>CM035149.1:17392632-17920132 GCA_020205605.1 Panax ginseng | reverse complement strand
ATAAATTCTCTCTCTATAATTGCTCTTGTGAGACTTAGTGAATTGGGGAGAATGAAGGAAGAATGAGCTTCTATTTATAGGAAAATATAGTTTCGGTAATTGCACGTTTTGGGGCTCGAAATATTACAGTGTAATACCTTTATCTTTTCCTTCATTTTTAATTTAGTCATGCAAGTATTATCAAACTTGCACCACCTCCCCTAATAGTACATCATGTGAATTAATAGTTACAGACATCAATTATTATCGAAATAAATGTCGATTTCCACTAACACTAATAATCTCAACACAATGGAACTATCAATTTCATCTTTAATCAACACGAACTTATTCATCATTAATATTATAACTCACAATATTTAACAATCAGGTCGTTCCCAGGAAAGAGGGGACTTTCCGATAAGGATTTCTCCTTATTGGCGTGCAATTAGGTGACCAAACCTCTCCTTGACAGAACTTCTAGATATTATAAATATTGCCACAATCCACAATCACTCACCATATGGATATCTCTAATTCCTTCTTCGCCTGACATCACATTATCCTGGTTGGTGATTAGAGGTGTTTTCACGATCTTATTCACTCTATTGTTAATATTTTCAGATGCCATTCTCAAATACTGCCACAAAACAAGGGTTAATTGACATGTCACATATTATCATTATACCCTGGCCGACCAATTAAATACCAAATAAACTTAAGTAGGTCATACTAGTGAAAGAATTTCCCGTCTCTCCCTTCCTAGTTCTTGTCTCACATCTCAGCCAGGGATCATATCCCTAAGCTTTGATACCAATCATGGCGCCCAAAAAGCGGTATACATCACCCATCTTGAGTTACCAAATAAATGGTACAAAATTCAAATACAACTTAATTATACAACAGTCGTGTAAAATACGACAAAACATATCTAAGAGTTTTAATAAGAATATTGTCATCTAGACATTATCCACACTCAATGGAGTCCTCATTACATTTATTGTAACACTATTTAACAGAATAGTTAGGACTACTAATGCTATCATCTGGACCGTCACTCCGTTCCCCGACTAGTCCCGACTACATTCTCATTTCCTGAAGAGAACAGTGAAAGAAAGGGTGAGCTCAACTAGCCCAGTAAGAAATATTATGACTAAGATAATGCAGAATAAATTATCATTAGTCTTCAATAATGTTAAACTGATAAAATACAATAGACATCAATTTTAACTGCAGTGGAATAAGCAATAGACGTCAAGTAGAGCATGATATCTACTATCTTCTATGATTTAAAATATTTTCATCAATTTTTATTGCTGAGACTCAGCTTAATAAATAAACCACATCATCGAGTCATCCCTGCACTACGGGCCAAGGATATTCATTAAATCATCAATGGTCATGACTATACCAAATAATTCCTGGTCATAATCATACCAAAAACTGTCCATTAATGCACTACAGGCTACTGAGGACTTTTACCACATCATTTATAACATTACAGGTCATGATTATACCAAATAATCCCTGGTCATAATCATACCAAGTCCATCTATGCACGTAAGCCAAAGATGATTTTCATCACAATATAAGCATGAGGATGATGACAATGACATAATAATTCAATAAAACAAGTTCAAGAATAAATTTTAAAGATTTATAAGTTAATTTATCTTGAAATCAATTACGTCAAATTGTCAACATGGTGCTTTGCTTTGTGGAGTAAAATTCAAGAATGCTTTGAAGAATATTTCCATGAAAAGATCTTGGGATGAAACGCAAATATCCGAGGATATTCTACTAATTTCATGGAGTATAGAAGCTAAAACTTTAACCAAATGAGTATCATAGAATATATGAAACTGCAAATGGATTTTCACCCGCCATGCGGAAATCCACGTAAACAGATCATTTCCACAATTTAATAAGGAATGGATACGAAGGATCATTCACCATGCATGCGGTAATCCGCATAGGCGAGTTATTCCAATGAATAATAAAGAATGGAATAAATGAAGAATTCACTATGCATGCAATAGACCGCATGCACGAGGTTATTCTCAACAAAATAATAAAGAATGGAACCGGTCACAAGAAACCGCATGCAATTGGATATTCCAAGCGAATAATAAAGAATGGAACCAAAGGTTATCGTAAACCTCATGCATGGGATGTTCCAAAGAATAATAAAGAATGGAACCGGTCATGCGAAACCAAATGCATGCACGAATATTCCAACAAAATAATAAAGAATGGAATAACAACAGAATTTACCATGCATGCGATAGACCGCCCAGACAAGTTATTCCAACAGAATAATAAAGAATGGAACCAGATCTAGCGTAATCCGCACAGACAGGATATTCCAACAGAATAATAAAGAATGGAATAACGGAAGAATTTTACCATGTATGCGATGCCAGATAGGCGAGTTATTCCAACATAATAATAAATAATGGAATAACAGAAGAATTTCACCATGTATGCGGTACTTGGCATGAGGCAAAGTTATTCAACATAATAATAAAGAATGGAATAACACAAGCTCTCTTCATGAATATGAAAGAAATAATACCCACTTACCTTTAAAGAAGCTGGATACTAGAGTAGAGAGGTAGAAAACTTCTCTTCTTCTTTCTCTCTATAATTTCTCTTTATAATAATTGCTCTATAGCTTTAGTGAATTGGTGAGAAATGAAGGAAGAAGGAGCTTCTATTTATAGAAAAATATAGTTTTGATAATTGCACGTTTTGGGGCTCGAAATATTATAGTACAATACCTCCAACTTTTCTTTCATTTTTAGTTTAGTCCTGCAAGTATTATCAAACTTTCACCACCTCCCCTAATAGTAAATAATGTGAATCAATAGTTTAATCATATGAATCAATAGTTATAATCATGTGAAAATACGAATTACAGTATAGTACCTCCATCTATACCTCCATTTTTAACTTAGTTATGCAAGTATTATCAATCTTGCACCAACTCCCCTAATAGTACAAGAATGTGATTCAATAGTACACACATGTGAATAAATATTCGTACGACAACACAATCATTGATGGACCCCACAACGAAATTATTGTCGGATTGAGAAAAGAACAAAAATATTTTTATAAAAATAACGGCGGAAGTTTTACCGTTAACTATTGAAACACCCGGTGTTAAAAGTGCAGAATATCTGGCGTGGTTGCATAAGTAGTACGGTATTGATTATTAATGCTTACGTGAGAAGTCACTCAGTTTTGTTCAATTATTGCTTCAGTAATTATTGCATAGTATCTCACGTTAATTGATTCAATTATTGTTGATATTTTATATTGAGACGATGAAGTTATTAATATTATTATTTGCAATATTAACGATGTCAGAAGTTACGCAAGGAGAGGTTTGGTCACCTAATCAAGGCTGCCAATAGGGAGAAATCCTTATTGGAAAGCCCCTCTTTCCCGGAAGCGACTGGTCGATTAATAGTGTGAATAACAATAATGATGATGAAGTTTTGTTTTATTAGTATTATTAATGTAATAAAATGTAAAAGCTTTTATATAAATGCAGAATACTTTTATAAAGTTATTCGATTTATTAGGCTAATAGTAAAATCTTTTTATATAAAGCAGAATACTTTTATAAATTTATTCGTTTTATTAGATAATAATTAGAATATATTATATTTTATTATGCATAGTGTTTGCATAGTAAAATCTTTTTAAAAGTTATTCATTTTATTAGATTATAAATAGAATATATTATATTTTATTATAAACCAACTGAATTTGTCGGTTTAAAGTAAATTGATCCGAACTGTTCATGGATTGGTTCTTATTAGATCCATTCTTCTATAAATGAAGCTCATTCCTTCATTATTTCTTACGAATTCTTTGAAACTCTAGAGAGAGAAACTATAGAGAATTATTCTTCTATCTTGAGCGTATTTCTTTGCGTTTAAGAAAGCTTTGAGCGTAGAAAGCAAGTTTATTCAAGTATATCCTCGCCCTACTAGTAGTACTCTTTCTTTATAAGGTAGGGGTATTATTTTTTTCATATCCATGAAGAGAACTTACATTATTATTCCATTCTTTATTATTACGTTGGAATAACTTTATATCTGTGATCTACCTATATACGGTGAAATTCTTCATTATTCCATTATTTATTATTCTCTTTGGAATAACCTATCTATCAAGTATCCGCATACATGGTGAAATTTTGTTTTTATTCCATTCTTTATTATTCATTGGAATATCTTGTCTGTATGCGCTTTTACGCCGGACCGGTTACATTATTTATTATTACGTTGGAATAACTTATACATCGCCAATACCGCATGCATGGTGATTTCTGTTGTTATTCCATTCTTTATTATTACATTGGAATATCACGCGCCGGTCGACATACGCTTTGACACTGGTTCCGTTATTTATTATTACATTGGAATAACTTTGCCTATGCAAGCACCGCATGTATGGTGATTTCTTTTGTTATTCCATTATTTATTATACAAATTGGTTAAAGTTTTGACTTCTATACTCCATGAAATTAGTGGAATATCCTTGATATTTGCGCTTTATCCAGTATCTTTCATGGAAATATTCTTCTAAGCATTCTTAAATTTTACTCTACAAAGAAGTATTATGTTGACAATTTGGACGTTATTAGTTTCTGAATAAATTAATTCTTGAACTTGTTTTATTGAATTCTTATATCATTGTCATCATCCTCATGTTTATATTTTGTTGAAAGTCATCTGTGGCCTGTAGTGCATAGATGGACTTGGTGTGATTATGACCAGGGATTATTCAGTATAAACATGACCGAAATATTACAAATGATGTGGTAAAATTCCTCATTGGCTCGTAGTGCATTGATGGACAGTTGATGGCATGATCATGACCATTAATGAATACACAAATATCCTTGGCCCGTAGTGCATGGATAAATTGTGGTTGTAATACTAATGAATATCACGGCCGTAGTAAGTGGATGATGTGGATTATTTATTAAAAGTCGAGTCCCGCCGATAAAAGTGATGAAAACCTTTTAAATCATAAAAGATAGTAGATTTTATTTCTACTTGACTCTTTTAATGGATTGCATGTTCACCGCAGATTAAACTTGATGTCTATTGTATTTTATCGGTTTAACATTGTTGAAGACTAATGGTAATTTATTCTCGCATTATCTTAGTCGTAATATTTCATCGGGCTAGTTGAGCTCACCCTTTCTTTCACCGTTCTCTTCGTGAAATGAGAAACGTGGCGGGACTAGGTCTAGAACGGAGGAGTGGCGGTCCGAGATGATAGTATTAGTAGTCCTCACTATTCTATTAAATAGTGTGTTAATAAATATAATGAGGACTTATTTCGAGAGTGGATATTATTTGTAAGACAATGTTTGTATTAAAACTCATGACTCTCTACGGTTGTATATTTAAGATTGTATTTGTATTACATACCATGTATTTGGCGACTTCGTAATAGGTGATGTATACCTATTTTGGGGACGCCACGATTGATATCAAAGCTTAGGATATGATCCTGGCTAAGATGTGAGACAAGAACTAGGAGGGGAGAGACGGGGAATTCCTTCGCTAGTATGACCTACCTAAGTTTATTCGGTATTTAATTGGTCGGTCAGAGTATAGCGATAATATGTGATATGTTAATTAACCCTTTTTGTGGCAGTATTTAAAAATGGCATCTGAGAATGTTGAGAACATCAATGGAGCACAAGAGACCGTTGAGTCTCCACAGATCAATAACCAGGACAATGTGTATCCGGAAGGCGACGATCCTCATGCAAACAACAACACTGACCAAATGATGAACGATGGAATGTTCCGAGGCTTCATGAAATTCATGCAACATCAGGCGAGAGCGGCTCCTGTCCAAAATGTAGGTGGAAACACTGGCAACTCTTGGACGGTCACCGCCAAACAGTTCAAAGAGCTGGGACCACCGGAGTTTTTTGGAGAGCCAAAACCACTTAAGGCGGAGACGTGGATAAAATAAATCAACAAGATATTTGATGTTTTGGGTTGCTCCGAGGAGCAAAAGGTTCCCTTTGCAACCTTCATGTTGCGGGCAGAGGCAGATTCTTGGTAGGAATCTGTAAAGCGTACTCAACCTGCCGCACTGAAGATGTCTTGGGAAAAGTTTCAAGAACTATTCAACGACAAGTACTTTCCCGAAAGTATTCTTCACATGAAAGAGTTAGAGTTCATTAAACTGGAACAAAACAACATGACCGTGTCGGAGTACGAAGCCAAGTTTGCCCAGCTGTCCCGGTTTGCGTCCCATTTGGTTGATAATAAGGAGAGAATGACGCGAATGTTTCTAAGAGGTTTGAAACCCGAGATACGTCAATATCTTATCTCTCATAAACTATGTTTGTATTCAGATGTTGTTAATAGGGCTCAGTATTGGAGCGCGATAATGAGTTAACCCAACCAAAAGAGAAGAGCCTAAGCAAAATGATAATACCGGTGATAATGATCATTGAGCGGGTGACAATAAGCGTGAAGGAATCAACATGCGAAATGGTAACCACTTCGGTGGTAATCATGGCCAAAGCAATAAGAATGGACATTTCAAGAAGAGGAGATTCAACAATGATGGAAAGACGTCAAGATCAAGATATTTTGTTGTTAAGGAAGGAGAAGCGACCACCTATCATATGCTTCAAATCCGGAGGGGAGAGACACATCACCCAAATTGTGCGATCTCATTCCAAAGCATGTTATAATTGTGGAAGAGAAGGTCACCTAGCCTGATTTTGTCATTCATCGAAGATAAGTTCAGCTAGGATGGAGGCACCAAAGGACGCCCTAGAAAAGTCAAAGCCAGTAGTGCAAGGGCGAGCGTTTGTCGTGACCTCCCAGAAAGTAAGGAACCCGAATGAGGTCATCACGGATAAGCTTATCATAAACTCTAGCGAAGTATATACCTTATTTGATACTTGTTCTACCCATTCCTTTATTTCTCCTACTTGCGCTCAACGTTTAAATTTGACTCCGGAGAAATTAGACTTTGACTTATCTGTTGAAACTCCGTTGGGAGAAACCTTCATTACATCCATTGTTTATAAGTCTTGTTTGGTTCAAATTGGTACCCTCACATTACCTGTCGATCTTATTTCATTGAAAATACTTGCATTTGACGTAATTCTAGGGATTGATTGGTTAACTACTCATCATGCAAAAATTGATTGTTTTTGTAAGGTTGTTAGCTTTTTATATTCTAATCAACCTATTATGCTAATTCAACAACCAAACCATTAAAATCAATCATCGCTCATCTCAAGCCATAAAGCTATTCGTTTATTGAAAAATGGATGTCAAGCTTTCTTAGCTCGTATCACGGATCTAAACAAAAATAATGAGTTTTTGAATGATATTTCTATTGTTAATGAATTTCGACGTATTCTCGAAGAACTTCGGCTTACCCCGAATGTGAAATTGAATTTTGTATCGACCTTGAACCCCAGACAAAACCCATTTCAAAGCCCCATATCGAATGGCTTCTATGAACTTGAGTTAAAGACCCAATGCAGGAATTGTTAGACATTGGCTTTATTCGTCCTAGTACTTCTTGTGAGACCCCAGATTTTACGAATAAAGATTTAATTTTCTCAAAATATTTTTTTAAAAATTATGGTGTGAATTTGAGATAATATTATAGTTGTGGGTAATATTTATAAAATTTGCAAAGTATGCAAGTTGTTGTATTATATTCGATTGGTCGGCGAATATTCTTTGTGTCGGGGAATATTCGTACAACGGTACAATTATTGGTGGACCCCGCAATGGAATTATTATCGGAATGAGAAAACGATAAAAATATTTTTATGAAAATAACGGCGGAAGTTTTACCATTAATACTGTTGAACTACTCGGTAGTAAAAGTACAGTAATACGCGTGGTTGCATAGTAGCACACGGTATTGATCATTGATGCTTACGTGAGAAATCACTCAGTTATACTCAATTATTGCTATAGTAATTGTTGTATCATATCTCTCATATTATTGATTCAATTATTGTCACAGTATCATCTGCATTATATGTTATATTGTTAAATCAATAATTGAGACGATAAAGTTATTCGTATTATTAAATCACAATATTTACAATGTCTAGAAGTTCTGTCAAGGAGAGGTTTGGTCACCTAATTGCGCGCCAATAGGGAGAAATCCTTATTGGAAAGCCCCCTCTTTCCTGGGAACAACCTGGTTGTTAACTATTGTGAGTTCTAATATTAATGATGAATAAGTTCGTGTTAATTAAAGATGAATTTGATAGTTTCATTGTGTTGGGATTATTTGTGTTAGTAGAAATCGACATCTATTCCAATGATAATTGATGTCCGGAGGTTATATTGTTCAATCAGTTTTTGGGACACTTTTTGTGTCTGAGTTACTATGATAAAGTTCTTATTCATGAGTTCTTATTCACGAGTTACTATTCATGAGTTTCTTATTCATGAGTTCTTTATTCACGAGTTCTTATTCATGAGTTCTTATTCATAAGTTACTATTCACGAGTTCTTATTCACTTGGTTACTATTCACTCTAGTATTGTGCATTCGAGTATTTGGGTACAATATTATTCCATTAGGAGATGTGCTAATTTTTGAATAGTTGGTTGAAGTTATATTAGTGAATCAATATGATCACATTGGTGGAAAGTTATAATAGTGAATCAATATAGATCATTTGGTTTAAAGTTTTAATAGTAAATCGGTAAGATAGATTCTTTAAGTTTTAATAAGTAAATCAATCTGAACCAGTCCCGTTTAAAAGTAAATCAATCTGGACCGTTCAAGAGTTAGTTACTATTTAATCCATTCTTCTATAAATAGAAGCTCATTCCTTCATTATTTCTTACGAATTCACTGAAACTCTAGAGAGAGAAATTATAGAAAGAAAGAAGAAGAGTATTCTGCTACTTCACTACTTCGATATTCAGTGTGTTTTGCGGTAAGGGATATTATTTGTTGTACTTGTAAGGGGTGTTATTCTTTTGTATTCATAAAGAGAACTTCTGTTATTCCATTCTTTATTATTCTGTTGGAATAACCTGTATACGCGGAATCCCCTATACTTGGTGTAATTCTTCTGTTATTTCATTCTTTATTTTTCTGTTGGAATAACTCAGATACATGAATCCCCTATACTTGGTGAAATCCTACATTATTCCATTATTTATTATTACATTGCTGGAATAACCTTTATCTGTGATTTACCTATACTTGGTGGAATAACATGTATATGCGGTTTACCTATACTTGGTGATCTTCTTACATTATTCCATTCTTTATTATTATGTTGGGATAACTTTTGTAAATGCAAAAAATTTGCATACATGGTGAAATTCTTCTATTATTCCATTCTTTAATATTCTATCGGAATATCCTGTCGGTGTGAATTTCACCTGACCTAGTTCCATTATTTATTATTCGCATTTAATATTACGTCGGAATATCTCTGCTTGCGGTGAATTTCACGACATTGGTTCCATTATTTATTATTAGTATTTATTATTCATTGGAATAAACTCGCATACATCAAGTACCGCATGCATGGTGATTTCTGTTGTTATTCCATTCTTTATTATTACTTGGAACATCCGTCGTTGTGAATTTCACGACACAGTTAGTTAGTTATTATTACATTGGAATAACTCGCCATACATCAAATACCGCATGCGTGGTGATTCTGTTGTTATTCCATTCTTTATTATACTCGGTTGGTTAAAGTTTTGATTTCTATACTCCATGAAATTAGTGGAATATCCTTGATATTTGCGCTTCATCCAGTATCTTTTCATGGAAATATTCTTCTAAGCATTCCTGAATTTTACTTTACAAAGAAGTATCATGTTAACAATTTGGATGTTATTAGTTCCTGGATAAACTAATTCTTGAACTTGTTTTATTGAATTCTTATATCATTGTCATCATCCTCATGTTTATATTTTTTAAAGTCATCATGGTATTCTGTAGTGTATAGATGGACTTGGTATGATTATGACTGTGGATTATTCGGTATAATCATGACCGTAATGTTACAAATGATGTGTTAAAAGTCCTCATTGGCCCGTAGTGCATTGATGGGCAGTTGTTGGCATGATCATGACCATTGATGAATACACGAATATCCTTGGCTCGTAGTGCATGGATAATTTGTGGTCGTGGCCCTAATGAATATCCTTAGCCGTAGTGCAGGGATGATGTGGATTATTTATTAAGCTGAGTCTCAGCGATAAAAGTGATGAAAAACTTATTAAATCATAAAAGATAGTAGATTTTATTCTCTACTTGAATCTTTTAATGGATTGCTTATTCCGCTGCAGTTAAACGTGTTGTCTATTGTATTTTATCAGTTTAACATTGTTGAAGGCTAATGATAATTTATCCTGCATTATCTTAGTCATAATATTTCTTACTGGGCTAGTTGAGCTCACCCTTTTTTTCACTGTTCTCTTCAGGAAATGAGAACGTAGCAAGGACTAGTCGGGGGACGGAGTGATGGTCCAGATGATAACATTAGTAGTCCTCACTATTTTATGAAATAGTGTGATAATAATTGTAATGAGGACTTATTCTGAGAGTGGATATTGTCTAGAAGACAATATTTGTATTAAAACTCATAGCTTTTGTTATTTATTTAAGATTGTATTTGTATTCTGTACCATGTATCTGGCGACCCAAGATGGGTGATGTATACCTATTTTGGGGGCGTCACACTTCTCCTTGGGGTGCTCCTGTTCTATTCGTGAAGAAGAAAGATGGGAGCATGCGACTTTGTATTAATTATCGGGAGTTGAATCATGTCACCATCAAAAATAGGTACCCATTGCCACGTATTGATGACTTGTTTGACCAGTTGTAAGGCGCCAAATTCTTTTCAAAGATTGATCTTCGTTCTGGATATCACCAATTGAAGATAAGAATCGATGACATTCCAAAGATGGCTTTCAGAACTCGGTACGGGCATTATGAATTCCTAGTCATGTCTTTTGGATTGACTAATGCTCCTGCTGCCTTCATGGATATGATGAACCGAGTATTCAAGGAATATTTGGATCACTTTGTGGTCGTCTTTATTGATGACATCCTTATTTATTCCAAAAGCCATGATGATCATGAGCAACACTTGAGGGTGATACTCCAAAAGCTTCATGAATATAAGCTTTATGCCAAGTCGAAGAAATGTGAGTTCTGGCTTGAGAAAGTATCATTCTTTGGGCACGTGGTATCAAGTCATGGAATATCTGTTGACCCGGTAAAGATTGAAGCCATTCAAAGCTGGGAACAACTTAAATCAGTGATCAAAGTACATAGCTTTCTCGGCTTAGCTGGTTATTATCGGAGATTCGTAGAAGGGTTTTCTCGAATCACTACTCCATTAACTCAGCTAACTCGGAAAGATACAAAATTCGGTTGGAGTGAGGAATGTGAGAAGAGTTTTCAAGAACTCAAGAGAAAACTCATTTTAGCACCTGTTCTGACAATACCATCTGGCTCGGAGGGATTTGTCATCTACAGTGATGCTTCAGGCAAAGGGTTAGGATGTGTTCTCATGCAACATGGGAAAGTCATAGCCTATGCCTCTCGACAACTCAAAGAATATGAGAGGAATTATCCTACTCATGATCTAGAATTGACATTTGTTGTCTTCGCACTTAAAATTTGGAGGCATTACTTGTATGGGGAGAAAGTGGAGATCTTTACGGATCATAAAAGCCTCAAATATTTCTTCACTCAAAAGGAACTCAACATGCGACAGCGACGTTAGCTTGAATAGTTGAAAGATTATGATCATACCATCCAATATCATCCTAGAAAAGCAAGCGTGGTATCTGACGCATTGAGCAGAAGATCATATGCGGGTACGAGTGCGATATTGTCAACACAAAGACCCATTTTGTATGACTTGCAAATGATGGAGATAGAGATAAAAACTCCAGGAACCCACATGATTATGGCGAATATACGAGTAGAACCAACTTTAATTGATAAAGTTAAAGCTACTCAAACTACAGAGCTGGAGCTGATGCATATGAGGAAGAAAGTACAAGAAGGTCTTTATCTTAGGAAGCAAAAAATCGATGAAGAAGGAATACTTGAGTCAACTCCGGACTTTGTGTTCTAACGACCCGATTTAAAGTATAAAATCATGATGGAGGCGCACAACACACCATTTGCAATCCATCCTGGGAGTATCAAAATGTATCATGATCTTCGACATACATTTTGGTGGGGCAATATGAAGAGGGAGATAACGCTGTTTATCTCAAGGTGTTTAACCTGTCAACGAGTCAAGGTGGAACATCAAGTACCAAAAGGTCCATTACAACCACTTGAAATTCCAGAATGGAAGTGGAAGCACATTACCATATATTTCGTTACTGGTCTTCCCAAGGTTTCTCAAGGCATAGATGCAATTTGGGTCATTGTTGATAGATTGACCAAGTCTGCTTATTTCTTAGCTATACGAAAAACTTATACACTTGAACGTTTTGCTCGTATATACATAAACGAGGTTATAAGATTGCATGGTATGCCAGTATCCATAGTTTCTGATCGAGACCCGAGATTTACTTCACGATTTTGGGTTAGTTTGCAAAAAACTATGGGCACGGATTTACAATTTAGTTCGGCGTATCATCCTCAGACAGACGGACAATCAGAGAGGACTATTCAAACTCTTGAATATTTATTTAAGACTCTGTGTCCTTAACTTCAAGGGAAGTTGGGACAAGTTCTTACCATTGGTGGAGTTTTCCTACAACAACAACTATCAAACAAGTATTGGCATGGCTCCATTCGAAGCGTTGTATGGAAGAAAGTGCCGTTCTCCAGTATGCTGGAATGAGGTGGGTGAAGCAACGTTGTTGGGACCGGAGTTAGTACGTATGACTACGGAAAAGATACAAATGATCCGGCAACATATAAAAACCTCCCAAGATCGACAAAAGAGTTATGCTGATCTTCATCGAAAGGACGTGGAATTCGATATTGGAGATCATGTGTTGTTACGTATTGCTCTATGGAAAGGAGTTACGAGATTTGGAAAGAGAAGAAAGCTCAATCCTCAATTCATTGGCCCAATTTTAATCCTCGATCGAGTAGGGACTGCAGCCTATAGACTCGTTTTACTGCCAAGTATGTCTCGTGTTCATAACGTTTTTCATATATCCATGTTACGTAAATATGTGAAAGACCCGAACCACATTATTGAGTTAGAACCGGACGAAATAGCGGAAGATTTAACGTATGAAGAGGTTCCTGTTCAAATCTTGGATAAGAAGGAACATATTCTACGCTCCAAGGTTTTACCTCAAGTCAAAGTTTTACGGAGGAACCACGATATTGAGGAAATGACCTGGGAGTAAGAATCTGAGATGAAATAAAGGTATCCTTACCTCTTTGACATACCAGGTACGTACCCTAATTTCGAGGGCAAAATTTCATAAGAAGGGGAGATTTTAAGACCCCAACTTTTATGAATAAAGATGAATTTTCTATAATTATCATTTTTAAATATTATGGAATGAATTTGATATAATGTTATAGTTGTGGGTAATATTTAGAAATTTTACAAAGTACGCAAGTTGTTTATAATATTCGATTGGTCGGGGAATATTCGTATAACGGCACAATCATTGGTGGACCCCACAATGGAATTATTGTTGGATTGAGAAAATGACAAAAAAAAAATTATAAAAATAACGGCGAAAGTTTTACTGTTAACTATTGAAACACCCGTTGTTAAAAGTACAGGAATACGCGTGGTTGCATAGTAGCACACGGTATTGATTATTGATGCTTACGTGAGAAGTCACTCAGTTTTGTTCAATTATTGCTTTAGTAATTGTTGCATAGTATCTCACGTTAATTGATTCAATTATTGTTGATATTTTATATTGAGACGATGAAGTTATTAATATTATTATTTGCAATATTAACGATGTTTTAAGTTACGCCAAGGAGAGGTTTGGTCACCTAATTCAAGGCTACTAATAGGGAGAAATCCTTATTGGAAAGTCCCTCTTTCCGGAACGACACAGTCGATTAATAGTGTGAATAATAATAATGATGATGAAGTTTTATTTAATTAGTATTATTAATGTAATAAAACAGTAAAAGCTTTTTTATATAAAAATGTAATACTTTTATAAAGTTATTCGATTTATTAAGGCTAATAGTAAAATCTTTTTATATAAAATGTAATACTTTTATAAATTTATTCGTTTTATTAGACAATAATTAGAATATATTATATTTTATTATGCATAGTGTTTGCATAGTAAAATCTTTTTAAAAGTTATTCATTTTATTAGATTATAAATAGAATATATTATATTTTATTATAAACCAATTTGGACCGTCAGCTTAAAGTAAATTGATCTCGAACTGATTTCATGGATCGTTCTTATTCATCCATTCTTCTATAAATGAAGCTCATTCCTTCATTATTTCTTACGAATTCTTTGAAACTCTAGAGAGAGAAACTATAGAGAGAATTATTCTTCTATCTTGAGCGTATTTCTTTGCGTTTAAGAAAGCTTTGAGCGTAGTGCAAGTTTATTCAAGTATATCCCCGCCCTACCGTCAGAGTACTCTTCTTTATAAGGTAAGGGGTATTATTTTTTTCATATCCATGAAGAGAACTTCTGTTATTATTCCATTCTTTATTATTCATTGGAATAACTCGTGTATCTGTGATCTACCCTATACTTGGTGAAATTCTTCATTATTCCATTATTTATTATTCTCTTTGGAATAACCTATCATCACAAGCACCGCATACATGGTGAAATTTTGTTTTATTCCATTCTTTATTATTCATTGGAATATCTTGTTGCATGCGCTTTTACGCCGGACTGGTTCCGATTATTTATTATTTCGTTGGAATAACTTTGCCTACATCACAAGTACCGCATGCATGGTGATTTATGTTGTTATTCCATTTTTATTATTACATTGGAATATCCTCGCTTGCGTATTATGCCTTTACGGTTCCGTTATTTATTATTACATTGAATAACTTGTCTGCGCTAAATACCGCATGTATGGTGATTTCTTTTGTTATTCCATTATTTATTATACTCAGTTGGTTAAAGTTTTGACTTCTATACTCCATGAAATTAGTGGAATATCCTTGATATTTGCGCTTTATCCAGTATCTTTCATGGAAATATTCTTCTGAGCATTCTTAAATTTTACTCTATAAAGAAGTATCATGTTGACAATTTGGACGTTATTAGTTCCTGGATAAATTAATTCTTGAACTTGTTTTATTGAATTCTTATATCATTGTCATCATCCTCATGTTTATATTTTGTTGAAAGTCATCTGTGGCCTGTAGTGCATAGATGGACTTGGTGTGATTATGACCAGGGATTATTCGGTATAAACATGACCGTAATGTTACAAATGATGTGGTAAAAGTCCTCATTGGCCCGTAGTGCATTGATGGACAGTTGATGGCATGATCATGACCATTAATGAATACACAAATATCCTTGGCCCGTAGTGCATGGATAAATTGTGGTTGTAATACTAATGAATATCCTTGGCCGTAGTGCATGGATGATGTGGATTATTTATTAAGCTGAGTCCCAGCGATAAAAGTGATGAAAACCTTTTAAATCATAAAAGATAGTAGATTTTATTCTCTACTTGACTCTTTTAATGGATTACATGTTCCGCTGTATTTAAACTTGATGTCTATTGTATTTTAATAGTTTAACATTATTGAAGACTAATGATAATTTATTCTGCATTATCTTAGTCATAATATTTCTTACTGGGCTAGTTGAGCTCACCCTTTCTTTCACCACCGTTCTCTTGTGAAATGAGAACGTAAATGGACTAGTAGTCGGGGAGCGAAGTGTCGGTCTAGATGATAGTATTAGTAGTCCTCACTATTACATTAAAAGTGTGTTAATAAATATAATGAGGACTTATTCTCGAGAGTGGATATTGTCTAGAAGACAATGCTTGTATTAAAACTCACAGCTCTCTTGTTATATATTTAAGATTGTATTTGTATTCTGTACCATGTATTTGGCGACTCAGAATAGGTGATGTATACCTATTTTGGGGGCGTTATTTTTTACAGTACTGATATTCTCCGACAAAAAGAATATTCCCCGACCAAATGAATATTTTATAACAACTTGCATACTTTGCAAAATTTATAAATATTACCCACAACTATAACATTATATCAAATCCATACCATAATATTCAAAAAAAAAATATTTCAAAAAATTTAAATCTTTATTCAAAAAATTTGGGGTCTCACAAATACCATATATATAATATATAGGGCAAAGGGTCAAAAATGCCCTTGATATTTACCCCGATGTCCCACTTGCACCCTAAACTAATTTTTTTTTCAAAAATACCCTTAACGTAATATTTTTTGGTCGCCGTGTTCTCGCCAGTTAATGTAAGACAAAAGGGGTTAAAATGTGATGACGTGACAGGCTTAAATATAAAATATATTCTAAATAAAACAATATATATCATTTAATCAAAACAAAAAATACTAAAATTCAAAATAAAAAAAAGCATAACATATTTACATCATTTAATCAAAATAATAAAATTCAAATTATTTTGTTAACTAATCAAAACAACTAATTAAATAAAATAGGTTGTATAACATATTTACATCATTTAATCAAAATACTAAAATTCAAAACATAACATATTTACATCAAATACTAATTAAAAAATACTAAAATACTAAAAAAATCAAATTAAAAAATACTAAAATTCAAATTATTTTGTTAATTAATCAAAACAACAAAAATTTAAATTACATCATTAAAATACTAAAATCATAATACTAAATACTAATTGATATAAAAATTTTTAAATTACTAAAATCGTAATACTAAATAATATTCTTAAAATTCAAAACTGGAGTATTATGATTATTTTAGTAATTTTAATATTAATTTTTAAAATCATATCAATTTAAAAATATTATGATGTAATTTGAATTTTGAATACATTTTTAAAAAATATTATTACATCATCAAATTATAACATATCTTTGTTATATATAGATTATTATATCATCAAATTATTTATATTATTTATAATATATAATGTTATGTATAGATTATTACATCATCAAATTTTTATATAGTTTAAAAAGATTATTTAGTATTATAATTTTAGTAATTTAAAATTTTATATCAATTAGTATTTAGTATTATGATTTTAGTATTTTAATGATGTAATTTAAATTTTGTTGTTTTGATTAATTAACAAAATAATTTGAATGTTAGTATTTTAGTATTTTTTTAATTAGTATTTGTGACACCCCCAAAATAGGTATACAACACCCATTCTGAGTCGCCAAATACATGGTACAGAAACAACTATAAATAAGATTCTTAGTTAGAATTGAAATCACACCAGAAATTCAGAGAATTCTCTTCTATAATCTTGAGCGTATTTCTTTAGAGTTTTAAGAAATTTTGAGCGTAGTGCAAGTTTTCTTCAAGTATATCCCCACCCTACCCGTCGGAGTACTCTTCTTTATAAGGTAAGGGATATTATTTCTTTCGTATTCATGAAGAGAACTTCTGTTATTCCATTCTTTATTATTCTGTTGGAATAACTTGTATATGCGAAGTACCGCATACATGGTGAAATTCTTCTATTATTCCATTCTTTATTATTCATTTTGAATAATATGTATATGCCAATACCGTATATATGGTGAAATTCTTCCTCGTTATTCCATTCCTTATTATTACATTGGAATAACTCAGATATATCAAGATCGCATACGTGGTGAAATTTTTGTGTTATTCCATTCGTTATTATTTCGTTGGAATATCACCGCATGCGTATTACGCATTGACACGGTTCCATTATTTATTATTCGTTGGAATAACTTGTGCATCATATCTATCGCATGCCTCGGTGAAGTCTTTTGTTATTCCATTCTCTATTATTCTCGTTGGAATATCCCGTCGTAATGCGTTCTACGCATGACTTGGTTCCATTATTATTATTTCATTGGAATATCACGTATCGTGCATTTACTCATGACTGGTTCCATTATTTATTTATTCGTTGTAATAACTAACCGTCTTCGCATGCGATCTATCACGTGCATGGTGAATTCTTCTATTATTCCATTCTTTATTATTCTACATTTGAATAACATGTCATGTGGATTACCACATGCATGGTGAATGACCTTCGTATTCATTTCTTATTAAATTATGGAAATGATGCGTCTACGTGCGGATTACCGCATGGCGAGTGAAAATCCATTGCAATTTCATATATTCTATGATACTCATTTGGTTAAAATTTTGGCTTCTATACTCCATGAAATTAGTGGAATATCCTTGATATTTCAAGCGCTTTCATCCAAGATCTTTCATAGAAATATTCTTACGAGCATTCTTGAATTTTACTTCACAAAGCAGTATCATGTTGACAATTTAGACATTATTGTGTTAGTTCCCGGAGGCACAATAGTTATCTAGAAGGGGGGGTTGAATAGATATTAAAAACTTTTCTTTGTTTAAAGACTATTTTGATAAAGCTTTTAAGCACAATGAAATTATTGTTTCTTTGAAATCCCTTTTAGATAGCAAGTTAAAGAGAGAAAGGCAGTTATAGCAGTTATAAATAGACACAGTTATTTTTAAGTGGTTCGGAGCACTCAAAGCTCCTAGTCCACTCTTCTACTCCTTGAGTAGGAAATCCACTAAGGATGTCTTTTACACTTTCTGAATCTCACAGATTCCTTCTAGACCAGCAGTCTAGGCACTTCTATGTTCACTCTTGTGTTAGAGTTTATGCCCTAGAGGCCAATTATTTTATATAATTGCTTAACATTTTGATATTATATTTGATTGAATAAATGAATGATTTTATTATGGTTTTATTTACTGCGTTATATAAATGTTAACATAATAAAATTCCTTAAAATAGTGATACAAATTATATAGTTTCAAGTATGTGACTTGAACATGAGATTATATAATTATAATTAGTATCATTGTTCTTAAATGTCCCTAGTTGAGTATTATTGTTGATGGGACAACAGTGATGCATTGAGACTAGTATGTGGATTGACTGATGACCAAATCTCATTGGTCATAAATATATGAGATATTAAGTCAATGCATAGAGTACATGTTAGAAACGATGTCTTGGGCGGACCCACCATGAGAATTCTATATGGAGCATTATGCGAAGTGTCATTAGCAATTCTCATGTGTAATGATGTAATGGTCCTCCAGACACGAAATCACTATATTACTTACCACGGAAATTTATGTACTTTGATATCATCAAATGTCACCCTTAATAGGGTGGACTATAAAGGTGATTATTGGGTACATCATGAATCGTGTGAGGAATATGAGTGAGCTAGATGGAATTTAACCACCCTATATATTAGGGGTGATATCCATAGGCCTCTTGATTGAGTAGGACTATGAAATGCATGGCCATGCTCAAATAGTGATTTATTTCATATAGTCTACTCATTGATCAAGAAAACTCAGATTAAATTATGAAGAGTATGACACACTCCATGACTCGAGTTTAATCTAGGATATTAAGGTTAAAAGGATTAAATTACATTGAAACATTGGTCACTAAAAGGTTGCATCGAATCATCGATCTTATTATTACTTGGGTAGCAGTGATGCATTACTAGATGCCGCTCCAACATTTATAATTTTATAATATGATTTTAAAATTATTCGCTTAAGCGTAATAATAACCTATAGGTCACACACATGTAAACGTAATTAAAGAGAATTAATTTAAATTGTAAATATTTAAATATATCAATATGATTGATAGTATTTAAATTACGAATTTAAATTAGTAGGATAATTTATATATAGGTATATTAATTAAGTAAGACTTAATTAAGATATATATATATATAAATTCGGATTTTATTAAATTAGGTTTTGAATAATAATTTTAAATGGCTATATATATATGATATATTGCAGCCTTTTTAGGCATTATTCATAAACTGAAAACCCTAGCCGCTCTTAGAGAGAGACTAAAGAGAAACAAGTTCTGAAAATCCTCATCCTTGGTGGCTAGTACCACGGTTCCTTCTTTTGCAGATCGTAGAACGATTCTCAGAGCGTTCGTGTGGATACCGTAGAGGCGCGATTCATTTGCATTGCGTTGGAGATTCGAGCGCATCAATTTCAGTATCACAATCGATATAATTTCTAACCACTGAGTTAATTGGTTTCGCATGGATCCTGTTTTGGGTTTCGGAATTGCTTTAAATTGGTTTATTTTCGTTGCGTTTCTGTATTGAAACCCTACATCTTGAACTCTTCAAGTCCAGCAGACTTGGCTCTTCATAGTTCACTTAGAACTCTTCAATTCCTTCTGACTTGGAACTTCTTACTTCAATAGATTGATAGTTGTTGAGTTGTGATTGAGGCTACTCAGTTGCAGTTAAGAACTTGTTCGAAAGAAATGAGTAGCTGAGCAAGCTTCCTCTTTTTTTTCAGATCGTAGGGTTCAGCGTTGAGTGTTTTTGTGCGTTTTTTAGTATTTTCTTGCTTCTTTCATGTGTCTGTATTCTATATATATGAGATCTTTAAAATCTATTCGTTGAAGTCATCTGATGAAGCATTAAATGCGTTTAACATTTCTGAGCTTTGATAGAGACATTTCTGCACATCTTCTGAATTGCATTCTGGCCCACTGACACGGCAGACTGTTTTCCCACCTAACACCTGAAAAGATATTTTCCTCTGCCCAATGGTCCTTTTCTTATCTTTTTTAATACGTCTCTTTTGATCAATACTAAGGATATCTTTTGTACCATTAGGACTGGTGAGAGCTTTAACGTTCAAAACCAATTCCGTATTTGTTGGAATTTATCTTCAAATAAAACGTAGGGCTTGATGTTTCTGACACAAGGCAGATGACACTCTACTATCCATATCGTAGTGTCTTGTCATATTGGTACTGTTCTTAAGAGATCACTACGATTTCTCACAAGGATGTGCACACTATGATCTTTTAACACAACGATCATCATTTGCTCCTCTTGCAGACTCAACGTTTTCGAGAGCACACTACCATCTCTGAGTTGGCTTCGACAAACGTCTTGACCACTCTACGATATACTGGAGAGGCCCTTCAAGGCAGATACACTACGATCATCTCAGCACTACGATCCTGCTTTAGATTCTGCATTCTGTTGATCAGCCGGATAGACTACGATTATCTTCAAAGCCTATCTATTTTTTTCTAGCCCTAGATCAACATATTTGATCTCTTTATCTATACACGTGAACATTAAAGGCTAGGATCAACTTAAAAATTTTGATCTATCACTAAGTCCTTGTACATATATTCCTTGAAGGACTTTAAACATAATCATGAGCATTTTCATTAAACATCAAATCACAATATGCATTCTTCCAACAATCTCCCCCTATTTGATGTTGACATAACCAAGGAGATTTGTTGTCATTATTATTAAATTTTATATGCAGTTGCAGCAAAGTAAACATGACTTAGTATTTCAGTGAGCAGCTGAAATTTCTAGAGAATATGCATGAATTTATTGATGTATGGAGACAGATATTACATTTAGGTTTGACTACATCAATACAACTTAGAATTCAACTTGTCTCTATTTCTTCGGCCTCTTGCTTCTTGGAGGATTTGCATATTCCTCAGCTCTCTTCTTCCTGCTTGCTTCATCTCTTCTGGCCAAATCTTCCAGCTCACTTGGACTTAGTCTGGGATTGTGATCATACCTATTCATGAATGCAGGATCTCCAATTGGCATTCTTAGGCCTGTTTTTGTCACCTCATGAGAGCTGGTAGTTCGCCCTAGACTCCTTAATAGTTGAGCCATTAAAACTTTCTGTTGATCAGATCGTTGAGTCTGATGGCTGGATTGTGGAGTCTGTTGGTAGAATTGCCTTGCAGGAGGATTTCGTGAAGATTGAATTTGGGATTGACCTCTGTCTTGCCTTGAACTCCTTTCCCTTTATTTTCCCCCTTTATGTCAGCATCAAGGGTTCGAATGTCTTCGGAGAGGCGAGTCACTCCTTGGACAAGTTCGTTGAGTTGACTCTTAGTTTGAGCAATGTCTTCTCGATTTTCGGTGATCAGAGCCTCAGATTGAGCTTCTCATTGTTGAAGAACGACCAGTACGTTGTCAGTCTGTTGACCTTGGCTGACGTAAAATTGTTGGAACTCTCATACTTCAGTTTGCAGATTGAGGAAGGTCTCCATCATCAGTTTATTTTGGGCTTCCTGAATGGACTTTAAAACAAGAACAACATCTTTGTGTCTTTTGGCTGCTAGAAAATGAATGTCATCCCTGTCCTTTATGCTCTGAATCATTTCCTTGATGATTTCTTTCAGTGTTTTAGAAAGCTCAGTGCTGTGGGAGCTTGGGAGATTATTTGCAGCATTGATCATTGTAGTTAATCTCATCTGAATGAGTTTAGTGTGGTCTTCAAGACTTTCATCGAGTTCCTTGATCACTTCCTTGGACATGGCTGACAAATCAGCTTTTGTGTGTTTTTGAAGCATTGATGTGCAGCATTGATGTGCTTTTGAATTTATCTTGCAGAGAGTAGAGGGCAAGATCTTGATTGAAGTGTTCGTTGCTGGATGAGGAGGGAATATCTGATGGAGGAGCCTGGGTTTGGATGTTTAAGGTTGGTGGCTCTACGATGTGAGGTGTAGACTCTACAATGGGGTTAGAGTCAGTGATCGTAGAGATGATGGGATTGGGGAGCATTATGAGGTTGGTCACATTTGGTTCCTCAGTCACAGAATTTTGGGATCCTGTAACTGGAAATTGGTTTAGTGGATGAAGAATTACTTCCAACCATTGTGGGATTTCATAAAATTGATTGAATGAGGCTGATGGCAAATGATTAACTCTGAAAAGAGTTGGGATAGATAGTACCTCAAGTTGGTTCTTTGAGGAAGAACTGTTGGTGAGCAGCTTCTTGGTAAAATTGAATTTCCCTGGGAATCCATTGGCTATCACTGAGATGGACGGATATTCTTTGAAACTCCAAAACATGTGATCCCAAGAGTTCAGAATTTGAGCTTGGTGGAAAGACATCATAGGTAGATATGCAAATAGTTGCTCATAGTTGGCTCTTCTGTTCCCATCAATGCCCACGGCTATGATCTCGACCTCGTCGGCGTCATCCGCTTCTCTGTTCTCGGTTGAGGATTCCATCATATCAATGGCCTCATGATGTTCTTGTACTGGTTCTCCTTCTTTGCCTGCAGAAACCTCTTCTTCTGTCATGAGGATATTATGAGCCTCCCCCTCAGTGTGATCATCCACTTGGACGATTAGTAGCTCTCCCTCAGCTGGAGCACTTTCAATCATCTCCCCTCAACAGGTGTATCTTCTATCATCAGATCTTCAGGTGTCTCCCTCTCAGTTGGAGCTTTGACTGTTTGGTTTTCATTTGCTGGTTCCTTTTCAGCAGTCAATTCCTTTTCTTCCTTCTTTAGTGCTTTCTCATTGGCAAGAATATACTTCTTGACCAGTTTCCTTCTTGGCTTTTTTTAAATTTGAGTCACTGACCTTAGGACTTTTCTTGCTTTTATTCTTCTCATCAGCCAAAATGTTTGATGCAGCTACTTCCTTATTTGATCTGGTCTCTACAATCGGTAGAGACTCTACGATCGAAGATTTTGATGGCCTTTTGGTCTTGTGGCTGATTTTATTCTTTTCGAGAATCGAGATATGGTTGTTTCTATCTTCTTCGCCTCGCCTCTTTGTTACTTCCTTCTTAGGACCCTTAGAGTCTCAATGTCTGAGGACTCTACAGGTTTATCAGTGGTGGATCCTTGAGGCTCTCCTGCAGTTCTGGCTTTCATCTTTCTTTTGCCCTTGCTTTTTCTGATTAAAGTAATGGGTTTTTCCTGGTTAGCTTCCTCTTCTTCTTCTTCAAATTCTTTGACAACTGACATGTTCCCTGGCACTCCTTATTCCTCTATTTCACCAGTTCTTCCACTAGATTCAGACATCATCTTCACATTTTCAGCTGGATTCCTTTTCCAGTTTTCAAATAATTGATGGGTCATTCGTTGATTTGGATTGATGGCTTCTCCTTCATCATCCTCGATTAGGTCACCAAGAGCAGCCTGTAGGATAATGCTTATAAATCGCCCATAGAGCATTTTCTGAGAGCTCTTCGTCTTCTTTGAGTTGATTAACCACTTCCCAATCCATTTAAGCAGTAGAGCCCCATAGTTGAGTTGTATTCCATAACATATGTCAGTCATGAGCTTGAGTTATATCTCATTCACAGAGTCATGACCTGAGCTCTTACAGCATATACATTTTCCAATAATATCAGCTAAAAATTCATACCTTTGTGGGAACTCCTTCTTCTTGTATCCTTTGACAGAAGGTAATTTCTTGTGATGCATCTTCTTGAGACCCTTGTGAAAATCTATACCATCTATGGACTGGTACCCTTCTGATTTGAGACCTAGGGTTAAGTTGATGTCCTCAGCCTTTAGTTTGATTTCGACGTTCCTGACTTTTGCGGTGATGGTGTTGTTTTCAAACACCCCGTTATTGTAGAACTCCTTTACCAGCTTTGGGTAGATCAATGTGTCTGTACCCAAGGCTTCTTCGAGACCTGCCTTCTTCAGAAGTGACAACATCTTGTGAAATTGGGGTTCACCTGACTTAAACTCATCAAAACAGAGTCTGTAGCCGGAGATAACATTGGAAGCTACCATTGATTTCTTTGCAGGAAGTGAGACTGACTAAGCTTGCTACTGATTTAGGGTTTCTGTTTGAGAGATTAAGAGAGAGATAATCTTTTGAACATCAGATTTCAAAAAGACGATTTTAATTTGTACTTATAACTTCCCTATCTTTATTTTGCTTAGTGGGACAGGTGTCAAATTTTGCTTGACTTTACGAATTTTGACAGAGAAGGATTGTACTGAATTGCCCCTTAACTCCTTCTGAGCTAATGTATTCTTCAGTGGGACTAAGATCGTTGAAATGGTCTTTGGAATCGTCGAGTCTGTTCTACCATCATTGAGTCTGTGTAGTAGTCGTTGTGTCTGATCTGTAAACGTAGAGTCTGAACTTCGACCATTGAGTCTGACTAGCCATCGTAGAGTCTGATCAAGCCCTTGTGATGAACTTTTTGATTTAGCATTCTTCTTAGATTAAGGTAGCTCGGGAAGGGCCAACCTCATTGATTGGATCAAAGGTCAAGTTTGTCCCTGAGGTGCTTATCAGAGAGATTGCTTTGATTTATGCTTGATCATCACAGGGTGCTTCTTTGGTTTTGCTGATGTAGCTCTGTTGTCGTTGAGTCTGCACTACGATCGTTGATTCTTTTCAGTGTTCGGTGAGTCTGTTCATCGTTCGTTGAGTTTTATGACACTTTGGCTTTACGATCGTGGACTTCCTTTGATCATGTCTTTGATTTCGAACATAGCCCTTAAATCTGTATGGTTAGCACAAACTAAAGCACAATATTTCATGTTTGCAAGTTAAGCATGCCTAGCTCACTTATCAATTTGTTGAATCTGGATTCATCTAGCGGCTTTGTAAAAACATCAGCAAGTTGATTTTCAGTAGGGATATATTGTAAAGATATAGTTCCATTTTGTACATGATCCCTAATGAAGTGATACCTTATTTCTATATGCTTAGTCCTAGGATGCATGATAGGATTATGAGTTATAGCAATTGCACTTGTGTTATCACAATGAATAGGTATGAATTTGAATTCAAACCCATAATCTGTTAGCTGATTTTTCATCCATAGGATCGAAAGCACCAAATCGCCAAAGAAGAATGCATTAAACTTGCAGTTGAGGTAGATACTGAGTTTTGCTTCTTGCTAAACCAGGAAACAAGTCTGTTACCTAGTAGTTAACAAGTGCCATTGGTACTTTTTCTATCTATTTTGCAGCTTGCAAAATCAGCATCTGTGTATCCTATTAGCTCAAATGAGGATTCCATCGAATACCAAAGCCCCAAGTGGGGTGTACCTTTGAGATACCTAAAAATCCTCTTTACAGCAGTTAAATGAGATTCTTTAGGAATAGCCTGAAATCTAGCACAAATGCATGTTGCAAACATTATATCTGGTCTACTGGCAGTTAGATATAAAAGAGAGCCTATCATACCTCTGTATTGAGTTGTATCAATACTTGTACCTTTTTCATCTTTGTCAAGCTTGCAGGAGCAATTGGGGTTTTCATGGGAGAGGCTGATTTCATGCCATACTTCTTAAGTAAGTCTTTAATGTACTTGGCTTGGTTGATAAAGATTCCTTCATTAGTTTGCTTTACTTGAAGTCCAAGGAAAAAGTTCAGCTCACCCATCATGTTCATTTCAAACTTACTCTGCATAAGCATGGAGAATCTCTTGCATAACTTTTCATCAGTAGACCCAAAGATAATATCATCAACATACATTTGAACTAATAGGACTTTATATTTATGTTTTCTATGAAATAGTGTGGTATCTACTCTACCTCTAGTGAATCCATTTTCAATAAGAAAGTTAGTCAGTGTTTCATACCATGCTCTAGGTGCTTGTTTAAGACCATATAAGGCTTTGTCTAATCTAAAGACATAATTAGAAAGAGATGTATTGATGAAACCTAGAGGCTGCTCTACATAAACCTCTTCTTGAAGTTCTCCATTCAAAATGCACTCTTGACATCCATCCGAAAGACCTTGAACTTCATGTGAAAGCAAAGAAAGGCAAGAAATATTCGATGGCTTCGGTCCGGCAACAAAGCGAATGTCTCATCGTAGTCAATACCTTCTTCCTGAGAGTAGCCCTTGGCCACTAGTCTTGCCTTATTCCTGGTGATGACTCCATCTTCATCCATCTTGTTTCTGGTGACATGGTTCAACTCCCGATAATCAATACAAAGTCGCATACTCCCATCTTTTTCTTCTTCACAATGTAACAAGAGCACCCCAAGGAGAAGTATTAGATTTAATAAAGCCGATGTTCAACAATTCCTGAAGTTGGGTCTTTAACTCCTCAAGTTCAATAGAGTCATTCGATATGGGGCTTTTGAAATGGGTTTTGTACCGGGTTCAAGGTCGATACAAAATTCAATTTCACGTTCGGGGTAGGCCAGGAAGTTTTTTCGAGGAATACGTCAGAAATTCATTAACAATAGAAATATCATTCAAAAATGCAGGCGTATTTTTGTTTAGATCCGTGACATGAGCTAAGAAAGCTTGACATCCGCTTTTTCAATAAACGAATATCTTTATGGCTTGAGATGAGCGGTGATTGATTTTAATGGTTTGGTTGCTCGAATTCGCATAATAGGTTGATTAGGAATATGAAAGCTAACAACCTTACGAAAACAATCAATTTTTGCATGATGAGTAGTTAACCAATCAATCCCTAGAATCACATCAAATGCAAGTATTTTCAAAAAAATAAGATCGATAGGTAACGTGTGGTTACCAATTTGAATCAAACAAGACTTATAAACTGTGGATGTAATGAAGGTTTCTCCCAACGGAGTTTCAACAGATAAGTCAAAGTCTAATTTCTCCGGAGTCAAATTTAAACTTTGAGCGCAAGTAGGATACATGAAAGAGTGGGTAGAACCAATATCAAATAAAGTATAAACTTCGCTAGAGTTTATGATTAGCTTACCCGTGATGACCTTGTTCGGGTTCCTTGCTTTCTGGGAGGTCACCACAAACGCTCTCCCTTGCACTACCGGCTTTGACTTTTCTGGGACGGCCTTTGGTGCTTTCATCCTAGCTGAACTTGTCTTTGGTGAACGACAAAATCGAGCTAGGTGACCTTCTCTTCCATAATTATAACATGCATTGGACGGCATCGCGTAGTTTGGACTGATGTGTCCCTCCCCTCCACATTTGAAGCATATAATAGGTGGTCGTTCTCCCTCCTTCACAACGGGTCTTTGGTCTTTGACGTCTTTCCATCATTATTGAATCTCCTCTTCTTGAAATGTCAATTTTCTTCTTGTTTTGGCCTTGATTACCACCGAAGTGGTTACCATTTATGGCCTGTTGATTCCCTTCACGCTTGTTGTCACCGCTTCGATGATATTACTTCACCGGTATTATCATTTTGTTTCACCGCTCTCTTTTGGTTGGGTTGACTCATTATCACGCTCCAATAATCGAGCCCTATTAACAACATCGAATACAAACATAGTTTATGAGATATAAGATATCGACGTATCTCGTGTTTCAAACCTCTTAAAACATTCGTGTCATTCACTCCTCATTATCAACCAAATGGGGACGAAACAACTCCTAAGCAAACTTGGCTTGCATGCGACACGGTCATGTTATTGCTCCAACTTGATGAACTCTATCTCTTTCATGTGACGAATACTTTTGGGAAAGTACTTGTCGTTGAACAGTTCCTTGAACTTCTCCCAAGACATCTTCAGTGCGGCAAGTTGAGTACGTTTTACAGATTCCCACCATGAAATCGCTTCGCCGCATGAACATGAAGGTGGCAAAGGGAACCTTTTGCTCCTCAGAGCATCCCAAGACATCAAATATCTTGTTGATCTGTTTAATCCACGTTTCCGCATTAAGTGGTTTTGGCTCTCCAAAGAACTCCGGTGGTCCCAGTTCCTTAAACTTCTTGGCGATGACCATCCGAGAGTTGCCAGTGTTTCCACCTACATTTTGGACAGGAGCCGATCTCGCCTGATGTTGCATGAATTGCATAAAGCCCCGGAACATTCCATCGTTTATCATTTGGTCAGTGTTGTTATTTGCCTAAGGAACGTCGCCTTCCTGATGCACATTATCCTGATTATTGATCTGTGGAGACTCAACGGTCTCCTGTGCTCCATTGATGTTCTCAACATTCTCGGATGCCATTTTCAAATACTACCACAAAACAAGAGTTATATAACATATCACATATTATCGTTGTACTCTGACCAACCAATTAAATACCAAATAAACTTAGGTAGGTCATACTAGCGAAAGAATTCCCCGTCCCTCCCCTCCTTGTTCTTATCTCACATCTCAGCCAGGGATCATATCCCTAAGCTTTGATACCAACTGTGACGCCCCCAAAATAGGTATACATCACCCATCTTGAGTCGCCAAATACATGGTACAAAATTCAAATACAACTTATTTATACAACAGTTGTGTAAAGTACGACAAAATACATGCTGTGAGTTTTAATACAAATATTGCCTTCTAGACAATATCCACTCTCAGGATAAGTCCTCATTATATTTATTATCACACTATTTTATAGAATAGTGAGGACTACTAAGACACCATCTCGGACCATCACTCTGTCCCCCGACTAGTTCCCGCTACGTTCTCATTTCCTGAAGAGAACAGTGAAAGAAAGGGTAAGCTCAACTAGCCCAGCAATAAATATTATGACTAAGATAATGCAAAATAAATTATCATTAGCCTTCAACAATATTAAACTGATAAAATACAATAGACATCAAGTGTAACTGCAACGGATCAAGCAATCCATTAAAAGAGTCAAGTAGAGAATAAAATCTACTATCTTTTATGTTTTAAAAGGTTTTTCATCACTTTTATCACTTTGGGACTCAAATTTTAATAAATAATCCACATCATCCCCCGCACTACTGGCCAAGGATATTCATTAGGTCACGACCACAAATTCCATGCACTACGGGCGAGGATATTTGTGTATTCATCAATGGTCATGATCATGCCAACAACTCGTCCATCAATCGCACTACGGCAAAAGAGGACTTTTACCACATCATTTGTAACATTACTTACCATGATTACATCGAATAATCCCTGGTCATAATCATACCAAGTCCATCCATGCTCTACAGGCCACAGATGACTTTTAAAAAAAATATATAAACATGAGGATAATGTCAATGATATAATAATTCAATAAAACAAGTTCACGAATTAATTTATTCAGGGACTAATAACGTCCAAATTGTCAACATGATACTGCTTTGTAGAGTAAAATTCAAGAATGCTTAAAAGAATATTTCCATGAAAAATACTGGATGAAGCGCAAATATCAAGGATAGTCCACTAATTTCATGGAGTATAGAAGTCAAAATTTTAACCAACTGAGTATAATAACGAATGGAATAACAAAAGAAATCACCATGCATGCGAAGACTTTACATGTAGACAAGTTATTCCAACAGAATAATAAAAAGCGGAAACTGTCGTGGGTGAAATTCACACCGACAAGATGTTCCAATGAGAATAATAATATGCGGAATAATAAATAATGGAACTGTGTCCGGTGTAAACACATGATGTGATATTTCGACGTAATAATAAAGACGGAATAATAAATAATGGAACCAGTGCGGTGTAAAACACATGCATGTGATATTTTAATGTAATAATAAAGATGAATAATAGAAGAATGTCACCAAGTATAGGGTAGCTCAGCAGATACAAAAGTTATTCCAACAGAATAATAAGAAATGGAATAACAACAGCTTCTCTTCTTCATGAATAAGAATGAATAACACCCTTACCTTAAAAGAATCGAATATAAGAGTAGTTAAGTAGCGAGAAAACTTTTCTTCTTCTCTCTATAATTTTTCTCTCTAGAGTTTCAGTGAATTCGTAAGAAATAATGAAGGAATGAGCTTTATTTATAGGAGAATGGAAGTATATCTTTCATGAAGCTAATTATTTCGCAGTAATCATTTTTTTCTCTAACTTCCATCCACTAACATATATAATATAATATATATATATATATATATATATATATATATATACACATGCTAAATCAATATATATATATAATATATCAACCACTTAATTTTTTCTCCCCCATAACCAACATCAATCCCCCACCCACCCAATAATCAAATTCACTACACTCTTACACATCACTATCACACTATCACTTTCACTCTTTCTTTTCCCCCACCATTTTCCACTCACACATATAATATATATATATATATATACACATCATATATATATAACAATTCCTTCTCCAATACGTAACTCCCTCTCACCCCCATTTCAAAAATCAATTCTTCAACACATATGGGCCCCACATGTGGGCCCCACCTTTAAATAATTTTTTACCGATTATTTTGAAAAATGGGTAAATAGGGGTCCATAAAATAAGCAAAACTTCATAAAAATCACCTTAATAATTTTAACAACATTTATCATCTTTATTACAATTCACAATATTAATTGACTGTGTCGTTCCCGTGAAAGAGGGGCTTTCCAATAAGGATTTCTCCATATTATCAGCTTAATTAGGTGACCAAACCTCCTTGCTGTAACTTACAGACATCGTTAATATTACAATTTATAATATTAATAACTCGTCATTTCAATTATTGATTTAATAATATATAAAATATCAACAATAATTGAATCAAATAACGTGAGATACTATGCAATAATTACTATAAAGAATAATTGAACAAAACCGGGTGACTTTCACGTAAACATTAATAATCAATACCTGTGCTACTATGCAATCACACGACATCGTATTTTTTACTACCGAGTAGTTCAACAAGATAACGGTAAAACCTCCGCCGTTATTTTCATAAAAAATATTTTGTGTCGTTTTTTCAATCAAACAATAATTTCATTGTGGGGTCCACCAATGATTGTGCTTGTCGCATTTAATATTCCCCGACAATACGAATATTTCGACCAATCGAATATAATATAACAACTTGTATACTTTTGCAAAATTTATAAATATTACCCACAACTATAACATTATATCAAATCCACACCATAATATTAAAAAAAATATTTCGAGAAAATTAAATATTTATTCATAAAATCTGGGGTCTCACACAGCTCATTTCTTCAGATGCTTTAGCCAGAAAGCATATTGTCTCTTTTGAGCTTAGTTTTCCAAGATTTACTGTGTAGACATTTCCTTCTCTTGTTCCGGTTAGCTTTACAGCGTATGTCTTCAGGTCTCGGACATGACATTGATTGTTGAGAAATGTTACTTGATGAACCTTGTCGCAGAGTTGGCTAATGCTTAGAAGATTGTGTTATAGTCCTTCCACATAGGCCACTTTGCTGAAGGATACCACACCATTTCCAGCTGAGCCATAGCCTCTTGTCTTGCTAGAGCCATTATCTCCAAAGATGATCGAGGGACCCTCCTTCTCTATGTAGTTAGACAGAAGGGCTTTGTTCCCAGTCATGTGTCTTAAACATCCACTATCCAGATACCAGGTTGTGTTCATGGAGTTCTCTTCCTGAGGTAACATTAAACCTTCATTTTGGTACCCATACTTGCATGGGTCCAATTATGTTAGTACCCTTGGGGACCCAAATCTGCTTGATTTTGGGTCTCACATACATGGAATTATAATGACAATTTGCAACCTTGTGGCAACTCTGTGGCATACAAAGCATTTGATATGATGCATGTTAGTATGTGTGTAAAAGTTTTTCCTCCATTTAGACTTTTGTGGGTTATTGGTCATCCTCCTGTTAGGCTGATATTCTATTTTCCATGTGTTCTCTTGTTTCATTAATTGAGAGGATTATATCTTACTTCTACTGTATCTTCCTAGTTGGTTCGTAGAGTTGATTTTATTGGACTCTACGATCCTTCGAGGTTGATGAGTAGCAGCTAGATTACTTTTCTCTTTTCTGAAACCTAGACCAACATGGGATCCCTTACTCCTGGGAATATGAATTAAATCAGTCGGGCAGGGTTCGACAGGCTTATTCTTTTGTGAGGATTTCATAAATATAATGCCTCTACTGAAACCTGAGGCATTATCAGTGCTAATTTCCTTTGCTTTTTCCACACTTAACTTTGAGGCAGATTCCCCAAAGCCTAACCCTGTTCTATCAAAGGCACTTCTCTGGTTAGAGATTAAGGAGTCCATGGAAGAAGAGGATTTATTCCAAGTAGAGACTGTCTTTTCTAGATCCTCAATCTTGGAGGTTAGACTAGACTCTCTTTGTGCACTGAGCTCATTTGCCTGTCTCAAGACCTTATTCTCAGCTTCAAACTTGAAGAGAGAATCGATCGGTAAGGGTCATTTTCTCATTCCTCTTAAACATTTTTTTTTCTCCTTTTGAAGAAGTGAATAGTCTTTAGACAGAACTCTAAACCATTTCATATATTGGTGCAGATCAGATGTTATGCCATGTAATGTAGTTCTAAGGTCATCAATATCTACATCAGGAGAGTTGAAGTCAAATACCTCATCGATACTTACTTCATGTATGTTGGAGTTCTGCTTATCCCTTGCATTTTTGTCCATCAGGCAGAGATTAGCCATTTGAAGATCTTCATCGTCTCCAGATTCTGAAGTTGAGTCATTATCAGAGTCACTCCACGATCCTCCAACTACAAGGCTTTTGTCTTTCTTTACTGGCCCTTTGTTGCCTTTGTATTCCTTCTTTGCATGTGATTTCTTTTTGAGTTCCTCCCTGAGAGGTTTGTTGCGATTAGCAAATGAAGTGACCGTGTTTCTTTGCGATTGTAGATAGTCATTCATTTGATCCCGTTTTGTTGAAGTTGCTAACTTTATTTGACTTCTTTGGTTTCGCCTTTGTCTAATGAATCTTCTTAGTCTTTTAACCAGCATTGCAAAGTCCTCATCATCATCTTCATCGTAGTCTGAAGCAACTTCAGTGTTGACTTTGGAGGTGTTCTCAGTTACTTTGAGAGCAACACCTTTATACTTATTTCTTCCTTCAGACAACGTTTCTGTTCGTTATGTCAGCTCCAGTTCGTATGTGAGGAGGTTGCCATATAACTGTTGAACAGTCATTTCATGTAGATTCTTTGATTCTCTAATAGCAGTGGTAGGGCTCTCATGAATTTTATGATCATATCTTTGTTTGGATAGATCTTTCCATAGGCTCGTAGAGAGTTGAGTAGAATATTGAATCTCTCGTATGTGGCAGTGACGTTCTCTCCTTGAACGTGAGCAAACATCTCGTATTCTTTGAGTCAGAGAGAGTTGTTTGTTTTCTCGACTTCTTACGTCCTTCATGCATAATGAGGAGTGCTTCCTAAACCTCCTTTGTTGTTTTGCAGTTGACCACGTTTTTAAACAGATCTGAACTCTGTTTGGGTCATCTGTAGTTGGTGTGAGCTTTGTAGGAACGTAGGGTCCATTTTGAACAGTGTCAAATAGATCTTCATCTATTGAATCCATGTAAGCTTGCATCCTAACCTTCCAGTTGGTGAATTTGTCTTTGTTGCACATGAGCGGCTTGTTGCCTCCTCCAGTCTTTGATTCACTTGGTAAGTGTGCCATTGGATCTACTCAAGCTTTGTAGGCTATGTAATAGAACCTGCTCTGATACCAATTGTTAGTTCCCGGAGCACAATAGTTATCTAGAAGGGGGGGTTGAATAGATATTAAAAACTTTTCTTTGTATAAATACTGTTTTGATAAAGCTTTTAAGCACATCGGAATTATTGTTTCTTTGAAATCCCTTTTAGATAGCAAGTTAAAGAGAAAAGCGGTTATAGCAGCTTATAAATAGACACAGTTGTTTTTTAAGTGGTTTGAGCACTCAAAGCTCCTAGTCCACTCTTCTACTCCTTAAGTAGAAATCCACTAAGGATGTCTTTTACACTTTTGAATCTCACAGATTCTACTTAGACCAAATAGATCAGCACTTCTAAGTTCACTCTTGAACTCTTCAAGTCCAAAGCAGACTTGGCTCTTCACAGATTCACTTAGAACTCTTCAAGTCCTTCCGACTTGGAACTTCTTTACTTCAATAGATTGATAGTTGTTGAGTTGTGATTGAGGCTACTCGATTGTGATTAAGCACTTGTTCGAAAGAGGCGAAAGAAAATTGAAAGCAAGCTTCCTCATTTTTTTCAGATCGTAGGGTTCAGCATTGAGTGTTCTTGTGCATTTTTTAGTACTTGCTTGCTTCTCTCATGTGTCTGTATTCTATATATATGAGATCTTTAAAATCTATCCGTTGAAGTCATCTGATGAAGCATTAAATGCGTTTGACATTTCTGAGCTTTGATGGAGACATTTCTGCACATCTTCTGAATTGCATTCTGGCCCACTGACACGGCAGACTGTTTTCCCACCTAACACCTGAAAAGATGTTTTCCTCTGCCCAATGGTCCTTTTCTTATCTTTTTGAATACGTCTCTTTTGATCAATACTAAGGATATCTTTTGTACCGTTGGGACTGGTGAGAGCTTCAACGTTCAAAACTCATTCCGTATTTGTTGGAATTTATCTTCAAATAAAAGGTAGGGCTTGATGTTTCTAACACAAGGCAGATGACACTCTACTATCCATATCGTAGTGTCTTGTCATATTGGTACTTGTTCTTAAGAGATCACTACGATTTCTCACAAGGATGTGCACACTATGATCTTTTAACACAACGATCATCACTTGCTCCTCTTGTAGACTCAACGTTTTCGAGAGCACGCTACAATCTCTGAGTTGGCTTCGGCAAACGTCTGGACCACTCTACGATATACTGGAGAGGCCCTTCAAGGCAGATACACTACGATCATCTCAGCACTACGATCCTGCCTTAGATTCTGCATTCTGTTGATCAGCCGGATAGACTACGATTATCTTCAAAGCCTATCTATTTCTTTCTAGCCCTAGATTAACATATTTGATCTCTTTATCTATACACATGAACATTAAAGGCTAAGATCAACCTAATAATTTTGATCTATCACTAAGTCCTTGTACATATATTCCTTGAAGGACTTTAAACATAATCATGAGCATTTTCATTAAACATCAAATCACAATATGCATTCTTCCAATGTGACACCCCCAAAATAGGTATACATCACCCATTCTGAGTTGTCAATACACGGTACAGAAACAATTACAACTTTATTATTACAACAAAAAAAGCGTGAGTTTAAATACGAGATATTGCCATCTAAACAATATCCACATACAAATAAATCCTCATCAAAATTATTGATACATTATTTTACAAAAATGGTGAGGACTACTAAACAACTCTCTAAAACCATCATTCCATACCCAGGCTTACTCGCATTACATTCTCGCCTCTCCGAGAAGAAAAATGGAACTAAAAGGAAAAGGGTGAGCTCAACTAGCCCAGTAAAAGAATATTATGACTAAGATAATATACAACAAATTATTGTTAGTCTTCAACAGGAAAAATTTAATAGAATACAATAGACAACAAGTTTTAAACCAATACTGCAGAATGAAAATATTAATTCATAGTAAGAGTTACGTAGAGGATGAAATCTACTAATATCTATGAATTTAACGATCCATCATCAATATTTTTATCCTCGTAACATCAATCAATATATATCCGGAATCATATATTCATCCTTCGCACTATAGGCCAAGGACATTCACCGGTTGGTCATGTTCATCTAAACACATGTTCATCTTTGCACTACGGGCCAAAGATATTCATCGAAATCATTCATTTGCACTACAGCCAAAGATATTCATCGAAATCAATCATCTTTGCACTACACGTGCCAAAGATATTCAATAATATCATCATTTAAGACCGAGGATGATGAAAAATTTTTTTTTTTAAAGAAACGAATCCGGTGAAACAAAATGACAAGGATTAAGGATTAAGGATTAAGGATTCGTACTTTGTTTTATCCACGCCCAAAAATACCTCAAAAATAATCATAGTGGTGTAAAATTCAAGAATGATCAAAACATGGATACAATCAAAACTAGTATCCACAATAGATATATTTTTGGACGAAAAGGAAAATTTTTATTTTTCGATGAATAAAGTCAGTATTCGTGAATAAGATCAGATCACGTGAATAAGGTCAGATCACGTAAATAAGAATCAGACACCAAAAGTTCCAAATTTGATAAAACTTCAGATCAATATTTCAAAGATAATGATATTGAAGAAATAATATCATTACGGAAAAAAATATCCCTTACCTCGGAAAGACAAGATTTAACCTGGAATCTTCGGATATAAGCTATAACTTGAACTTTCACCGTAGATAACAATACTCAAAGTATACTCAAAATACTCACAAGAATATTCGATAATATATAGAGAAAACTTCATTTTCGTGTAATTTTCAATTCTAACCCAAGACCCTATTTATATAGAAAATGCTTGTAACACCAAAGCAGTAAAATTTAATATAATAATATATTTATAAAAAAAATTTCTTCGCCATCCTTTGGGAATCAAATCACCACCTAGCATGTGATTAATGAGGCTCACAACATATAAAAAACGTTTTTGTTATTTTAAACAATTAAAACTTCCAAAAATCAATTATTTTAACTCCTAACTTCAATAATTCACAATAAATAGCCCTTTTTGTCGAAAAATTGAATCTCATGAGTTTTTATAGGAAATTCAATTCTCTACAACTTTGCACAGAAGAAAGTTTTTTCAAATTCCAAATGTAAATTGACCGAAATCCACAAACGAAGCGATTTTATGTGCTATAATCAAATTTGAATAATAAATGGGGTCCACCGCATATGTTTAACATGTTTTAAACATTTATTGCAACAAAAATACTCTTCCTCCTCGTATACTCATATATCCCACATTCATTGTAAAAATATCACCATTATTATATTATTAAAATCTAATAATATATATATATATTTAAATGAATTATTTTATCAAAAAAAGATAAAATTTCAATTTTCAACAATTGTCACATTAAAAATTTCTCCATCTATATCCACATAAAATCAATATTTTCCTCATTATATGAATTAATAATTAATTATTCACAAATAATATTACTGAATCACAATATCGACAACCGGGCGGTTCTCAAAGAAAGAGGGCTTTCCAATAAGAATTTCTCCTTACTAACGCCAAGAATTGGGTGACCAAACCTCTCCTTAAATGTAACTTTCTAGACATTGCCAATAATGTTATCTAATAATATTATTCAGATAATATGAATTATTGCTTCGATAATGAAAAATACCGTAATGACAATTATCGAAAGGAGAAAGAATATATAAAATATCAACACAACAATTATTGAACCAATAAAATATCGTAACAAAGAAAGAATTATCGTAACCATTATTGAGTAGTGCCTTCTTACGTAAGAGTCGATAATTGGTGCAATACCTGGTAATCTTTCTTTGCAACAACGCCAGATTAGTGTGTTTTAACCACGGGTATTCCAACAAAGTGTAAATCAGAATAATTACGTAGTTATTTTTAAACAACTTATATTTGTTGTTTTCTTCCTCCAATTGCTTTTCGTTATGGGGCCCACACATGGTCGCTACTGCCATTGCATTTAATATTCCCCGACGATCATTTAATATTCCACGACCAAAACGAATATTCCCCGACAACAATGAATATTTTATAACCACTTGCTTATTTTGAAATATTTGCATATTTTACCCATACATATCCACATTAATCACATCAACCCTTACTATTTCAAAATAATTAGAGGAAATTAAATTTCATTTATTAATTATTTGGGGTCTTACAACCTCCCCTCCTTTTGAAATTTCGTCCTCGAAATTGACATACGTACCTGGTGTTTCGAAAAGATGAGGATACCTCGCTTTCATTTCCGTTTCCAATTCCTGTGTCATTTCTTCTATAGCATGGTTCCTCCACAAGACTTTAACTTGTGGTATGACTTCTTCGTATGTAGGACATGCTCCTTCCTATCCAAGATCTTGACAGTACCTCCTCATACGTTAAGTCTTCACTATCTCGTCCGGTTCTAACTCAATAACGTGGTTCGGGTCTTTCACATATTTCTTAAGTATGATATGTGAAACACATTATGAACACGAGACATACTTGGAGGTAAAAGCGAGTCTATAGGCTACATTTCCTACTCTGGTCAAGAATTTGAAATGGATCAATAAATCATGGATTGAGCTTTTCTCTCTTCCCAAATCTTATAACTCCCTTCCATGGGGCAACACCCAACAATACATGATCCCCTATACTAAACTCCACGTCCTTTCGATGAAGATCCGCATAACTCTTTTGTCGATCATGTGTCGTTTGTATGCGTTGTCTAATCATTTGGATCTTTTCTGTGGTCATACGTACCAACTCGGGTCCCAACAATGTTGCTTCACCCACCTCATCCCAACATCTTGGAGAGCGACATTTTCATTCATATAATGCTTGAATGGGGCCACACCTATACTTGCTCGATAAACTGTTATTATAGGAGAATTCCACCAATGGTAAATACTTATCCCAACCGCCCTTGAAGTTCAGGACACGAGTCTTAATAAATCTTCAAGAGTTTGAATAGTCCTCTCGATTGTCCGTCTGTTTGAGGATGGTATGCCGAATCAATCAGAATCCGCACCCATAGCTTGTTGCAAGCTAACCCAAAATCTTGAAGTGAATCTTGGGTCACGATCCAAACTATAGATCTTGGCATGCCATGCAACCTCACAATCTCATTTACATACATACTAAGAAGACGCGTTCAAGAGAATAAGTCTCCCGTATCGGCAAGAAATGTGCAGACTTGGTTAATCTATCAACAATAACCCAAATAGCATTTATGCCTTGAGAAACCGTGGGAAGACCCATAACGAAATCCATGGTAATGTGTTCCCACTTCCATTTCGGAATCTCAAGTGGTTGCAATGGTCCCTTAGGCACTTGATGCTCCGCCTTTACACGTTGACAAGTTAAACATGTTGAGATAAACTTTGCAATCTCTCTCTTCATATTGTTCCACCAAAATGTATGTCGAAGATCACGATACATTTTAGTACTTCCGAGATGGATTGTAAATGGTGTATTGTGTGCCTCCATCATAATCTTGTACTTCAAATCGAGTCGTTAGGAACACAAAGTCTAGAGTGGACTCAAGTATTCCTTCTTCATTGATTCTCGCCCTAATAAAGACCTTTTGTACTTTCTTCTTCATATGCATCACTCCGGATTCGGTGGCTTGAGCAACCTTAACTTTTTCTATTAAAGTTGGCTCTCTATGCCAGATACTTGACATCATCTCACTCGTTCCTGCATATGATTTTCTACTCAACGCGTCAGCTACCACGTTCGCTTTTCCAGGATGGTATTGAATAGTGTGGTCGTAGTCTTTCAATAGCTCGAGCCAATGTCGCTGCCGCATGTTAAGTTCTTTTTGAATGAAGAAATATTTAAGGCTTTTATGGTCTGAATATATCTCCACTTTCTCCCCATAAAGATAGTGCCTCCGGATCTTTTAGCGAAACGATGCTTGCCGCTAACTCTAGATCATGAGTAGGATAATTCCTCTCATATTCTTTAAGTTGTCGCGAGGCATAGGCTATGACTTTCCCATGTTGCATGAGAACACATCCTAACCCTTTTTGCCCAAGCATCATCAGAGATAACAAATCCATCCGAACCAGATGGTATTGTTAGAACAAAATAAATAAGTCTCCTCTTAAGCTCTGGAAACTCTTCTCGCATTCTTCACTCAAAACGAATTTTGTATCCTTCCAAGTCAATTGAGTTAATCTGAGTAGCGATTCGAGAAAACCCTTCCACGAATCTCCGATAATAACCAATTTAGACCCGTAAAGCTACGTCACTTGACCACCGTCTTGGTTGCTTCCAACTTTGTATTGCTTCAATCTTCCCGGGTCAACAGATACTCTATGTTTTGACACCACGTGCCTAAGAAATGCTACTTCCTCAAGCCAGAACTCGCATTTCTTTAACTTGGCATATAACTTATTTTCACGAAGCCTTTGTAGTACCAGCTTCAAATGGTGCTCATGATCTTCACGACTTTTGGAATATATGAGGATGTCATCAATAAAAAAACAACAACGAACTAATCCAAATATTCCTTGAATACTCGGTTCATCATATCCATGAAAGCCGCAAGGGCATTAGTCAATCCAAAAGACATGACTAGGAATTCATAATGCCCGTACCGAGTTCTAAAGGCAGTCTTTGGAATATCCTCAGTTCTAATCTTGGTGATGATATCCGAGCTAAGATCGATTTTTGAAAAGAATTGTGCTCCTTCAGAATCGGGTCAAACAAGTCATCAATACGAGGTAGAGGATACCTATTCTTGATAGTGACATGGTTCAATTCCCGATAGTCAATATTAAAGTCGCATACTCCCGTCTTTCTTCTTTACTTAATAAAACAGAGCACCCCAAGGAGATGTACTAGACGAATGAAACCGATGTCCAACAACTCTCGTAGTTGGACCTTTAACTCCTCAAGTTCAATAGGAGCCATTCGATATGGGGTTTTAGAAATGGGCTTTGTACCAGTTCAAGGTCAATAAAGAATTCAACTTCACGCTCGGGGTAGACCGGAAGTTCTTCGTGAAATACGTCAGAAAGTCAATAACAACAGAATATTATTCAAATTTGACGTGTCTTTATTCAAATCCATAACATGGGCTAAGAAAGCTTGACATCCGCTTTTTTCATAAACGAATAGCTTTATGATTAGATATGATGATGATTGATTTTGATGGTTTAGTTGCTTGAATTAAATACAACAAAGTTGTTTAGGAATATGAAAAGCTAACAACCTTACGAAAAACAATCAATTTTGGCATGATGAGTAGTTAACCAATCAATCCTTAAAATCACATCAAAAGCAAGTATCTTTAAAGAGATAAGGTCACGGTGTAAGGTGATGGTGCCAACTTGAATCAAACAAGATTTATAAACGATTGGATGTGATGAAAGTTTCTCCTAACGGAGTTTCCACAGATAGGTCAAAGTCTAATTTCTCCTGAGTCAAGTTTAAACGTTGAGCATGTTAGAGAGATAAATGAATGGGTAAGACTTAGGTATCTAGTAAAGTATAAACTTCACAAGAATTTATAAATAGCTTACCCGTGATCACCTCGTTTGATTCCTCGCATTTTGACGATCCACAACAAACGCTCTTCCAGAAACGCTGACTTTGACTTTTTCCGGGATGATTTTTGAGTCACCGTCCTCATTGAACTAGGTTTCGCCACTGCATAATCTCGATCAGAAGCGATATGTCCTTCCTTTCCACAATTATAGCATACCTTGAAGTGTTGTGGGCGTTTGACCGATATGTCCCTCTTTTCGCAGATTTGTAGCAGATATGGGTGGTCATTCTCCTCCCTTAGAACCAATGTCACGCAAGACTGCTCGTCTTCACATGGTCGTTGTTAAATTTCCTCTTTTAAAATCTCCTCCCGACTTGCTTCTTCTATTTTCATGGCCATGATTACCACCAGAGTGGTTACCATTTTGTTTGTCTTTTTCTTTCTCCATTTGGTTATCATTGTTTTGTTGATCGCCATCTCCAAGATGATCTGGTTGTGGTCCCTCGGTTGACCGTATTTTCGTTATCTCATTTCTAATAATCGAGCCCTCATTTACAACATCTCGAGTAGAGAAAATTTATGAGAAATGAGATATCGACGTACGCCGGGTTTCAAACCTCTAAGAAACATCCGCACATACGTTCCTCATTCTCCACCAAATGAGGTGCAAAACCGATAACTCGCAAACTTCGCCTCATCTTGAGATACCGTCATGTTGTTCTCGCTTCCGCCTAATAAACTCCACTTCCTTCATATACGAACACTTTCGTGAAAGTATTTGTCATTAAATAGTTTCAAACGTCTCCCAAGACATGTTGAAAGCGGCTGGATGGTACGCTTCACGACTCCCACCAAAGAGTCTCGCCTCACCACGGAACATAAAGGTGGCGAAACGGAACCTTCGTTTCTCTCCGCATCCCAAGACATCGAATATCTTGGTAATTTGCTTGACCCATGTTTCCGCCATGATCGGATCCGCTTTCCCTTAAATTCGTGGTCCCAACTCTTTGAATTGCTTGCCGCGTGACAACCCGTGAATTGCTATCATTTCCTCCTCGTATTTTGAACACGAGTCTCCTCGTCTCGATTTTGCATGAATCGCAAAAAGCTTCTAAACATCCCCTCGTTCATCATCCGCTCATTGGTGTTGTTCACAGGAGGAACATTGCCACCACACACGTTCTCCTCGTTGGTGAGTACAAAGCGCTCCACACGGTCTCATTTTCATTGTTAATATTCTCAATCGACATTCTCAAACATCGTCATAAAACAAGGGTTAATTAAGGAAATCAATATATCACATAATATCCCTATATACGACTAACTAACAAATAAGCTTAGGTATGACACACTAGCGAAGGATTTACTCTGTCTCTCCTCCTAATTCTATTCCCCGATCTCACTTGGAGATCATATCCCTAAGCTCGATACCAACCTGTGACACCCCCAAAATAGGTATACATCACCCATTTCGAAGTTGTCAATACACTGCAGTGCAGAAACAACTACAACTTTATTATTACAACAAGAAACTGTGAGTTTAAATCTGAGATATTGCCATCTAAACAATATCCACATACAAATAAATCCTCATCAAAATTATTGATACATTATTTTACAAAATGGTGAGGAATACTAAACAACTCTCTAAAACCATCATTCCATACCCCGACTGCAGATTTCGCTACATTCTCACCTCTCCCGAGAAGAAAAATGGAACAAAAAGGAAAAGGGTGAGCTCAACTAGCCCAAAGAAAGAATATTATGACAAAGATAATATACAACAAATTATCGTTAGTCTTCAACAGGAAAAATTTAATAGAATACAATAGACAACAAGTTTTAAATCAATACTGCAATGAAAATATTAATTCATGTAAGAGTTACGTAGAGGATGAAATCTACTAATATCTATGAATTTAACAAATCCATCATTAATATTTTTATCCCTCAGTAACATCAATTAATATATATCCGAATCATATATTCATCCTTGCACTTCTAAAGCCAAGGACATTCACGATTGGTCATGTTCATCTAAACACTGCTCATCTTTGCACTACGCCAAAGATATTCATCGAAATCATTCATCTTTGCACTACGGATCAAAGATATTCATCGAAATCAATCATCTTTGCACTACAAAGCCAAAGATATTCAATAATATCATCATTTAAGACCGAGGATGATGAAAATATTTTTTTTTTTAAAAAACGAATCCGATTGAAACAAAATGACAAGGATTAAGGATTAAAGATTCGTACTTTATTTTATCCACGCCCAAAAAATACCTCAAAAATAATCATAGTGGTGTAAAATTCAAGAATGATCAAAACATGGATACAATCAAAGCTAGTATCCACAATAGATATTTTGGACGAAAAGGAAAATTTTATTTTTCGATGAATAAGGCCAGATTCGTGAATAAAGATCAGATATCGTGAATAAGGTCAGATACGTAAATAGTAACTCTCGACACCAAAAGTTCCAAATTTGATAAAACTTCAGATCAATATTTCAAAGATAATGATATTGAAGAAATAATATCATTACGAAAAAAAATATCACTTACTCTGAAAGACAAGAGATTTAACTGGAATAATCGGATATAAATTTATAACTTGAACTTTCACCGTATAACAATACTCAAAGTATACTCAAAATACTCACAAGAATACGCCGATAATATATAGAGAGAAAACTTGATTTTCGGTGTAATTTTCAATTCTAACCCAAGACCCTATTTATAGGAAAATGCTAGAATAACACCAAAGCGTAAAATTTAATATAATAATATATTTATAAAAAAATTTCTACGCCATCCTTTGGGAATCAAATCGACCACCTAACATGTGATTAATGAGGCTCACAACATATAAAAAACGCTTTTTTTGTTATTTTAAACAATTAAAACTTCCAAAATCAATTATTTTAACTCCTAACTTCAATAATTCACAATAAATAGCCCTTTTGTCGAAAAATTCAATCTCATGTGTTTTTATAGGAAATTCAATTCTACAACTTTGCGGAAGAAAGTTTTTTCAAATTCCAAATGAGAAATTGAAGAAATCCACAAACGAAAGCGATTTTTACGTGCTATAATCAAATTTCGGTCAATAAATGGGGTCCACCGACATGTTTAACATGTTTTAAACATTTATTGCAACAAAAATACTCTTCCTCCTCAGATACTCATATATCCCACATTCGTTGTAAAAATATCACCATTATTATATTATTAAAATATAATATATATATATATTTAAATGAATTATTTTATCAAAAAAGATAAAATTTTAATTTTCAACAATTGTCACATTAAAAAATTTCTCCATCTATATCCACATAAAATCAATATTTTCCTCATCATATGAATTAATAATTAATTATTCACAAATAATATTATTGAGTAATCACAATATCGACAACCAGATAGGTCCTGTGAAAGCAGGGGCTTTCCAATAAGAATTTCTCCTTACTAGCAAGCAATTAGGTGACCAAACCTCTCCTAGATGTAACTTTCTAGACATTGCCAATAATGTTATCTAATAATATTATTCAGATAATATGAATTATTGCTTCGATAATGAAAAATACGTGTAATGACAATTATTGAAAGGACAATGAATATAAAATATCAACACAACAATTATTGAACCAATAAAAAATCGAATAAAGAATTATCGTGAACCATTATTGAGTAGTGCCTTTCACGTAAGAGTCGATAATTGGTGCAATACTGTGTGCCATCGCAGGCAACAACGCCAGACATATTCGTGTTTTAACCATTGGGTATTCCAACAAAGGTAAATCAGTAACAATTACGCCGTTATTTTTAAACAACTTATATTTGTCGTTTTCTTTCCTCCAATCGCTTTTCAAGTTATGGGGCCCATATATGGTCGCTGCTGGCCGCATTTAATATTCCCCGACAAGATATTTAATATTCCATGACCAAACGAATATTCCCTGACAACAATGAATATTTTATAACCACTTGCTTATTTTGAAATATTTGTATATTTTACCCATAACTATCCACATTAATCACATCAACCCTTACTATTTCAAAATAATTTGAGGAAATTAAATTTTATTTATTAATTATTTGGGGTCTTACATCCAACATATTGAGTTCAGGATAAATTAACTTATAAATCTTTAAAATTTATTCTTGAACTTGTTTTATTTAATTATTATGTCATGTCATCATCCTCACGCTTATATTGTGATGAAAGTCATCTTTGGCTTTACGTACGTAGATGAACTTCTAGATGATTATGACCGAGGATTATTCGGTATAATCGTGACTGTAATGTTATAAATGATGTGGTAAAAGTCCTCAAGAGCTTGTATTGATTTTGGACAATTTTTGGTATGATTATGACTGTGGATTATTCGGTATAGTCGTGATTAGTTGATAATTTAATGAATATCCTTGGCCGTAAAGAAAGTGATGATGACTCGATGATGTGGTTTATTTATTAAAATTCGAGTCTCGAAAGCGATAAAAATTGATGAAAACATTTTAAATCATAGAAGATAGTAGATATCACGCTCTACTGACTTTTCAAATGGATTGTTTATTCAAGCGCAGATTAAACTTGATGTCTATTGTATTTTATCGGTTTAACATTGTTGAAGACTAATGATAATTTATTCTGCATTATCTTAGTCATAATATTTTTTATTGGGTTAGTTGAGCTCACCCCTTTCTTTCACCGCCTTCTTTAGGAAATGAGAACGTAATTGGAAAGACTAATCGGGGAAGCGGGTGACGGTCAGGATGATAGTATTAGTAATCCTCACTATTCTGTTAAATAGTGTAACAATAAATGTATTGAGGACTCCTTTGAGTGTGGATATTGTCTAGATGACAATATTCTTATTAAAACTCTCAATTTATGTTTTATCGTATTTTACACGACTGTTGTATAATTAGTTTGTATTTGTATTCAGTACCTTGTATCTGACGACCCAAGATGGGTGATGGGTGATGTGTACCTATTTTGGGAGCGTCACAAATATATTTTATATTTAAGCCTGTCCCGTCATCACATTTTAACCCCGTTTATCTTCTGTTAACGGCAGGGGCACGGGCGACCCAAAAATGTAACGTTAAGGGTACTTTTGAAAAAAAAATTATTTTAGGGTGCAAGTGGAACATCAGAATAAACATCAGGGATATTTTTGATCATTTGCCCTATAATATATGTGTGTGTGTGTGACGGTCCGTTAGCTTTCTAATTGGAAAAGTCTTGGCAGACATGAATTTGGGACCGGAAAATTGGACAGTTTTAAATTTATTTTTTATTTTTTTTTTTGCTTGTGACTATCAAAAAATGTATAGTATTTATTTTAACATGAATTTTTATAAAAGATAGTGTTTTAGGTGTAATTTAATGTTTTAATTTCCACTGGTTCTACTTATTTTGGCAATTTTTAGTAGACCCCGCGGCCTTATTAACTCTATTGGCTCGAATTCACAAAAAATTGTCTTCTTCTTATACCCCCATGACCCCATGTTAAGCCCAGCCGATTCACAGTTCTTCTTCTTCCTTCTGCTATTACGTTTGGCTGAGTGTGTAAGATCAACCAAAAATATTTATATTTAAATTAAAATGTTTTGTGAGGATGTGTGGTACAATTTATCTCATGTTATAATCTAAATTCAAATGATAGTATTTATAAAATCAAAATTACTAATACTAAATATTTATGTTATTTTTGTTTGATAAAATTGTGCATTTTCAATATTATTTATGTAAAATAATTGAATTAGTTGTCCTTGCACTTATTTATGTAAAACAATTCAATTATAATTTTCTCACAAATATAATTTTGCGTTCAATTAGTTTATTCATAAAAAGAAATTAATATATTAGACAACTAATTAATTAAATAATATCCTATAAATGTATTAATTTTTTTAACAATTTTATAAAATAAAGTATAATATATTAAAGTATTATTAAGCCTACGAAAAAAATAATTATTCCCTCTTATCTCATACATTCGTATTTATTGATATTTAATATCGAATAAATAGATTAAATTGTAGTATATATCAATACTTTAGTTAAAAATTAAAATATATGGTAGTTTATTTATTAAAATTCCGGAAGGCCAAACGAGATTTAATTGAAAAAGAATTAAGCAAAGGGCCGAGCTGATTAGCTGAAGCTAGTTAATTAGCCAAGGGTAAGTCTGTCATAACACGTAGGATGGTGAACATTTCAGTGTCGTCAGCCTACGAGTGTGTTCTTCTTATATTCGCGTCGTATCCCCCTGATGAAAGAATGAGAGAGATAGAGAGGGGGAGAGAGAGAGGGTAGTGGCAAAAAACCGCCATGAAAAACTGCGAATTGAGGGCAGGTGGAAGAGTAGAGTAGAGTTGAGTAGTGGTTTCATCAAAACCTCTGATTCCTCATGCACAAGCCTCCTCTTTAAGTTCTCACCTAACAACCCCTTTCTGTCTCACTTTTCCTTTTTTTTTTTTCTCTCTCTCTCTCAACTTAATTTTCTGCAATTTCATGGGAGTTTTTTAGGATTGCAAAAAGAAAAACAGGGGAGGAACAAAGAGAAAAAAGAAAACCCCACTAGGAATTTGTAGCCCTTTTGTTTTTCTTGTTTTCAAGTTCTTTTAATTTATGGGTTTTGTTTGTATGTTAGGGATATCAGACTTTTGAAATTTGAAGGATTTAAATCGTTTTTGCTCTTATTATGATAGTACTACCATTGTAGGGGAGAGAGAAAAGAACAAAAGAGTGCGGAAAATTTGGCAGCTTTTGTGTATTTGTTGGTTTTTATTAATCCGTTGTAATATATATATATATATATATATATATATATATATATATATATATATTGGTATTAATTGTTCATGTATGTCGTAACTGAGAAGAGAGGGATTTTAGCCAGCTGATGAAAAAATAGAGTGAACTAAAAAATAAAGAAGCGAGAAAATCGGGGAAAAAGTGGGGTATGGATATGGGGCTCAAAGAAGTGCTGTAGAAGAGAGAGAGGAGAGTTCGTGGTGTATGTTGTTGAGCATTGTGGGACTCTTAAAAATGGTGCCTTCAATTTTGGTACAATGCCTCTAGTCTAGTATTTTCTGATAAATAGGACCCAAACAGATTACAACTTTTCTTCTATATCTCGGAGCTTAAAGCTGGTCTTGCTTGCTAATTGCAACCCATGGCGGTTTCTGACTGAAATCCCATATCATTTCTGGTGTGCGTCTCTCTCTCGCTCTCTAGCTATCTGTCTCTCTCTCTATATATATATTAAGTGTAACTTAAAGATTGCAATGATTAAACATTTGGAATAGGGATTATGCTGAGGAAAAGATCCAGAGCAACCACAAGTAAGCAAGTTCTAATGGCAGATTATGGTTCTGTATCATCTCCTACAGATAATAAATTTAGAAGATCTTCTTCATCAATCTTCAGTTCTCCTAGGTTGTTCACTGGCTTTAACTCAAAGGGTTTAAATGACACATATTCTATGATGAGTCCAACTTCGATTCTTGATAGCAAACCCTTTTCTGCTTTGAAAACTCCCTTTTGGTCTGATAGTCATAGTAACACCCCAAAAGCCCCAAAACCTGAAAATAGAACAGCCCATTGGGATAAATTGGATTCAAGAGGGGTTGGTCTTGGCCTAGTTGATGCTCTCACTGATGAAATATCTGACCCAAAATTATCGAAACCCGAAAGCCGAATGGTTTTGTTTGGATCACAGTTAAAGATTCAAATCCCTCCACTCCTTCTATCTGGTCTTTCCGCTGCCGCTGATTCTCCAATGTCTCCTGGGGATTTTGGTATCAAAATTAGGAATTCCCAATTGGGTTCTTTCTCCCCTCTATTATCTCCATCAAACAAATCACCTTTTGGCTCTTCGAATTCTGGCCTTGAGAACTCAAATTCTTCAAGAATTTTCTCTGCTGGTGAAATGGAGCTTTCAGAGAACTATACTTGTGTGATTACCCATGGCCCGAATCCGAAGACCACTCATATATTTGATGATTGCATTATTGAGAGCTGTTGTGGTGTTGTTGGGTTCTCTGCATCATCAAAGAAAGAGAATGGTTTTGCCATTGATCAATCATTGAGCTATCCCTCTGAGAGCTTTTTAAGTTTCTGTTACAATTGCAAGAAGAATCTTGGCCAAGGAAAAGACATTTACATGTATAGGTTAGTTTCAACTGCCTCTATATTATTTGACTTTCCTAAATTTAGATACATGATATATGGTAAAATAAATTCGATCAATAAAACATCCATTAGTCAAAATATTAATTCTACACTGCTATATTAGAATAATCGCGCCAATATAAGTGATTTCAACTCTCATCGAGCTTTGGTTATTGGTTTTGGATTAGTATTGGTTCTCTTTCTTGATCACTTAACTTTTGGTTTATCTTGTCTTGTTGTTCTTTCAGGGGTGATAAAGCCTTTTGCAGCAGTGAATGTCGCTTCAAGGAGATCATGTCAGAGGAAGGAATTGAAAAGTCTGATGATATTTACGGGACTTAATCATAATGTTCTTCTCTCCAATAAGCTTCATTAGGTGATATCAATATCATCAATTTTCTACATATGCATGTGCTGGTATTTAAGCTATCAATCAAGCCATGTTTGACAAATACATCTGAAAACAGATCATTATTGGAATTGGTAGTTGTATATTGTTGATATTTTGATCTGTTCAAGTGTTTTATCTCCATTTGATCTCTTGCTTTGACTGTATAATAGTCTCCAAGTAGAGGGACTGAAAGGCTGAGTTGTAATTTGTAATTTTGATTTTAGTTCAAAGTGGTAATTAGATGATTGATGGTCAGTTTGGTTTACAATTTTTGGCTATAAAGTTGGTGTTGATGATGATGTTAACTCAACCTTTCATTATTTTGTACGTTTTATACTACTAATCATCTTATATTTTATAACTAAGCAGATTTCAAAAGACCAATGACCTCAATTGAGTACATTCTTTAGTTTCTTTAATGTGTCCACTTGCCCAATTTTTTCAGCCCTTTCTATCTAGATTGGAGTAAACTAATCAGCAAACTTTATTAGTTTATAGCACTGTCTGATGCAAGACATTTTAAGGGAATAATTCAATATACTGCAACATAATCAAAGTGGAACATTTTTTTGGGACAACTAAATATGCTTTAACTTCAACTATTGCCAAGTATCATGTCCCGCGGAAGGCTCTAGTGGTTTATTTTAGGAAGGTCCTAGAATACTCCAAGATAATTGTAGAATATTAATTACGCTTGTACCTAGAACTTTCTAGGAAATTATTTGTAATAGTAGGTAGGTTTATTGGTACTTTTTTACCCTACCGAATCGTTTCGGATTAAAATTGGATATCGATATCGGTTGAACCAATATACCAAATTCGATAGCCGGTCCGAGTTTTATCTATTTTTTTACTGGTTGTCACCAATGAGCAAAAGGTTGTTTCTTTATTTATGAAAAAAAAACAGAGGTTCTTGAGCTTAAAATACTAAAACATTTAAAAAGGAAAAAATTATCCAAGCCTTCCAAGGCTAACAATAATTACAAGAAGCAGATTTTAAACAAATGATGTATGAATAAATCAAAGAGAATACACAAAAATTCAATCCCAAAAGTGTTTTTTTTTCAGGCCTTCCAAGGCTAAAAATTATCCCTGATCAGCCTTCCAAAATACAAACAAACAAACTACGTGTAGTGATATGTCAGCTGATAATTTTTTCCCACAACTTATCAGCTGACATATCCCTGCGAAACTCCATCCCAAAAGTGGCTACAGGTAAAGATTTAATACAAACAAACCCCAAAATTCGATATTTATAACTACTATACAACTCATAAAGACGTGAACTTTTACAACAAAATAGAATTCAAAGAAAATATAATTACTATATAAAGATACGATTTTGGGAAATGGGAAGGAATGATAAAGTACCAACATGTCCAACGCGCAAGCAGAAGTGCAGAACCAGTAACGATCATCAGGGCAAAATGGGTCGTCGGAAATTGTGAAGTCTACGAATTTGGGTGCCTCTATCTTCTTCTTCTTCGTTGTACAAGCTGTTCAGTCCGATACATATCGGACATACAAAATAGCTTCTCAAACCAAGCATATATCAGTTATTTGTATTGATGTCGAACCGGTTTCGTTTTGTACCTAACCGGTTCAGTTAGTCAAAAAACCAAAAAATGGGTATTGAATGCCCACCCCTAATAGTAGAATTCTCGAGGTGGGATGATTATAAATAGGAGGTTACCTCATTTGGCCAAACTATCGAATGGAATGGAAGTGTAAAACTTTCTTGTGTAATAAAGCATTTTTTTCTTTGAAGTGCTCTCATGTTCCTTTCCAAGCTTACTTACTAGTTCTTGTGGTGTTTACTTGGTAAGAAGTTTACTTGACAATTTTCTAGGGAGACCACTGTCTAAGGCCGCACGGTGGAGCTTAGAATTATCTAAGGCCGTGACACAAGGCTCTGCTTGTTTGGTTTGTGTCAAGTGTTAAAACTTTCAAATAACTCCTAATTCAATTCCTTACATAAATCTTGAATGAGGATTGGATTTACCAACCATTCATTGGTCTCGTGGTAAGTGAGTCGTTTACCTTGCTCAAAGTTTAGGTTTGATCCTCACTCAAGATGGATGGTTGATGGACAACTCTGCAGACTACACGTTACTCACGGAGAATCCTCGATAGTAGTACCTTCAAATATATATAATTGTTGTCGGCACAATGTGCCCTACCGGAATACTTTACCTACCTCTCATTTTATGTAAGAAAAACAAGAATGAGGATTGGATTTTGAACCATCTCATGGGTTTTGGAATCAATGTGACAAATGTAATTTCATTCCAACTTCACGAGTTCATGTGCAGAAGCATTTTGAAGTTCGGTCCTTTGAACCCCCAAAGCCGTCAGAACTTATCCTATTTATGTGTAAACGTGCTGCAGATGATGAGACTAGTATGGGGACCCTGCCTAGTGCAACCCACAACTACTAACTATTTAAGATAAGCTAACAAAGTCGGGACCATTGAATAAGGTTCCACTCTAGAGGACGGACTCCTTAAACCCATATGTGAAGGGCTCCTTTGATACATATGTTGGCAGTATTCTATTCTCTCACATTTGGAGCATACAATGTGGCTTTAAAACTACAATCAAATTAAAGCTTATTCAGTGGAGCTACTGATCATTCAAAAGTGACCCCTAATAAACAATGTAGCAGATTTTGTATGCTTAAGAGTCTGTGTTGCAAGAAAGCGAGAGACCGGTCGGTCAATACCATTAAGGATTTCATAACCAAAATCCAATCTTTGTTTAGAAACTATAGTATTTTGTATGTACAATATACTGCTCAATTTTTTCCAATCTTAGGAGTCTGTGTATGTTCTTCCTTCCAATTTTTTCCGAAAGAAGAAGTTTAAAAATAAAAGAACTTTCCCTTTCCACTCAAAATAAAACTCACAAACAGGGGCTTAATTAAGAGCCCACCACCTGGTTAGAGATCTTCAATTACTCAACAGCCAAATGCAGATTTTATTTCATCACACAGATTTTTCACTTCTACTGGTTCATCTACTCTGCCTTCTCTACATATATAATGCTGCTGCCTTAGCTTCATAAATATAAAACTCCATGATCATGCATTTCTTTGTTAGCAAATATTATCTTGAGGGTAAATAGTTTGCAGATGGCATGATAACCATAATAGTAAGCGAGTACTCAATATGCCATGGACGTCACTCAGGAAAAAGCTAACTAGAATTTGCGCCTCGTTAATTTGAGATAAGGATATAACATAGTACAAACTTATTCAACAACTTAACATGCTTTTTATTCTATCAACTTTACATGCTTTTTATTCTATCCCTTACAAGATTAAAGATTTGATCCATGTAGAGCACTGGTTTGGTTAGGATAGGATACGAAAGAAAGAGGAGGAGGTACCACTAGACTGATATTAGTTTTTAAAACGACTACTACCTAGAGTTATAGTTCATTGATATCAGATTCGTATTTTGGAATGAAATAAAAAAAATTATACAGAAATGTGTGCTTTAGATTGCTAGAAAGAATCAAATTAAATATAGTTAGAAAATGTGTTACCTTTCGACTTTCTCTAGGGAGAATCTGAATCTCAGTGACAAATTATTATGGATACTGCACCTACAGCTACTGCACCAACATGTGCAGCAGCACATTATTCACAACCAAGTCCACATGATACTAAAGGCCTGAAGCTTTCCATGATAAAATATCTCAGCATTGTGACTACAACTACAAAGAATGAAAGGACAGATAATAATAGTGTGAACACATCTAGTCCTTATGATGGAGCAGAGAAGTATCGGAATAGTGCTAATCACTTGATAGTGACAGCAAGCTAATTTATATACTATAGTTAGATTAGAATTAACTAGAGTTAGTAGTGAGGTTAGCTTATCTTTCAAGCAATGTTCTTAGTATAAATAGTTTTGGTGTGTATGATTTTGACTTCTTTTTTTGTAATAATTTTTCGATGAAAATGAGAATATTTTTCTCCACATTTCATCACTTCTTTGTGATCCGTTATTCCTTAGTTTTCATGGTATCGAGCTACAATTCGTGTAGAAGCATCTGCTTTTTCCTTTTTCTTTTATCGCTTTTTGCTCATCCACTCTATAATTTTAGATCATTTTAAAGATCCTGGATTTCTATCATAAAATTCAACTCATTCGATTGATTCAATCGATTCTATTCGAATATTTTTTTTATTACTTGAAGAAGTTAATCATTGCTTCAAGATCAAACACAAACACACATGAAGAATCGAGCAGAGCATATGATGATTCTCGTGCGCTTGAAGTCTAACTCACATCCATTATTTCTACACAATAATGATCTTCCAGGTATGATTTTAATCTCAAAGAAACTCAATGGAGCAGAGAATTTTGCTACTTGAAAAAGATTAATTAAAATTGCTTTATCTGCTAAGAATAAGATGACAATTACTGATGGAACATATCCTACACCTACTGAGACTTCAATCTTATATAATCAATGGATGCGTGTGAATGATATGATAATAAGCTGGATAATGAATACTGTTAGTGATGAAATCAGTGATAGTATGAAATTTGTTGAAAATGTCTTCTCTGTATGGAATGAATTGAATGAAAGATTTTCAAGCATTGATGGACATCGGATTAATGAACTTCAAAAGGACATAAGCACTTTATGGCAAGAAAATCTATCAGTTGATATGTATTATCACAAACTAAAAGGATTTTGGGATAAACATGCTGCTCTTGAAGTAGTTTCTAAATGTACATGTGGTGCATCTAAAGCACAAGATGAACAGGAGCAAAGGAGGAAATTAATGCAGTTCTTAATGGGACTATATGATAGTTTTGCAGAACCGCAGGGGTCAATCCTCATGATGAGTCCTTTACCTACAAATGACTCATGATATTCTTTGATCAAACAAGATGAAAAAAACAAAGGCAAGGCTATCGACCGAAATACAAATTCTAATGTCATGGCCTTTGCTTCTAAAGATCGGTTTTCAAACCGTTTCATCACTTTGGTTTTCAAAATGTAAAAAGATTTATTAATACTCAAGATAATTCTCAATATAAACCTCAGGTTTCTAAGGAAGGCATGGAATGTAGTTATTGTCATGGCAAGAATCACATTAGAGAGACTTGTTTCAAACTTAATGGTTATCCTAAAAGACATCCTTTACATAATAAAGCTAAGACTCAATTACCTGGACCTGGTAACACATCTGGAATGACTAAGAAAGGTAATTTCACTCAAGGTACTGGTAATTTTTCTCAAAAGAGTTATGTTTATGCTGGACCAAAGGCAATGCAAGCTCAGTCTGAGGAAATTCAAAGTCCTTCTGAGAATGATGGCGGATTTGAGTAGCTTGAAGCAAAGTTTGATCATATACTGAGCATCATTGACAAAGGAAAATTCAAAGATTTTTCTATACCTGATGATCATCTAGCATGTATTGTTCTTCATTACATACTCATTCAGTTAGACCTGGTATTCAGTGGATCATTGACAGTGGAGCAACATATCATATGTGTTGTGATATTTCTCTGTATGCCTCCATCATGCCTATTACCCCTATTCAAGTGGTGCTTCCTAATGGATCATGTATCTCAGTCACCCAATCTGGTTCAGTCTGGATTAATCCTAAGTTATCCTTACACAATGTCCTATACATTCCTACTTTCCATTATAATCTTTTGTCTATCAGCAAGCTCACACATTATACTAATTGTTCTGTGAAATTTTCTATACATGGTTGTGAGTTTCAGGACCTGTACCAGATGAGCATACTTGCAACTAGTGAGTGCAAGAATGACTTATATTACTTAGACATACCTTCTAATAAAAGCAAGGTTATTTGCACTGTTGTTGGTACTACTGATAATTCCCTTTGGCATCAACGATTAGGTCACACTTCATATAAAGTTCTAGGCAAAATACCTCTTGTATCAGACAATTTGTCTAACAAATGTAACACTCCTTGTTTGATATGTCCTTTATCCAAACAAACAAAAGTTCCATTTTCTGTTAGCAATTCTAGAGCTGGTAGTTTATTTGAACTTGTGCACTGTGACCTATGGGGGCCTTATAGGCTCACTACTGTTAATGGATGCAAGTACTTTCTTACATTTGTTAATGATTATTCTAGAGCAACTTGGACTTTTCTTTTGATTACCAAACAACATGTTTGCTCTACTCTTCTAGATTTTATTTTGTATACTCAAAATCATTTTGGTACAACAATTAAAAATTTGAGATCTGATAATGGTACAAAATTTATGTGGAAAGAAGTCAAACTGTTACTTTCTCGTTTTGGTATTGCTCATCAAAGTTCTTGTACTCATACTCCTCAGCAAAATGGAAGGGTTGAAAGGAAGCATAGGCAGTTACTTGAAATTTCTAGAGCCTTACGATTTCAGAGTTCTACTCCTAAACATTTTTAGGGATATTGCTTATTGACTGCTACATATATTATCAATAGGTTACCAACTTCTATTTTACAATTTCAAACACCTTATAAGTTGTTGTTTAACAAGCCTCCAGAGTATCACCATCTGAAAGTATTTGGATGTTTGTGTTTTGCTTCAGTCCATCATCTTGATAAATTAGATCCTAGAGCTATTCCTGCAATTTTCATTGGCTATCCACATAATCAAAAAGGATACAAATTGTATTCTTTGCAAGACAAGACTATATTTGTTACAAGACATGTTTTGTTCCATGAACACATTTTTCCTTTCAAATCTGACTTCAATCCAGATTTCAACCTTATCTCCACTTCTTTGAACGATCCTTATTGGCATTCCACTGTCAATCCTTATATCAGTTCTTCATCCCCCATTCTCAGTTCTTCAATCTCACCTATATCTTCTGCACCACACCAACACAATGATGATTCTCCTCACCAACACAATGCCCCACTTATTCCATTAAGAACATCATTGAGACAGAAAACTACTCCCTTGTGGATGCAAGATTATCATGTTTCTGGAATTCCAAGTGTGAATACCATCACTGTTTCTAATGCACCTGACAAGTATGCATTATCTCATTATCTTACCTATGATAAGTTGCCATCTCATCATCAATCTTTTATGGCATCTATTTACGCCAAAATGTAACCAATGTTTTATCATCAAGCTACGATAATCCCAAATGGATTGAGGCTATGCATAAAGAATTAAAAGCTCTTCAAGACAATAAAACTTGGATAGTTCAATCTTTACCTCCTGAGAAGAAATCCATTGGATGTAAATGGGTTTATAAAATTAAACACTATGTAGATGGCACAATTAAAAGATACAAGGCACAGTTAGTTGCTAAAGGTTTTACTCAATCTGAAGGAGTTGATTATCATGAGACTTTTGCACCAGTCGCAAAAATGATAACTGTTCGAACTCTTTTGGCATTAGCCACAACTAAACAATGGCATGTGCATCAACTTGATGTTAACAACGCATTTTTACATGGTGATTTAGATGAAGAAGTTTATATGGACTTACCACAGGGTTATACACCTACTTTTCCTTCTACATCAACTTCTCGACCTGTTTATAAATTGCTCAAATCCTTGTATGGACTTAAACAGCTTCTCGAAAATGGTTTGAGAAACCCGATCGCAGAAGACTACTACAATTGGGATATACACAATCACATGGATTATTCATTGTTCACCATTACTACTACAGATTCTTTTACTGCTATTCTAGTATATATTGATGACATCTTGGTTTGTGGAAACAATGAAGATCATATTACTCAATTGAAAGTTTTTCTAAACACTCAATTTAGTATAAAGGATCTTGGTTTGATATCCTATTATTTAGGTATTGAGGTATTTCGCACTTCTGACGAAATGTCTCTTAGTCAGAAGAAATATACTCTGGATCTTGTCACAGATGCTGGTCTTTTGGCTAGTAAGCCTTTGAGTATTCTCATGGATACTAACAAACGCCTCCAAGCTGATGAGGGTCTTTTATTATCTGCTAGTGATGTTTCTTTATACAGACGTTTGATAGGCAAACTTATGTATTTAACCATCACAAGGCCTGATCTCTCATTTACTGCTCACTATTTTAGTCAGTTTGTTTCTGCCCCACGAGAGCCTCATTTCAAAGCTCTTCTCAGAGTTCTTCGATATGTTAAGTTTATTATTGGCCACAGTTTTATGGTTTTCTCACGCAAACTCCTTTGAATTAGTTGGCTATAGTGATAGTGATCGGGGTACTTGTAAGCAATCCGCACGATCAATTATCGGGTATTGTTTTCTTTTGGTTCTTCTCTTATTTCTTCGCACGCTAAGAAAGCAACAAAGGTCTCTCGCTCCTCCGTCAAGCGAGAATATCGATCTTTAGCTATGACCACTTGTGAACTATGTGGCTTCATGGATTATTAACCGATTTACTGTGTTCTAGTTTCTAAGCCTCACGTTATTATTCATGTTGACAATAAGGTCGCTGCTATTAATATTGCATCTAATCATGTTCAACATGCTCATACCAAGCATATTGAGCTAGATTGTCACTTTGTGCGTAATAAGGTTCTTGAAGGTGTCATTCAACCCGCTTCATATTTCTACAACTACTCAATCGCGTGATATTTTCACCAAACCTTTCGCTCGCTTATTCTCAATCGAATATTCTTTTCAAGTTGAACCTCTACAATCCTTGCACACCTTCAACTTGTGGGGGGGAATATTATGGATACTACTGACTCTGACATTGACTAAAATTATCGCAGACCAACACGCGCAAACAAACACATTATTCACAACCAAGTCCATACGATACTAAAGGCCTCAAGCTTTCCATGATAAAATGTCTCAAAGATTGTGACTACAACTACAAAGAATGAAAGGATGAGATAATAGTAGTGTGAACACATCTAGTCCTTATGATGGAGTTATAGAGAAGATTTTAATAAAGGTTGATCACTTGATAGTGACAAACAAGCTAATTTATATACTATAGTTAGATTAGAATTAACTAGAGTTAGTAGTGAGGTTAGTTTATCTTTTAAGCAATGTTCTTAGTATAAATAGTTTTGGTGTGTATGATTTTGACTTACTGTTTTTGTAATAATTTTCTGACGAAAATGAGAATATTTTTCTCTCCACATTTCATTGCTACTGTGATATGTTATTCCTTAGTTTTCACAAATAATCATAATTTAAAAAATAAGACATAAAATCGCTTGCATACGATACATACATATTTTGATGACCAACGTATAAAACATATATACGAGTTGTATGCGAGCGATTTTAAGTGAATCGGTGTAATTTAAATCCTAGACGGATAAAAATTATATTAAAGCTTGGCAAGGATTGTTCAGGATAATTTCGACATTTAAGAAAGCTATCTCCTTTAAAAATTGCTGGAGGTACGCCTTGGAAAAACAATTACTTAAATAATGGCAACAAGGACCTCACTTTCTATCTCAATTCTACCCTCGCAAAACTCAATTTTGTCTGTCTTCTCCCTCTCTCCTATCCTCTCCCAGATCCGACGGAGACATATCAGGCTCGTCGCCGGCGCCAGCAGAACAAACCGACGGAAGAAATCACCTCGGAGGCCGCCGGAAAACGACATGTCCGTCAGTGTTTCCATTCCGGCGCCGTCCTATCGACGGGATTCGGAAGATGAACCCTTTCTAGATTCTAGAAATCGTAAGATTCCTATACAATTAATACATCAGCTTTACATTTATAATGGAGAACTTGGATGTGTATATGTCTATATTTGTTGTAAATATTGTTATTATTTCTGGACTTCAAATTTCTAATGGCCAACATGTATCTATAATTTATATATTCCAAATAACACAGGCAATTGGGAAGTAGGATGAGGAATTAAAAGTAAAGAAAATAGTCCAACCCAAGCTATAATTATTGGAAGCATAAAGTTTAAATAGTTAGAAGAAAGGTTGAAAATCCATTTACTAAAGATTAGAAACGGGCAAGAATGGAAACTAAGCAAGTGTTCACAAAGTCTCTGCTTTTGAAGGCTATCTATTAAATGTTAAAGGTCTGGTGGTACTGTAATAAGAAAAAGTATCTAAAGCTTTCGGCTTTTGGTGTTCATGGCCCTGCTGGTCACACCCTACATTCATCCTGGTAGATGTAATAGTAGAACATTCCTTTGAGAGCAATCAGTTGTATGTTACAAACATGCTAAAGGACAAAATTGGGTAATGGCTTTCAACAAAATGTTAAAAGGATGTGTGTATAATATTGTATATGTATCTTTTAGGTTTAGAAGTATAATGTCTCTCTTGCATAATATATTTTTTTCCTGAACCAATTGCAGGAAAAGGTGATTCAAATCATTTAGTGACAGAAAACGTAGAAACCGAGACATGCTCCACCAGTAAAACTGCTCCACACAAGAAAATACATTCTGTCAGTGCTGTTAGATGCTTTGGTGTGGACTTGACCCCAGATAACGTTGCGGTTGCTATGGTGTATTTTGTCCAAGGCGTCTTAGGCCTCTCTAGGCTTGCTGTTAGCTTTTACTTGAAAGATGATCTGCATCTAGATCCTGCAGAGGTATGTCATATTCTGAGAGATTTTAAAGAATGTAGTTTGTGAATGTTCACCTGTACCTCATGTCTGTCTTCCTGTCTTTTTATTCCACTGTGTTTACCTCGTTGAACATGCAAACCTGCTTTGGATAGTAATGCATTCTAATTGATAATTATACTGTTATCTTGCGTTCTTTTTGTGTATGAATTTAAGTTCTTATTTTCCATTCGTTGATTGTCCTGATTAATATAAATGCGCACTGAAGAAGTTATATATGCTTGACTAGACAGCTGTGATATCCGGTTTCTCATCATTACCATGGCTTATCAAGCCTTTGTATGGGTTTATCAGGTGCATATTAATTTTCTATTCATTACTCTCTCTCTTTTCATATTGACCTCAACTCGTAACTCTCTTTAATAATGCTTTTACCATTTTAGTGATTCAGTCCCACTTTTTGGATATCGGCGAAGGTCATACCTGATTTTATCTGGACTTCTTGGAGCCCTTTCATGGAGTTTGATGGCCACCTTTGTTGACGGGAAGTATGGTGCCGCTTTCTCCATACTCATTGGATCTCTTTCTGTTGCCTTCTCAGATGTTGTAAGTATCCACCGTTCTATGATATGTATATATTTATATTCTTTGACTTTGAGATGACACATATTGTAGTTCTAGTCAGATATGTTTACTAAGTTTGTGTTGGATGTTAATTCAAACTCCACCAGATTTTCTGTTTCTAGTTTTCAGCTGTTAGTTATTTTTTGAATAAAATCCTTCTATCTGAATCAGTTTAGTTTTTAAATTTGAACCAGCCTTATCATGTTGTTAGGCACCTTGATTCTAATGTCATTTTGTTGTCATATGGAATGTACCACAGATAAATAAAAAAGTCCAGTTCTTCTCCTTCCTTAAATATTCATTGTTCTGTTATTTCCTTACTGCTGCTGCTGCTGCTGCATTAACAGTTTGATGTTGATATAGTAAATTATGCAAATTGCAATACAGTTTAGTTTAGAATATCGATTTACTAATTGTCCTGCAACTATTTATCTCAGTTTTCTGTTTTTAATGTGTGTTTTGTTGCATTATGGATTGTCTTGGACATTAATTTAGGGATAATTTATCAATTGTTTTGTTTTCACTTTTTCAAATTTTGAGTTAAAAAAATGTGTACCAACTTGTATGGGTTTCTGGTCTTTTTTTTTATATTTATATATTGTTTATTTTTTCCCAACATTTTGTATATTGGACCTAAATTTGTACATAAATAAAGTTGTTTTGGTGATGTTTTCAAAGCAGTGATAATGCATTTACCATATCTTAAGTTTCCAATGTTGGGGCCATTGAACCTAGTCACGTGAAGGATTTTCAAATTTCACTGTACTTTTTTGGATCTTAAATCTCCTAGTTATGTAGTTAATATGCAATAAGCCGTGTCTTTACACCTAACAGACCAGAATCTGTCTCTCCCTCTCTCTACTTCGGGAGCAAAATAACAGTGGTTGCAAGTGTTTCCTCACTTATCGGAGGTTTCCCTGCTGTTGAACTTTGGCTCTTTGTCATGGTTCCTTGCTTATATTTTTTGTAAACCAATGAGAGTTCAGTGAGTTGACTTATAGCTTTTCCACTAGTGATGAATTTGTAAAAATGGCTTCAGTTTAGTGACCATAAATACATTTGACCTGTTTATTAGAAGACAAAATATAACAAAAACAATGTTATATGCAAGTCTTTTCTTTTTTTGTTGAATTTTTTTTCTTCCTTTCAAAAGAAAAAGCACATAATGTCGCCAAAAAGCCAACATAGTCAATGAAAGTTGCTTATCATTTATGTGATATAAGAAGCGTAACCTAATTTTTTTTTGGAATATTACCTATAAAACGGAATTTAAAGTTCATAAAGTTGGGACTTTTTTTTAAGTACAAGTTAGATATAGAAAGTATGTTATGATACAATGTGTGGTGATGGTATTTGGTCCTTAGATGTTTACTAAGTGCGCAAGAACGAAATAGATGGGAGTTGCTTAGTTGGGGGATGTAAAATAACATTTCTCCATGATTAGGAGGAGAGGAGAGAGACTTCATGGATTCCTTGCATTCATCCTAACCTACACCAGTAGAGTCAAAGACTCGTGTGTGCATACATGATCCACGTATGCCATGAATGCTTGTTATATGTCTCTATGTGACGGTATATGATCTCTTATACTTGTATAAATACATGGACCAGCTAGGATTGTAAACTAATGGTTTCAGCAAGATTACCTTTTTCTCAAATACAAATAATACTGATATCAACAATTTGTCTCTAATTTAAAATTTAAGCCTATAATGAAAAGTGCACTTATTCTTTTGTGCCCTCTGTAGTGTTGTAGTTTTACTTTACTTGTGATTCATTTGTAAAATTTTCTGATGGAAACTGAATCATGGTTATATATAAGACGTAGATTCTATGGTAGTTTTATTTTACTTGTGTTCATTTCTATGGAAAATTAATCATGGTATAGGTCGTAGATTCTATGGTTGTAGAGAGGGCTCGTGGTGAGTCGCAAAGCATGTCAGGATCTCTCCAGTCATTATGTTGGGGTTCTTCAGCTTTTGGTGGGATCGTGAGTGCCTACTTTAGTGGGTCGCTGGTGGATGCTTATGGTGTCAGGTACGTTAGGTGGTTTTCTTTGACTTTAATTTCTTAGAACTGCTGATCGTTTTGGCCTGCAATTTCTTATGAAATCTTTAGTATTGCAGGTTTGTCTTTGGTGTTACAGCATTACTTCCATTGCTAACATCAGCAGTTGCAGTACTTGTCAAAGAGCAACCCGTGGCTGCCCCAGCAAGGGGACAGAATAAAACTTTGACCAATCCAGGCTTTCTTGCTAGCTCAAAAGACAGCATTGTTCAGTTGTGGGATGCTGTCAGGCAGCGAAACGTATTTCTTCCCACGTTATTTATCTTCCTGTGGCAGGCTACACCACATTCGGAGTCTGCCATGTTTTACTTCAGGTATGTTTCACCCTTGCTTTTGCATATCTTTGCCCTTCACATTCTGCTGCATGATTTGTGGTCGTTTGGAAACCCTTTTGTATATGTTATTACCATATACGCGCAATCCATGACAAAAGATGATTTGCTTTCAGCACAAATAAACTTGGCTTCAACCCAGAATTTCTAGGACGTGTTAAGCTTGTGACTTCAGTGGCTTCACTTCTGGGCGTAGGACTATATAATGGTTTCCTGAAAAATGTTCCATTGCGGAAAATATTTCTTGTAACGACTATCTTTGGCACAGTTCTTGGGATGACTCAGGTTTGTGTTATTTTAAGTTTCACCTTTTAGTTGAAAATTCTCTTAATTTTCTTGTCAGTGGAACTTAAATGTTTTTATAATAGGTTTTTCTCGTTACCGGATTAAATCGCCAGTTTGGTATAAGCGACGAGTGGTTTGCAATTGGGGACTCTATGATTCTAACAGTTCTTGGTCAAGTAATGTATTTCTACACTGTCACTGTTCTGGTTTCTAGTTAGTTGTTTTAGGTACAGCCCCTCTGCCGATTCTGTTGCATGACTAATTAGTGGTTCTATTGCAGGCCTCTTTTATGCCCGTTCTTGTGTTAGCAGCAAGATTATGCCCAGAGGGAATGGAAGCAACACTTTTTGCGACTCTTATGTCTGTATCCAATGGAGGGAGTGTCATTGGGGGTCTGATTGGTGCTGGTCTTACCCAGCTCTTTGGTATCACTAAGGACAGGTTTGACAACTTGGCCCTTCTGATAATTCTATGCAATCTGAGCTCCTTGTTACCTTTACCACTACTTGGTCTCCTTCCTCGTGATGACTCTGATACCAATTCAAAGGAGAGCGATAATATTGAGATAAAGACTAACTGAATAGTGGTTCCTGACGGCAACCAAAGCAAAGTAATATGCATATCCTTGAGCAGTCCTTCTGATAGTGCGAAAGACAGGTTTTTGAACGACCATGGATGAGATAAAAAAGAGGATAAGTAGCATAGAATTTCAGCTATAGCCTTCCAAAATAACCCCACCTTAGAGAGAGTCTCACTGTTGTAAATATCAATCTGACAATTCAAATAATGAAGCTGTTTTGTATTTGATTACACAATGTAATTGTACAAGAGTCGGGTGCTGTCCTATAGGTAGAAAATGTTATGACTAGGTGGTGGGCGTCACTTCTAAAATTACATACACATTGAAGAAATTGAATACATACAATTTTGGTGTTTTTCTTGTTCCTTTGTTGATAGTTATGTGCTTTATGCTTTCCACACTGTACGTTAATTTGTTGTTGGGAACTTTGTAGCAGGAATATATCTCAAAAAGTAGTGAGATCTGAGTTGGGGACTTAGCATTGAGCCTAGATGTCTGGGACTAAAGTATGGCCCATATAAGAACTAGGGTGTGAGTTTATTAGTTGCATTGATTTGTGGGTTATGTCATACTCATCAATGAAACTATGGTCCTGAAATTTAATGACATTAAACCAATCATCACTTCAAAATTGAAGCCCGGTTTAGTTGTACTTTGTCTTAAAATTTCCATCTGATTTAGTTTATTAGTGTTGGCGTTGGCATTGTATTGTTTGCTGCAGCTAAGATTAGAGGAATAAGTTAAACTTGTTGCAAAGGAAGTGATTTTTGTGAAGTTCTTTAATGAACATAAAAATACCCTCCACCAGAATCATCAAAAATCTTGATTTCCTTAAATATAGTCTAATTTTTTATATGAAACATTTTGTTGCAATAATGGCGGCAAATAGAAGGTGGAGAACGGACATACATCAACCTCACCTAGTTAGGCTAGAAAATTAATGGAATAAAAAAATAAGTGATCTTATAACCGGTGAAGTGAGGTAAAGCACATTCTTCACATTTCTCATTTATTTGGGATTTATGCATCACTATTGATGAAGTAGCCCTCTCCTTTCCTTATGTGATGAAAGAGCAAAAGGTGATATTACCATGAAATATTCTTTCTCCAATCCAGTTTGCAGACGTGGAAATACTAAAAGAAGCCTCTTTTGAAGTCTTGTTTATTAAGTAATATAGAAATGAAAAATGGTTGTGTATACTGTGGGATCTAATTGCACCCAAGTTGGTTCCTCCTTACTCCCTGTGAGGGGATTTAAAGCTTCAAGAAAAAAAAAGAGATTTAATTCCAAATTTTATTTTGTTGCAATAGGCAATTTTGCTTTTCTTAATGATAACTTAATTAGGTTTCATGTGAGGATTTCTTGTCAATCTCAGTTTTTAAAAGTAAACATACAATACAAACATGAATCAGAAGAAAAACGAAAAAGACTCATCACTTACTGATGCCTACTGAACATCATCTGAATTTCTAAAGACAGATTTGCTTTTGTTTTTTGGATTGTAATGTGCTGTCAGTTTAATTTACATTTCTTGGGTCTGAAATATAATGTTGTATTCTATATCGTCACTTTTTTGATCAAGTTTGAAATGGAAATGGAATTGTTGTTTTCATTGTCCCCTTTCTCTCTCCCCCTCTCCCTATCCATGCAAATAGACTTGTTTCTCTTCATTAAAGTTTGGATAAGTTATTTGGATCCTTCATTGTTTTAGGCAACCAGGCCAACATCCCAAAAGCTGTCATGTGGATATGGGGAAGGGGGGAGATGGAGTTTTAAGTGTCCGTTGGAGATCCTCTATGTGTGTGTGTGTGTATATATATACATATATATAGGGTTATATGTATATATATACAAATGTATTATATAGAGGCTTATTATGAACGTTTTTTGAAATTTATCACGACGGTTCATTGTCATTATAGCCTAAAATAATTGGCCATGACAGGTAAAACTGTCATGAATAAATTCTATTATATAATACACAATTGCATATATATTTTTTCCTATATATATATAATGTACTTATAAAACCTACCCCACATGTTAAAAATGTGAGAAATTTACTACAGTTTAAAGAACAAGCCTAGGCGGACGGTTTTATTGGACTGGATAATTGGAAATTTTCAATTTTTTCTTCAACAGGGTTGTACAGACTGTACAACCATGTTCTTGTATATGTATCCAATTATTTAACAACTCTAATATTCTGCTGATTGTTAGGAAAAAAGTACTAATACTCTTCTTCCTTTTAGACTGATGTGTAGAAGGAACATCTTCTGTTCTTGGCTTGGCATAATTGGTGGGAATTATTGGATAGTGTGAACTTGGGACTTCATATACGATATAAAAGCTTAATACTCACATATATGTATGTATATGAGAAAAGGAATATGTGGCTTGTTATAGCCAAGATTAGCTATAGATACACTCATTGAATAGTGTGTCCTTTTGAGTCGAGTCTGATCTATAGCCAAGCTCTTGGTTGTAGCAAGCCACATATTCCCTTTTTCTTCATATATGTTAAGTTTGGCTCAACTTTCTTGGTGATATAATTAATCAGTGGTTATGATGATAAGAGAAGTGAGCTTTTGGCAATAATTGCAAAAATCTAGCAATGAGTACAACAACTTGTTAATTCTTTTTTACTAATATATTCATTTTGATATGAATATGAATGTTGAAATGAAGGTTTTAGACTATTGGTTGAAGTAGAAGTGAGAGAGTGGTTGTGTGGGGAGAGAGAAGAATCCATGGTTGGAAGGTAAAACAATGGAGTCCATGTGGAATGCCATGTGAAGGACAGACATTGAATATAAACTCTCCAACCCCCATTAAGTTTTTAACTTTAGTTTCTTCTGATAATGGAGTAGAAAAAATAAAACAAGACTCCATGTGAGAAATCATTGAAACTCTAAACAATGGATCCGGAACTAAAACCATCTAGGAATGATTATGCATAAGAAGATTAGAAGCAAAATATTAGATAATAGGATGTGGTTAGCTAAACCCCATTACTGAAAACAGAAGATAATTCCAAAAAACGAATCTCTAGATGAAGTTTAAAATATTAAGAATTTGCTCAAGTGGCTTACCTATCAAACATTTGGTATATGTTCGGTTTCTAAACACAAGTTATTTCAAATGCAACTGTTTTAACTCAAAAACACAACTTTTAAGTCCCAAACTTACTGTATCATTTTTTATGGGATCGAGCTTAAAAAAGCCGCTCATTTTCCCAATGCACCATAACGAATGAGCCCTTGAAGCGCACCATAACGAACAAGCCCTTGAAGGGCACCATAACGAAAAGCCCTTGGTGCTTCAAGCGCCTACAATAGCCAAGTCTGTTGCTCTCAATAGCCATACTTGTATATAATTAATTGTAGATTCGATGTCTTTATTTGTTGTGGGATATTTATATTCATCAGTTTGGTAGTTGCACAGTAAAGTTGTTAATCATATGCTTCTATTTCAAGAAAATGTGTTTCAATCCCAAGAAAATGGATTAATTTTCTGTTCTGTGTATGCCTACACTCTGAATTCTGATAACATAAATCAAGAAGTTCAATGAAGTGTCGGGTAAAGTATAGATAGTAAAGTATATTAAAAGTGAGGTTTGATTTAGGCGGACAATCCTGTTGTTAATATCACTATTCTGAGGGTAGGGTAGGGTAGGGTGGGGGAAATCATTATATATGGCAGCAGAAATGCTTACATGAACAGAGAATATTAGTCCATGGTGCTTGCTTGTGACCTCTGGAAGACAGAAACAAGATTAAGGTGTTATTTGATAAAACTAAATAAATTAAGATTTAAATGGTTAGTATATCTTAATAAGTTAGATCATCCGAGTGAAATTGCATATGAACTTAAAAAGTTGTATGATAACTAAAAAGTATAAAATGACTTTTAAGTTTAAAAATATGTCAAATTGACTTTTCAAAAATCATTAATGATCTTAAAATTTGGAATGAATGGAGTACAATATTTATAGAGGTTTAATAGATTTAAATTTTTCATTAAGAGGAGAGTTTTAATGATTTAGATTTATATTTTTCTCTTACCGATTAAGAACAAAAATGTTACGAAACAACTTCACTATTAATTTTACCGAATCGAGTTGTTAAGAGGTATTAAGAGTTAAAAATTGTAATTCCGTGCTGTACAAAATTTAACTTATGGAAATTGAATTTTACCAAGAATTGACTACCCCAAACTACACTAAATACTAACTTGATAAGAGTGGTTTTGCGGCCACTGAAACTGCTTGTTGCCTACTAGACAAGAATTCACATGTTCTGAGGCTAAAGTAGATGAGTACAAAAATTTATTGTATTTGTGGTCAAGAACTTTGTATATGGGATGGCTATAAGCTCAGCAACCCCACACATGCTAGGCCATTCCTTGTCTGGGGGGCCAACTATTTGCAAGCTTGGAGTAAACACTTTCCTTCTCAGGGACGGAGCTATGCGGTATTTGCAGGGGGGCCATGGCCCACCCAAGATTTTAAATTTTTTTAACTACCACCTATTATGTTTTTTTTTTTTTTGTGTTGTGCTGAACTCTTGACAAAATGATTTTTTTCTTACATTGTGTTGTAGTATATATTATGACATGTCTTAATCTTGATGCTTAATAGTAATAAGCTTGCAGTAGAAGGAGATAAAATATGCTCTTGTTAGCAATCAAACAGTTGTCCTTAACGATTTGTGTATATCAGTGTGTATAGATATATTATGTATGTGTAGAAATAAATTGGGGTAGTTAATTGAATTTTTTGTTTTAGAGTAATGAGAAAATCACATACTATTGAGTCATTTTTCAAGAGAAAACAATCAAATCATGTTTTAGTAAAACGTCGGGTGCAATTCTGACAAAGCTTTGATATGTTCTAAAAGACTTTTTTTGTTATGTTTTGTTGTCTTTGTAAAAGCAAATTCTATTCCTATATTATTTTGTTTTAGTAAAAATATATTTTGTAATGGTGGACAAATATATATTTTTTAACCCACACACCCCCCCCTTCAAAAAAAAAAAATAAAATTCTGGCTCCATCCCTGTTCCTTCTTGAAAGACAACACTAGACTTTGCTATTCTAGACCTCTCATGTTCATGTAGGAAGACAACTTCTTGGTATCCGTGACTAGGGTTTTCCAAATAGGGTATGATTTCTATGAGAACGGTTATGTACGCGATAAATTTAAATCGAATTACAAATACTAAACTTATCATGTACATAAGATTGATATTCTTTTATGACATGATTACATTTTACAAATAAGATTATACACCCTCTTATATATATATATATACATATATATATATATATATATATATATGTATAGAGAGAGAGGAAAACTAAAATTAATGAGTTCTTTTAGGTGGACATGAAAATTGAATGAGTATATTTGAATTTAACCTATTTGTATTTTTACCTACTATTGAGGGTCAAAATACAAATAAGTAAAATTCAAATACAATCATGTCTAATTTTTATGTCCAATTTTCATTTTCACAGAGTTTTTGAAAATGAATACCCTTCATAGTACTAGATTTAATGAAAAATCCTAATGATGATGTGTCAAGGGCCTGTTTGGCAAACTTCAAAACCTTGCCAGTTGTAAATTAGGCTAGTGTTTGTGTGTGTGTGTGATTAATTTGGATATATTGTTGGTTCTAGAGTGGTTGGAGTTCAAAAGGGTGTCTGCTTGTATTGATTTCCATGTGAACCAATAACAAATTAATTTTATGAGATTCCCAAACAACTATAATGCCCTAGAAACATAATTGAGTGGCTCATATTTTTATTTTAGTAATAACCCAGTCAAGATTACCAAGCTGATTGAATCCTGTACCTACTCCTTTTCATGGACTCCTCCTGCTTTTGCTTGGCTCAATTAATTCAACCCCATTTTTTCCTTTCCTTACTATTTAATTCATATGTTGCCCACAGATATGTAAGTCAGGTGGGGTTATATTTAATGAGAATGTCATTGCTCCCTTTAATTCTTGTCTGGTCTCTTAATGATGGCTCCCTCCCCTCCCTTAATATATACTACTATTCCCTCAGTTACTTAAAATAAATTATTTTAAAGTTGTACACAAATATTAAAAAAATATTTATATAACATTAATATAATATCAATTGTCTATATTATTCTTGTATTAAAAAAAAATATTATTTATTTAACGAAAAATAGCGAAAGAACCAAAGTTATATTTATTACTTGGGATAATATTAAAAATTAAGCACTTAATGCTTTCTTAAAATTCTCAAACGACTTATATTAAGGAACAAAAATAATTCTCTAAAACGACTTATATTAAGGAACGGAAGGAGTATCGTTTTAGAGTTGTGCGTAAGTATTAAGAAAATAATTGTATAACATTAAATATAATATCAATTGCTTATATTGAAAAAAGAACTTGTTATTTATTGAGTTGAAAATAGTGAGAGAATCAAAGTTATATTTAATACTTGGGGTAATATTAAAAACTAAATAATTAAAGTTTAATTAAAATTCTCAAATGATAAATATTAAAAGACAAAAATATTTCTATAAAACGACATTTAAAAAGTGATGGAGAAAGTATATAGTTGGGCAAAGAGAGCGACAATCAAGCTCAAAAATCTACGTCTGGACAATTAAATCTTCTTCCCGACCACCCATAATATGAATTATTAGTGTCCATCCAATTTGTTTCCTAAGAGTTTAATTTGCGATTCTTAGAAGCTTGCATTAAATTAAATTAATGTTGCTTATTTAAGATTTGAAGCCTAATTGTTAATTAGGTGTCAAATATATCGATAATCGCAATTATGGATAACTAACCAAGAAATTAATATATACAATACCATATGTTTGTGAGAAAATGAGTGGCTTAAATCACATATACTCTTTTTGTTATGTAAAAATTGGTTTAGTTTGTAAATTAATCTTATTTATAATCAAAATTTATACTACTTTATTTTTAAATATAAGTGGAGAACCTATAACCATAAGAAATTATGTTTAATTTACTATCATATCTAATTTTATAAGTTGGAAAATATAAATAAATATGCTTAATTCTTAATGTTAAAATTGATTAATTTGACCCAAAAAATCAAACTAAGGGGCAAAGTGATTATTAATAGAATGCTATTTAATTTTAAAGCAATATATTTAGTTGATGAAGCAAACTAATAGGTGTCATGCCGGGACTGTCATGCTAAATCAAGTCAACATGAATATGATGAGCAATGTAACGACCCCAAAATAGGTCCATTCAATTTAACTCATTTTGAGTCGTCAAATATATGATACAGAATACAACTACAACTTTATTACAATAATTATCGTGCAAAATACAATAGCACATATACTGTGAGTTTGGATACAAATACCAAATGTGACACATGTCCCAACCGTGGACAACACCTCACAAATGACACCTTACATAAAGGTATAGTCAAAGACTCATTTTAGAAACTAAAATCTTTGGGAAGTGTTCAAGGAAACTTTCGTATACTGGGAGGCCACGTGCGCTCAGGTTATGATAGATATCATCATATGTCAGGAGAATTATCCTTGGTTGACCTAATAGACCCTAAAAAGAAAAACGAGAAGATTCTTATCATATTCTTCCCAATGGTGAGTCTTCTCTTGATTTATCATTATCTCCACTATCTCAAATTGAGAATTATACTTCAAACAAACACCAAGATTATATAGGTAGTGCTCGTATATATACTCGCAAGTGGATGAAAGACATCCCCGTCTTTATGATGATACGTGGTTGTATGTCATTAGACATCTTGTATGATAGTGACAAAAAACCCTTCCAACGTTGGGTTCGCCTCACCCTATTAGATTCACCAAATATAACTACTAAACGATGACCACCGTTCTATTCCCATGTTACCCCCGCTCGACCCAACTACACTCTTATTACACCGAAAGGAATTATAAAAAAAAGGTGTGAAAGATTAACTATTTCAAGAAAGAATATCATGACTAAAGATAATTAAATTATCAATAGCCTCCATCAATAACAAATCAGAGATTTAGAACATATGGTAGATGATAAAATTTTCAACCATAGTTGTAGCGGAACGAGCAATCCATTAGAAGAGTCAAATAGACTATAAAGTCTATTATCTTCTCCATGTTAAAAATCCACCAACAATGTTTTATCCCTGTAACATCAATCAACAATTCTGGTCCACAATCATATGAATAACTCATAATCATAATTGTAGTTCTAAATTCCTCTTCTCATCCAGGACGAAGATAATTTTCATCACCTATCTTTACCTGAAACATCAAAGATCATGGTTACACCAAATCACATTTCTTGTTCATAATCATACTAATAATTTCATCTTTTTGACTACTACCAAAGATATTCATTTCATATCACCGGTTGGTCATGTTCATCTCAACACATGTTCATCTTGCACCTCTCGCCAAAGATATTCAACAACATGTCATCTTTTGACTACTACCAAAGATATTCATCAATAATTCATCTTTGCTCACTGGGCCAAAGATATTCATCAATAATTCATCTTTGCACTACTGTGCCAAAGATATTCCTCAACAGATTCATATTTGCACTATAGGCCAAATATATTATTATCTCAAAGAAATATATAATCATTTTGAATTTATATAAACAATAATTATAATCATGTTGATTATTTCACCTTTGCACTTAAGCTAAAGATATTGGATTATATATTCAATGGTCATGATCATACCGGTCAATAATTCAACTTTGCTTTCATTGGCCAAAGAGAACCCATAATATGATCATACCAAAATCTACCCATTTTACACTCAAGTCAAAGAGAAATATCATCTTTAGGGTTATAAAAATGTTATATATGATAGTAAAATCAATATAATCAAAACATCTAGATTTAATCTCAAGAGTAATATTCATAAATCAACTATAATTTGGTTAAAAAGAAACCAATTTTATCGTGAATAGTACAAGTGAATAGTAACTTTCGTGAATAGTAACTCATGAATAGTAACTCGTGAATAGTAACCCCGACATGAAAAAAGGTAGAAATTCCACAATAAAATCCATACCAATATTTGGTATAATGATATTGAAAGAATAATATTTCTTAAGCTTATAAACAATTTATTTTAATTGTTTACACTTTACTAAATAATGCATTTAATCATTCTAAAATGCCAAACTCATAAGATTTCATCACCAATAACCAAAACCCTCATCAAAAATCTGCATATACCTCATATAGGATTCTCAAGCCATAAAATTTTATTTTCCAATTTTCTTACTTCACACGACATATTTAATTCATTTACTCATAACTAGTCCATTTTCATGAAAAATACCAAATCAGTTCCAAAAATATTTCTTTTCTGAGATTTAGCAGAATATAGTCTCATATTGAACATATATTTTTTTCAGAATTTTTAAAATTCATTTACTATTTTTCATATGGCCAAAACCGTCGAATATTAAAACATTTATCATAAATTGTACTTTTATCCAAAAATTCTGAAATTTATAGAATATAGCCATCTTATATATATGTACTCCCAATAAAAATTTCATCAATTTTGGAGTTAACCACAAGGAGTTATAAGCGGTTACTTTTAAAGTAGTCTTTTCCCGTAAAATTCATAACTCTTAATCTATACATCCAAAAATCACCATTTTTGGACACAAACAACAAAACTCATCAAATTATCATTTCAAATTTTTCCAGAATTTTTGAAGGTCTGCAAAGTTATGAAACATGAAAAATATAACAACCCTTAAAATCTCTTACCTCAAAAGAACAGTATTTCTGACTGGAATAACGCTGAACGAACTTGCACCGTATAGCAATATTCAAGATAAAAGAATACACTTGATAATATAGAGAGAGAAATAGAGAGAAAACTTTCAGTTTTCGGTGTGATTTTCAATTCTAACTTAAGCTTCTATTTATGAAAAAATGCTTTAACGCATGAAAGCTTAGACTAAAATAATAAAATATTATTTTTCTTTTCTACACACCAACCATCCAAGACCAGCCATCCAAGCATGCCAATTCTGAAAAAATATAGCAGCCCACATGTTATTAACACCAACCAAAGTGGGTCCCACTATATAATTTAATAAAAATTATTTTATTTTCTGAAACTTCAATAATTCATAGAAAATAGCCCGTTTATCAGAAAAATTCGAAACTCGCGATTTTTTATGGGAAATTCTATTCTCTACAACTTTGCAGAAGAAAATTTTTCCAAATTCCAAATGAAATTGACCAAGAAATCAACAAACGAAGCGATTTTACGCCTATAATCAATTTTCTATCAAGAATTATGTCCACCGACACCCAAAACATATGTTAAATATTTAATGCCACAAAAATACTCTTCCTCCTCATATACTCATATATCCCACATTCATTGTAAAAATATTACCGTTAATATATTATTAAAATAATATATTTAAATGAATTATTTTATCAGAAAAAGATAAATATTAATTTTCAATAGTTGTCACATTAAAAATTTTCTCCATCTATATCCACAATAAATATTTTCTTTATTATAATAATCAATAATTAATTATTCACAAATAATATTACAGACTCACAAGATCGACAACCGGTAGTTCCTGGGATAGAGGGGCTTTCGATAAGGATTTCTCCTTACTTACAAGCAATTAGGTGACCAAACCTCTCTTTAGATGAGAACTTTCTAGACATTACCAATAATGTTATTTGATAATATTATTCAAATAATTTGAATTATTGATCCGAAAATAAAAAATCTTTGTAAAGTTGACAATTATTGAAACAATAATAATATATAATATCAACGACAATTATTGAATCAATAAAATAAAATATTGAGCAAGAATTATCGTAACAATTATTGAGTAGTGCCTTCTTACGTAAGAATCAATAATTTAAAATATCTTTGTGTATACCGTATTCTTTGTGCAACAACGCGTATTATTTTATTTTACCAACCGAGTATTCTAACGATTGTTAACGATAACGATTACGCTGTAGTTATTTATAAAAACTTAATTTTGTCGTTTTCTTCCAAGCGGTTATTACATTATGGGGCCCATAAATGGTCGCTACCTGCAATGCATTTAATATTCCACGACATAAAGAATATTCCACGACCAAACGAATATTCCCGACAATTGAATATTTTATAACCACTTGCGTATTTTGAAAATTTTCATATATCATCCTTAACTTTAACTTTTATCAATTTAACCATTTACTGAATTGTAATTATAAAAAAAATTGAATACTTTTATTTCATAAAATTCGGGGTCTTACAAGCAACCAATGCAATATGAAAGCGAAGGTAACCCTAAATATGAAATCTAGACTTTCGAAAACAATTGATTGTCCGATGTTAACACAAGGTCATTATTTTGCGTATGCACATAGAAAAACAAAAAAATTGGGAAACCTAGGAGCCGTTTTTAAAATTTTGGTAACTCAGGGCGAAAAATTAAAATAATGTCATTTTCGAAATATTATCTTTACAAAAAAAAGTAAAAATAAATAGATAAATAAATAAAAAGTACAAAATATATTCAAAAAAAATATCTTCTCGGAGCTTAAAACGTAATAGTTCGACTACAACAAAATATATGAGAAGTTCAACTACAACAAAGTATATGAGAATATATTCATTGAAAGATATTTCTTCTAGTATTTTTAGAGGCTAAATCTTCAATCAAATGTTCAAAATCAAGGTTGTCCAGCATATCGTTCTCGATGCACATGGTTGCAAACTCATTTACTTTAGGAAATTGTTAAATTCACAACAAAAAATATTATTTTCACAACAAAAGTATTGCTATAGATCCTATAGCGACGATTTTCACTGTCGCTATACATCTATAGCGATACTTTTGTTGTGGAAATAACAAAAAGTGTTATGAATTTAACAATTCCCTTACTTTATTGTGTCATAGTCGACCGCAAATAATTTTTTTAACAATTACAATTTTGAAAAATTGCTAAAATGCCACTATCACAGAAATAGTTGGTAATATCCGGTAAACAATTGAAATATTAAGAAAACAATCCAAAACTTTTACAAACGCTAGAAATTTTCAATGAGTGACTATTTCTCTTGCCAAAGTCACACACACACACACACACACACACACACACACACACATATATATATATATATAGTATATATAAAAAAAATTGGCCCTCTCTGATCGGAGGTCCAGGACGATCGACTCTCTCGTCCGTGCTCAGCAACATTTAACATTTTTTGAACATAAAATGAAAAAAAGTTAAAATGAAAATTTAACATTTTTTTAGACATGAATTAGGTAAAAAGTATCTTAGATTGACCTAAAAAATTATTTTAGGTTGCTTTTGATACAATATAATTTGATCGCCAATTTATTATCTATCTGTATGAATATTTAGAGCATGTAAAAATATGAGATTATGTAAAAATTTATTTGATTTAAAGTTGCATTAAACAACTTAATAATAATAAAAGTTATTAAAATATGCGATGTCGAAATACACATTATTTACACTATTATAAATTTTATATTCGAATACCTTAAAGAAAACAAAATTTTATATACTCTTATACTTTTGCATGTTCATTATACTCGGAGTCATTCCTGAGCACGGACGGGAGGGTCAATCACTCTAAGCCCTGATAAGAAGGACCCAAATTTATATATATACAGTCTAGTTCTCTAACGAACACGAACAAACGAATATAGGCTATGACGACGGTATTTTAGTATTCCTAAAGTCAAAATCTTTAATCAAATATATATATATATATATATATATATATGAAAAATGATCCATAACATCTATTTGCTATGAATTAAAAAGTGACATATAGCATTTCTATCTTCTCTTACAATAATGAACGGGTTGGATTAAAATTTTGGGTTCGTCATCCGCTAGTCCTTCTAGCGGATGGAATAAAAAAAAATTTGGACAAATTTTACCCTTTTAGCACAAACAGACGAAGCAAAAAAAAATAGCAATTTATACCCACTCCTCCTCTTTGTTTCTCTCTCTAAAAGCTGCAAGAACTCCGGCGGTTTAATTGGATCCGCCGTGGTCAAGCTCCGACACCACATGGCTTATGCTCATTCTATCTTCTCTTGAACCCACCAACCTAACCTTTTCATGTGGAACACAGTCATTAGAGGCTATTCACTGAGTGATTCGCCCATCAAAGCCGTGACACTGTACGAAGACATGCTTCTAAGCGGCATTTCATCAAACACTTTCACACTTACGTTTGTTCTCAAGGCGTACTGTAAATTAGCACGAGCTCAAGAGGGAAGAATGGTGCGTTGCCATATTTTGAAGATGGGTTTCTGTTTAATAAATTATGTTATTAAATTACCTTGGTTGATGTTCAGGTGCTTAGGCTTGTTAATTGAGTTGTTAAGAGAGGGGAGTGGTGGGTGTTTGGCGCTAAAGGAGTTCCATCCGAACAGATCCGGTACGGTGGAGTCGTCGAGCGTTGCCCAGAGATCTTGTGAAGTCACTTTCCGGCTAGTCCTGCTGGGAGGATCGAAGTCGAAAATGATTGCAATCGCCACACATCTTCGCCAGAGTTCTTGCTGCTTTTAGAGAGAGAGAAACAAAGGGTAAAATTTGTCCAAATTTTTTTTTATTCCATCCGCTAGAAAGACTAGCGGATGACGAGCCCCAAATTTTAATCCAAGCCGTTTATTATTGTAACAGAAGGTAGAGATACTATATACCACTTTTTGATCTATAGCAAATAGATGTTATGTAGATTTTGAATATTTGATTGAAGATTTTGACTCTACAAATATTAGAAAAAATATATTTCAATGAATATATTTTCATATATTTTGTTGTAGTCGAATTTTTTATATATTTTGTTATAGTTTTATATTTTGAATACAACTTGTATTTCTTATTTATTTTTTGATAAAAACAATATTTTAAAAAAGATTTTATTATTTTTTTTTGCCCCAAATCATTAAAATCTCAAAAACGACCCTGATTATACTCGTCAATCTAAGATACAGTTTACTAATGACAATTTAACATCAGACACCAAAAAATACTCTCGCTTTTAGTAGTTACAGAATTTCAATAAGTATAATAGTCCATTCTCTTTGCCCTTTATAATATATAGAAGATAAAATATATTGCAATGATGATTGTATTTCCGCAAGGGAAGGGAAAGGAAAGGAAAAATCATTTTCATAACAAGAACTTATCTACAATCCACATGTATTGACTGTAGAGGATGCCAACTGGTCAATGAGGGATGGTTGTGATGTTGACTTTATATTTAACTTAATAATAAGCCTATAGTATGAATAGGTGAACACATGCTTAGATCATATATTGCCCATAAAACATACCATGTGTAAATCCCAAGCCAATCCATATGGGAAATAATGATCAAAATTGAGCCATGTCAACAGAAAGTAACTGCCCCCCTAAATTTACAACTAACAAGTCTAAAAGAAAATGCCAAAAGCAAGTAGAGAACCCTCACTAACCCCTCCTCATTTAACCATTTGAATTTTTTTAAATACCAAATGGGGTCCCATGCCCCCTTAGAACATGGAGGAAATTATGGCATATTTCCCTACTATAAACACCTCTCTTTCCCTCTCATTTTCCCTCCCTCCCTCTCTCTTAATTCTCTCAATAAACACACAAAAACACTATAGCCTAAAAAGAAAATGTTCATTTTGTTGCCAAACCAAATTTAGCTTCCAAAAACAAAAACCCATTCAAAATTAGAAGAAAAAAAGAAAAGAAATGGACATTGAATTGGTCAAGTGCAAGTGTTGTGGATTGCAAGAAGACTGCACCCAAGATTATATTAGTGAAGTTAAGTCAAAATTTCAAGGCAAATGGCTATGTGGATTGTGCTCAGAAGCAGTTAGAGATGAAGTAAGCAGAGGGCATAATAATAAGCCATTTGGTGTTGAAGAAGCTATCAAGGTTCACATGTCATTTTGTGGTAAATATAAATCCAATCCGGCCAATCGAGTTGCCGACGGGATGAGGCAGATGCTAAGGCGACGGTCCGATGTGTCGTCGGCCTCACCTGGTTCTTCAAAGAAGTATTCGAGATCCTCTAGCACATCACAAGTAGGGGATGATTCTTCCTTTCCTTATTACTAGCTAGAAAAAATTTGGGGATGGCCTAATTAATCAATATCAATATTTAATTGGTTGAAATAATTAAGCTGATTGATTGAAGAGCCTTTTTTGGCTCTCATGCAACTTGTTTTGTATACAGAATTAATGGAAGCTTAATTCTACCTTCTCCTCTTCTATAGTTTAGTATACAAATGTTTTAATCATTTCTTAGCTTGAAAGTGTGTTTAAGGAATAAATGAATTAAGTGCTTAAATTGAAAAAGTGAAAAAAAAAAAAGTTTGTTCAATTAGTGGGTTACTTTTGCAGATAAATTATTCTCTAAATTTATAATAAATAATCCTTTTTCTAGTAACAAAATTTATTTCTAAAATTCCAGAAATTGGAGAAGATTTTTACAATCTACATGCACTTCCACATGTGTATATAGAATATAATAAATTCCATAAATTGTTATTCTCCATCACTCCGAAAATTGAATGGGATTCTTATTTGACCTTTTATTTTTTATATATTAATATTTTCACATTATATATGTAGGAACCAAACTATTTTCGATAAGGTATCTTAATTATGTGATATTCACATTTTTATAAATGTAAAAAAAAAAAAATTAAAATTCAGTGGAACAAAAGTGTATTTGAAGACTTAGATGACAAGGAAAAGTTGAAAAGGGTAACGCTTCTACATTAATTAAAGTGTAGGGGTGGAAAATGGAATATCAGAATCATACTCTTAACCTGATCTGTTAATTACTTAAAATCATTTCCAACTCGGGTCAAAAAAATTAAAATGTGGACCCCATCGACCCCTCACTCAATGATTTTATCCCATTTTTGCATTTCATGTCACGATTGGTAAAGAAAAATGATAAATAAGTAAACATGATTTGTCATTAGAATTATGAAACTCAACCAATCGATGACAACTTGATATTATTATTTCAGCAATCTCACTTTCTCGACAGCAAAAGATAGCATGAGGCCCATGACAATGATGGTGCCTATTTCCTGAATCTATGACGTAAAATACTTCTTTGGAACAAAATTTTCCGATCAGCAATAGATGGGGGAGTACATTATTGTTCTATATAATCAAAATTAAATAGTCAATACTCCATCCACTCCTTTTTATTTGAAGTTATAGAGACTCTTTTTTATTTTTTTGTCTATTTCACGTTTGTAAAATTTTAAAAGATATGCATGGAAAGATATTATGATTCAAATTTCAATCAAATAACGAGAGTTTATTGGTATAATCACAGTAAAACTCAATTCATTTGCACAAAAGAGAGCGGAAAAGGACTACAAGTTTCTGAAATTTAAAATATATTTTTATCAGTTTGCAAAATTTTATAAAATCAATAAAAAATTAAATTTAGTACAATGAGTAAACGTTATGAAAAACAAGTGGATTGTGGTGGCCACAACTACACTACATCAGTGGTTTTGGGTATGGATATGATTCGTGGTTTTAAGTATGGGTGAGGGAAGATGATGATAAAATGAGTTTTGGGAGACTTTTGACTAGTTAAGTGGATTGAGGAGGGTGCATTTAAGAACCTACTTTTATGTTTAGGGTGCAATGTGGTACGTTTTAAAAGTTGGGGTTGCAAACTTATTTTTTTTATAAAATTTGGTGTACAAATCGTAAATAAGTCCTTAAAAAAATTAATTACCCGTTTCGTTCAACCAGACGATTCGGGTACCCAATCCCACTGGTCGAGACCATTTCTCTGCTGGCTCCTCCATCGAAAGAATTGATAATATTTCCATAGCTGGGTGCCAGTTAACGAAATGGGAGAGGCTCTATTCGAACTTGAACAAGTTCTTCGTTCCAAAAAGGTACCTTTTTATGTTTTTCTCGTTTATTTTTTCTGTATATATATATATATATATGATGCATGATCAGTTGGAAATGTGCATTTTGATCGGTTTAATAGGTTCGTTAAATTGGAAAATGTTTATGGAATTTCACTTACAAGCCCTAGTATTTTTTTACTATTTAATGTCTTCATCACCTTGTTAATTCAGCAAAAAAACCTGTCCCACGATCCGAGGAATGAACTGAGAAATTTATAATCTTTCGAACTATTCTTGTTCTTTTTTTTTTCTTTTTTTTTTATAAATAAAATCTTAGGTGATTTCTATAAGAATTTCAGCTGGCATTGGCATTTAGAGTCTTTAGAATATTTGTTTGTTGCTCCTTGTGTCCTACGGAAAGAGTCTCATTTGCCAAACTTTTTAGTTTTACAAAAAGAGTCCTCTTTTTATTGGTAGAAGTATAATAAGACACAATGCTCTCAAGTTTCCATCATAATTCATTTTCAATCACCGCGACTTAATTAATAACTTACTCCCTCCTCCGTTCCACAAAAAAGTTCCATTCCATGAAAAAAATCTTCTTTTTGTTTATATAAATGACAAAATATCCTTATGTTTAACATTAAATTTTCACTATCATGTCACCACTATTTAACTAAATACCAGGATAAACATAGAAAAACATATGTAGTTAAAGTTTATAAATTGTACAAACGGGATTCTTTTTGTGGAACATCAGGAGTATTATTTTTTAGGGGTAACCATGTAATAAAAATACATCCTTAATATTAGTCAAGTTTGCAAGTTGGCCTCTTTTTGTGAAACTGAAGGAGTAATATTTATATTTTTCTCTATACTTTTTCTTTTTAAGCGTGTTTTTAATACTTATGATATTCTTGGAAGGTGAAGTTGACAAGTCAAGAAGCAAATGTACTTATGGCATGCAAGGCACATGCGATCAGGGATTTTTCTGTTGGTGCTGGTGGAGCTGGCGGTGTTGTGTGGTTAGGTACTTCTTTGCACTCATTGTAAATCTAAACCCCTCTTGTGGACTCGCTGGTGTTTATAGTCTCACATTTTATGTAGTGGATTCGTCGAAGTTGAGCACTTATTGTTTGTGATAGATTCTCTTGTGAAAGTAAATTAATAGGTCCTTTGAAGACAAGATGGATCAGTTGTGAAGATTTGATAGTTGTTTTTGAGTCCGTTTGTTTTTATTGACAAATTGATTGCTTTCATGGATTTTATATCAACACATGCTTTACTATATGATTTTTAGTAAGTTATTGATTGCTTGCAGTGCTGCAAATGCAGTATGAAGTAATGCTAGTGTAATTTTTTTTGTAAGGCCATAATGACATTGCTTGGTGCAAAGCTAACATCTAGAGCATTGAATACTTGAAAATGCAGGTTCAGTCTCTAGCCAGTCAGTTATTGCACATTTTCAAGTGTATATGTAGTACATGTTGTCCAGCAACTTGTATTTTGGTAACCAATGTAGCCCATGCAGTGTAATAAACTGTGTTGTAGATGCTGTTGTTCTTTTTAGCTTTCTTCTTTTTATCCTAAGTTATTTTTATAGAGTTCTATATATTTCCTGATCATCTCACATTTTTCCTGGCAGCGACACGAAGGCTTAGCAAATTACTTCGCATAAACCTTGCAGGAGGTAAGTATTAGATAAAATCTCTCTCTCAGTTATTGTTGGACAGGTGTGTAATTTTTGTCAGGTCTGTCTCATCAACTCCTGCTCTGGGTAGTAAATTTCCTTGAGAACCTTCCTTTTGATGGTGGTGAAGGTGATGCCTAGGTGTGGTTATATCGCCTTTCATGGTTGAAGTAGATGGTGGTGGTTGCTAAATTGGAGAGTAAGGGAGTGTGTACGGAGTGGAGGAGGGACTGTGACAGATGATTGAGTAAACATGGAAGATAGGGTTAAGAGTGACAGAGAAAGATGTGAATCCATGGATACGAGAAAACAGAGATTTTCACTGTTTAGGCAAATCAGCATTTTGTTGGTCCCACTTGTCCATTTTAACAAAAAAGAAATAAAATCGATCATGTCGGCATATCCGTTAGAACATCTAACATTAGTTTAAAATTTAAATAGTGAGTTTTTTATTTCCCAATTTCATAAGTTATTTGAGCAATGTGTTTTAAAAAGTTAGTTGGCAAAAGTGAAAGAAACGTTTAAGTTAGTTGGTTAATAACTACTTGCGAGAATAATTAAAGTTACCAACTTTTATTGTTTTGGGGATTTTTTTTGTTTGCCATGTTTTATTGAGCTATAGGTTGGTGGAGATCATGGCGCCATGCCAATGATACCGTATGTTGTATAGGTCGATCTTCACAAATAGATCTTTCTATATTCCATATCAGAAGTACTAGTCTTCATGGTTTATAAATAACTATCATATTTTCCTGTAATTGATATTGGGATTTCTGGATGTGTGATATATAAAGTTGTATGCATTGTTAAATTAATGAATTGCACATATTTGCAGGAATTGCTGCATTTTCTGGACTATATAGATTTGGACAAGCACTAGATTCGTGCATCGAACGTATTCTTAGCCAAGAGGGAAGTAGGATGCAACAGGAGTTGGCAAATATGTATGTGTTTTACCCCTTTCGCCTATGTACTTAGGCTCGTTTGAATCCGTTATATGCCTAAGATGATTGATATATCATAAAATCCACTTCTTAATTCAAAAGTTTTCCTAAAATGATGATCCCTTCCTATTGCAAAATCATCTTTGCTGATTTTTGGAAAAGAAAGGTTCTTTGGATTTGTATTAAAATTTAAATGATAAAATGAACTCGTGTTTTCATCTTGCTATCTTATCAAAACTATTATAGTATAATTCTTCGATAATTTGCAAAATAATAGAAAGAGACTTGCTATGTTACCAAGAAAATAATTACTTTAAGAAGCAAATGTTGATAAACAGATGATATCAATAGAATAGTGAATTATATGCTCCTCCACCATACTGGTTTAACAGACCATACTAGACTTGGCGTGTTATACAATTTAACTGCAAACTGAATCACAGTGTATTGCTTTTACATTTAAAGTATATCGAAATGGAAGGACGAAAAGAATAAGGAGCTTGTTCCTTTTGAAATAGACTTGTTGTCAATCTATTTTTCTTGAGATTTTGAGTTGTGATTAGAATGAAAGGAAACACTAGGCCTGATAGAGACATCCTGTACATGCGAGCGGAAGAGAAAGTAGTTGTATTTAACAGAGTTGGTAACATGGACTTTTTTTATGAGAGGAGCTACATTACATATCTTAAAACAAAGCGGGTAATTTATTTATCTTAAAAAACAAAGTGGGTAATAATGTAATTAAAGGAGGAGGGTAGTGGTGAGGCATCAGGCATGATTTAGGGTAAGAGATCACTGTTCTTTGATTTTAATGCAGGAATTGACCGCACTGGACAATAAGAAAGGTCTTGGTATTGCAGTACCAATAAAAAAGGAAAATAGAGATTGAGAAAGACAAGAAAATATTAGAAATTCCAGTTGTAGTAAAAAACTAATTAAATTTTTAACAGTCCAACAAAATTAATTTAGTTTAGCAATATAGCCGTTTGAGAAGATGAATTCATAGTAATGTTTAAATTGACAACATGCCAAGAAAGTTCGAGTACTGAGTACGTCAACCAACCAATAGTCTTGATTGACAGGATGACTTAACACTAGTGTGTTCAGTAAGCTTTCACCTTTCAACATGAATCACAGGTGTAGCTGAAGTGGATAGATTTCCAGATACTGTTTAAAGTTGAACTCAATAATGCTGAGGTATAATTTACTAGTGAGGAACTATTTTTTCTGGCAGTTTACGCTTCCATTCTGTTATTTATATCTCTGTAGGTGTTGCGTTTTTATTTGAAAATATTTGTTCGTATGTATAGTTTTACACTTCTACTTTTAACGTATCAACTATCAAGTGATGAAAACATTTTGTACCTGGTAGAATGTTAAGAAAGTATAGGGATGATCAGCCAATGATGCAGCGTATCTCTAAGCATTTTTACCCCGAGATTGTTTTTGATGATTCATCTGTAGACCAGCGAAAAGTAAGGTGGCGTTATAGGAACTTTTTTGGTGATGATGTTCCTCATTCTGAGAGAACGCAAGACAGCAACTCCTACAATGAGAAGACTCATGCCGAACCCGAGCCCGAGCCCGAGCTCGAGCCCGAGCCAGTTTACGTATGTGCATTGTTCTTTCCTAATAATTCTAATAACAACTTCTTTACCCTAGATTAAAATATTATGGTGATTGAAGTGTAAAAATGTGATTTTATAACTCAAAGTGATGCCACACTTTAATCATCGCCGGGGGCATTTGTCTTGAAAAGAAAAAGAGAATTTGTCCTTGTTTATTACTTTTGGCGTAACAGAAAAAAGGCCTATTTTTATCATTCTTTATGATGACCGTCCCTTATGGGCTTTGTTTATCCTCCCACTTTTTGAATGTACCAAGTGAAGTAGTTGGAGATGACTCCATTCTAGATGATTTTTGCATTTGAAGTATGAAAAAGAAAATGAGTTATTTCATTTCTTGATCCAAAATGCATCTTTTATTTCCTTTATTTGACCCATTTACGATTGCAGGTGAACAGTAATGTTGATGCAATGTCAGACCCTTTTGATTATGTTTTTGGGATCCCACCTGGGATTGAGGAGACCAATCGGCCTGCTTCCTCCACCACATTGCCTAGAAGACATAGTAAAAGATCCCGTCGTAGGCAAAAGAATGCGCAAACGCGAATGCGAACGGGAACGGGAAGCTTCCTCAAATTCTCAAGCTGATGAGGGCTTTATGCCAATCTGAAATATTCACCTTTGGGAATAAGAATGATGCTGCGGGACTGTACTGATCAAACCGTGTCTGTTGATAGTACTACTGTTAGTTATGCTAATCTGTTCGCTGGAGAAATTGTTTAGATGAAAATACAAGATGATCTAATGCTGATTTTTCAAAAATTGAGGGACGGCCATTTTGTATTTACATTTTTCTGATAATTTCTCCTTGAGGATGCATATTAAAAAATAATCATCATTTTTACATATATCTATCTATCTCCAATTTTAAAATAAGACAAGTATTTAAAGGGAAATTAAGTCATCCCCTCCATCTTTAAAAATGATAGCTAAGGCTAGGGGTTTCATCGTTTCAGCAAGGGGAGGGGACTAATATATTATACTATATTCTTAATAAGAATTATAATTTTTTTAATCAATATTTTTATCTTTAATCCCACTGTTATCATTAAACCTCCAATGAAATAAAATACGAAGCATAAATTTGTAATTATAACAAATATTTATTTCCTAATATAATACTTTACTTGGAAAAATTCTATAGATAAGGAAAGGATTAAAGCCCATGATATAAATTAATAAAAATTATATATATTATAAGTGTTTTTATTTAATTAGCACTTACTTAAATAATATTAGTGATAATTTTATTTTTATTTAAAAAATAAATAATAAATTAAACGTCCCAAGATATAAAATCCTCCTATAATCCATAATTGTAACATTAAATTTCATATTTTTTTAATTTATAATTTAATGATATTATTATAAATTTATCTCAAATACATACTACTTACAACTCTAAATTAATAAGCCACTGTAAAAAGGCAAAACATTTTAATTTAATTAATTATACTTCCCTTTGGGACCTGGACCATCAAAATTCCGTAAGGCAGATATATATATTTCACACGTAAACCCATTACAAATTGAATTCCGATTCTTCACCTTTTTCATGCAGCTGCACCATTTCCAGTTTTAGGGTTTGATATATACATATCTGTATAAGACTATTAGGGTCTCGATAGAATCTTGAACAAGAAGACGTTGAATTACCGCCATTAGTTAATGATTCCGTCTTTTTCCTATCCCAATTTTATTGAGATTTTGATTATCTCAATATTATTCGCTTTCAATTCGTCCCTACAAATTGACGCCATGAGGGTTCTTCCCGTGTCCAGGAAACGTAACATTACAGTTTTAGACGAATTCGATTCCCAAATGAACCGGATTGCCCCCAGGAAGCTCCGCCGCCTTCCCCACGTCTTCAGCAAGGTCCTCGAGCTTCCCTTCCGCTACGACGCCGACGTTCCATCGAGGAGACCGCCGATTGCATCCGATTCGTCACGGAAATCGAGGATTTTGATTTTGCGGATGTGGGGAACAATGTGAGGGCTCACGCCGTGGAGATTCACCCTGGGGTGACCAAAATTGTGATTAGGAATGGGGAAATTGGGGATTTGTTGTTGGAACAGCTGAAGGTTGATGTGTGGAGGTTTCGGCTTCCGGCGTCTGCGCGGCCAGAGTTGGCCACGGCGGTGTTTGTGGACGGAGAGCTTATTGTGACCGTGCCGAAGAGTGGGGGTGTTGGAGATTTCAGAGATGGGAATGGAGTTTTTGGCGGCATGGAGCGGCTCATTTTTGTACAGTAAATATTGTAGTTAATGTCTGTTCTGAATTGCCATTACTACTTGGTTTGGAGCCTTGTTGTATGAATATTTTGAATTAACAAATATAATTTGTGCATTCTAGTCTCATAAAGCTAGATTAATAGTTCTTTAATGAGATGTTTCTGGAGGGGTAATTTCTTGAGATGTTTACCTGTTCTTGAAAAAAGTTTGTGTAGTAGATTTCTAATAATGATGTATGTATATGTTAAAGCCGGCAGTTTTGTTTTTTTCTGATGAATTTACTCGTATATACGATCCTTGTTCTTTTTTGAAAGGTACTTGTTGTAGTTATCAGTTGGACTTTGTGGTTAAATAAAAAAAACACTTACATTGGTAATAAGTGAAAAATGTTTGGTCTAAAAAAATTTGTTAAACTCGCTAACCTAAAAAGAAGAAAGGTAAATGGGTAATTGATTATATAAAAAAATTGAGATTATTAAATTTGGTAAATAATCAGAACAACTAATTTGATTCTTTACAAACATACTAACCCTAAGCAAGTTTCTTCAATGAACATTTAAAAAATTATCGAACAAGAACACTACCATACTAACTAAGAATCATTTCCATATCCACAAGAATAATTCAGAAAGATACAGAAAGATGAAGTAATTTATGCCATCATGGGGATTTGATCATTCAACTGCACATCATAAAATGACCATGAAGAACTTTTTGATTGCTATAGATGTTATTACTCTGAAATTCATTTCAATGTATGTAGCCAGATGCCGAAACCAAGTATGACACTTTTTAAGCAAGAAAATACCTCATTATAATCTCTAATGTAATTCATCTTCCTTATAATTAGCACAACATCGATTACATGAATGTTACAACTAAAAACATATAACGTAAGAAGAAATACCTAAAAGGAGAAAAAGGGCATAAGGGGACATGTAAGGAGACTCAACAGCCAAATTTTGGCACAATTACGCCGTCTCTACAGAGAAGCACACAAGATTGTTTCCTCGTCATATTTCAAAATCAAAATGCTCCTTCAGAATTTCTTTGGATGTTTTTCCAAATCCCTTGGCCACTACTCCCATATCCTTGAGTTTAATTACCTCCCTTTTTATCTGATCCACCCTGTCCACAATAAGTTGGAGCAAGGCATCTGGGTCAGCAACATAAGCCGTGTGCCGTGCAAGTTCACAATGTTCCTTGTTAAGATGTTGATACAGATTCTGAATATATTTCTTTTGCTCATAAAGCCTGTCCCGGGCGATATTGTATTCTAATTTTTGAGACTTCCTCAGGCTTTGCAGAATCTGATCAACATCATTCTCAAGTTTAAGAGATTCTATCTGAGGATCAAAATTTTCAGATACTTTCTGAGGCGAGCCTGGTCTAATGTCAACAGGTTCCTCGTCTTTTGCAGATTCTAAAGCATTATTTCCATGGTAAGTCACCATTCCTGTTACGAAAAAATAACAAATTTTCAAGGTATTAAAGAAATCCTCATGAGTGCGGAAAAGAAATAAAACACTGTATTATAAGTTGTTTTAAGCAAGAGGGTGCCCCAGCTGGTGGATAGGATGTTGGTGAGTACGTGGCACCGCATGAAAATGAAACCAGAGCATTTGTTGAATCAAGTTTGAGGCAACTTATTTTTCATACTAGAAGGCAATGTCAGAACCAATGTAAGAAAGATTTGCGATCCTAAAGATGTCTACAATTTCCCCCTCCCCCCAAAACACACGAAAAAGGGGGAAAAAAGGAGGCGCTCCAACTGAAGGAAAAGTTTCAACCAAGGATCATATACATGCTATGAAAAAGAATAAATGTTTCGAAATTCTAAAAGAAAAATAACAATGTGATTTAGATAATGCTAAAATGCTTTGGAGAGACATAGCAACAACATAGAAAAGTACCTGGGGTAACAGCTGAGCTATAGTCCACCTTCCAAACATCTTCAAGCTCAGTCCCATTTTTAAGCTGACGTATATACCAGTTTAGTCATGCTGCTTATATAGAAACCCTAGAAACAAGGATAAACTTCTTCAAAAAAAGAAACTTATTTTTCACAGTAAAATGAGTTATACCTTTCCCATGGCCAATTCAATATGATGCAACAGCCTCTTTGAACTAGTTCTCCGCGAACCACGCAGAACACGCGAACCCAATTTGAGAATTTTCTCAACATCATCACGGGAGTCAATAGTTTCACAGGTTTGTAAGAGCTTGGTAACATGTGAAAGCAGATCTGTCTTTGCATCACAGCGTCGGCAATAGTACTCAGCATCCAAACCAATGCTTCCTCCTACTGTCCCAGCCATGTAGGATCTAAGACTACAGTCCATATGGGCTATGTGACAACAAATACCACCGTCATCTACAGCAGCTTCACATCTAATAAAACTATACCTTCCATAGGCTGAATTAATAGTCTTGCTGCATAGAATACAACAACAATCCCGACAAAATCCAGGTTCACTGCAACAGATGTCACAGAACATGACTCCAAAAGGAGGCTCCCCAGATTCAAATAAGCTGCCACATACTTTGTTACCAGCCTTACAACATTTATACCCAGGTAGTGATTCAGACTCTGAATGTTCCGTTGTCTCCCCATAAGGTAAAGACAAATGTGGAAGCTCATTTTCAATACCTATATTGTTATAGAGCAAGTCATTAGGGGAAAATAAAGGAATCAGAAAAGCAAGGACGTGAAGTAAATTTATATTCATAAGTAGCATTCAATACTTCAAAAAGAAATCTAGAGTATAGAGCAAGGACATGATCAAAGTGCCTTTAAAAAAATATGATACTACTCACAAGTGAAATTATCTAAAGACAGCTTGATCAAGGATCATTGAGAAGTTGGAATACATGAATGCATATTGAAAAAAAAAATACAAAACCCCCCTAGTTTTGGATTTCTTATACCAAAATCAAATTTTACTCCATAACTTACCAAGAGAGATTTCCTCAAATCAGCTAACTAAAATTTAAAGTAGTACAAATTAGTAAGGAAGAAAAACAAGGATGGACAAATGCATAGCAATTGTATGGTAGCCATGTAAGCAAAACTACTAAAAAGGAATTTAGCATTCATGTATGTAAACAGTTGCTTGATTTTCGCCATCCATTTCTTAACTGCAAAGTTGTTACCAGATTTTATACTAGTCAGATAATATACATTTTTACATGTGAATACTTGTCTACAGCTTTATATAGGTTATTAAATACGTGTTACCAGACAGCATTTTACATTCTCATTAACTAAATCTTTAAAGATTCAAGCTTTTTTATTATACGTCAAACTATTTACTTTTGGTAAAAGCTACATTATTTGCTAGACCTTCAATTGTTAGCTTATTCAGATAGTACAAGCTTGAAAGTTGAAAGAATATTTATAAGGAACATCATAGGATCCTATTCGGGAAAGAGATAATTAGGCAAATCTTCAAAAAAACACTCAAAAAATGAATATGTTGATGAAGCCTAGATTATACAGCATCTTAATAATAAATCACCCCTTCAATTCATTATTAGAGGCCAGAATTCTTAAATTTCCCAAACTTATTATAAACAGCATTTGCCCCAGATGGAAGAGTCTTAGTAAAAAAGTACAATATAATATTTTTTCTGAAGTAAGACACTGAAGCCTACTGCAGAAAAAAAAAAAATCATATAGAAACGAGGTACTTCGCAAGCTATCTTTATTACAGCCTAATTATTCTGAACAATATTGACAAATAAAACATTAAGGCTCTTGGTTAGCTTAAGAGTGAGAAGACAAAATCTAAGAAGATAACGAAAAAAATGAAGTTAAAATAATCATAATGATAATATAAATATCTAAGTTGAGGAAAGACAATTCAAGAAGTAGCTTTTAAGAAACTTGTTCATAGAAACCTACCATCAAAGAAAAAAGAAAACTTGATCATAGAACCAATCAATGTGTAGCTAGTTAGCAACCAGCAAAATGCATCTTGTCAAAACCAAATTTAGGCAAAATACCATCTCGCATTCATCATCTATCCCTTGAAGTAGCTAGTAAATAATGATTAAGGTGTAGAAATTAGCAGTTTCAGCATGGCAATATACACCTCAGGACTCTTCTTTCCCTACCAGAATAGCCAAAAGAGAAAATTTGGGGGGGGGGGAAGACTTTGACATTTTAACCTGGAGCTGGAAGACAGCGAGGGAGTTATTTTGATGTCGGGATACTTTGAATCATTTTTTTTTAAAAAAATAGTTGCTTAAGAGAACAAAAAGAAAGTGACCATTCCATATGTGATTATTGTGCTTTAACCTTGCTTGTTGAAGTTTTTAGAAGGAATTTAGTTATTTAAAATTCATGAAATCATTTTCGATTGCAAAGGTCAAAACATGTTGAGAAGTTTTTCTATTTTTGCATACGTCGAAACATGTCGGAAAGTTGCTTTTAAAAAATTAGAGAAAGGAAAAGGTAGCTGTAAGGATTAGGTCACTTGACTTCCAATATTTATTATTATGTAATAGATCTGCAATTCTAAACAAAGGGATATTTATAAGGATAATCACATTGACAACTACATATATATATATATATATATATATATATATATATATATATATAATGTAACATCAATGTAGAGAGAGACGACGAGAAGTTTGCCAAAATTTCCAGATAAAATTCCTCCCAAGGAAATTGTTCATCAAACATGATACTGGGAAACAAAACTCAAACCCATTTGAACCTATATCTGAATTCTTGATGTCCTGTGGTTGTTTATTATTTTCGTAAAGATAGTCTAGCAAACTTGGCTCCACCAGTAGAAGTAGTGGATCTGTACATAGAGCTACATGTTCATAATCAATAAACTCTCATGTACCTTCCGGTAAAAGATTTTCTACCAACCATTTGCATCTTTCAGCAAGATACACTTTAGGCCATAGCACACTCACACAAAGTACTACATGCATTTTGCCATGGGATTTAAGAAACGAAGTGACCATCTAATGCCACATAAGGTTACATTAAAGTTCTGCGCAAGTAAGCTTTAAACTTGAGCAGAAGAAATGTAGAGTATGTCATTAAGAAACTTTCAAAGATACTTAAGTAAGAAATCAAAGCTGACCTTTTATTTCCCATGGATTTTTTGAGGGAACTTTCCAACTAAATGAGGCGAAAAATGCCTTAACATTTGCACCAGGAACTGTGCGGACATACTGTTCAACTGAAAGCTTGCTTGCAAAACCTCTTCCCTTAGGAAAATTATGAAGACGTTTCGGAAGATAAAGGTATCTATCCAAAAAGAAACCAGAAATTGTAGTTCTCTTGCCCACCTTCCAGCGCCACTTATCACCAGGATGAGGCCAATCTATGGGAGCATATGGCAAACCTTCACCTGACTCAAAAGCAGAAACAGGATAAAGATGAAACCCATTTTCCCTTGTCTCAGTGGCGCCTTCATTTCTTTCATCATAGTCGATCTCCATAAATCCTTATTTGTGCCACTACTATCTAAGGCTCTCGAACTATACCTAATCCATTTCTGTATTAGTAGCAGTCAAATGAATACAGTAAACATATAACAAAATTCTTAGATATGTGAGATTTTGTCATGTTTTTTAAGGATCTCTGGAGAGATCCTAAATTCCTAATACATTGAGGTATAAAAGCTGATATTCAATTCTTTAATCGCATTTAAGAAGACAAATAAATGTCAGCACATTTTGTTATAAGAAGTGAGTATACAGATTGAACAAGATAACGATGAAAACTAGTTCTACGACGACAAATAAAATTTTCCACATAGGTACATTCAAATTCCAAACTCAGCTATGATAAAATACTGTTCCTTAATTATAAAATGAATGAAACAGTTCTTTCATTAAAGAATATGTATCTCCAGGAAATTTTTCTACTTAAATTTATTTATAAAGGCATCAAATAGGATGCCGCCCATGTACATGTGGATTATCCAAAAAGCTTCCCTGTATTAGAGAATAGTAGGTATAGAATGGCGTATTAGAATACAAGAAGTACTCCACATGGATTATTCTTAACTCAGCACAAGTATATTCAAGAAACTATACTTTTGTTTTCTTATCTCCTTTGTCAAAAAATGAGACCCTCTCATCCTTGTATAGCTCACGAGATGGATTGATGGATTTAGAAACCTTTCGTGGACTGGAGCTGCTACAATTGATTCAGAAGGAGCTGCTGTCAGTAATTCCTCAGATACTTGATAGGGCTTTGGGTACTTAAGCTTCCCTACCCACTGGGATTTTTCCCAGATAATGAGTTGTGAGGGGGGAAAAGAGGATGCAGAAAGGAGACGTATGAGGTGAAAATCACGTGTACGCTTCTGTACTGCAAAAAAGTAAGTGAAAAAGGACCTGTGGCAAAGTACCAGGCAAAGACACTCAAGAAAATCATCAAGCTCCGAAGACTAAACTCCATCAGGAAAAAAATATAAAAAGGCTACTGCTGACCTGGGATAGATTTTTTTTCTTTAAAAAGATAATTATTATCAAGGTGGGTGAGGGAGCCATAAAACCTAAAGTCAACCCTACAAGTGACCCCTTATGCGACTATGAAATAAGGCCTTTCTAGGCTACTCTTAAGTCACTGACTGGATTTGAACCCTGCACCTCCCTTTTAGCAAATGAGAGTGGTCACAATTACACCAAAGTCCTTTAGTTCCCAGGATAAACTTCATTTTGTAAAATAGTAAACTCCAAAACAAGTATCCAATATGAACTATAGGGTGCCATCCACGAAGTATCTACAATTAGCCTACTAGATCCCACCAAAGACAATGTGGCGCGTTATCACATCTGGTTCTCATACACTTGGAAATTCTTGCACCCTTCCAAACATCTAAAAAGGCTAGCACTCACTGACACCAGGGGGTCCAACTCAACCACAGGGGTTATTTGTGATCATTTTCCTTTTTTTTTTAAACTTTTTTTTTTTTAATCTTTTCATCAAAAGGGTAACAATTACGTAAACAAAATCTAAAGAAATAAAACAAATGCAATCTACTATAGTGATTGGTTGTTTATTAAATCAAGATTCTTCGATTTGGAATTCATTCTTTCAAACTAATTAAATGAACCACAATTAGTTTGAATATAAATATTAAATTTTCCCTCCTTAAAGGAGGAATCTTTTGTTAAAATCAAAGTCTCGATTAATACATGCCATCATCCAATGTATGTATTTAAAGATTAGGCAACATTGACAAGGGTTGGAATAGGATGTTGTGAAATACTATAATTGGGCCACATGCGTTAATAAATAAATGCCTTCCCGCTAACACCAAACCAACTCCTTCCAGGATAAAAGTTTTGATGATTCTTATCAATGCAATTCAGTGACTGGTTGATTTATTTTAAGGTGAAGCCAAAACAAAGGTCTAGAATCTTTTGTTAAAATAGTCTTATTTTTATACAATGCCAAATGAATTTGATTTATGATAATTAATACATTCACCGATTTTTCTTTTCTCAATTAAAATTTAAAAGTGTCTAACGGTTTGAATACATTCAACCACCTTGCATAGTGCGTGTACATTGTACAATACTAACAATATTCACACTTATTTGTAAAAATATGAAGCAGAAGCCCTAATGTTGAGGGATACATCAGCAATGCATTAGGTAAAAAAATCCATTAAATGAAACATATAATATACAATTTTCGGTCCCTGACCGTGACAATTAAACAAAGAATTAATCAAACTCAGCTATTAATATCAAGAACTTCAAATAAATAGTCCACCTAGTTGGAACAGCAACAATGAATAATGATTATTCACAATCCAATTTCCATACATAAGATATAATTCCATTTTAAAACATGATAAAATCAATAAAACTGTAGAAATTCAAATACAGTAATCATAGAATTATTATGTTCAGAGCATCTACCTGATAACCCTGTGTCCGGAACAGAATTGGGTTTCCAAAATCTCTAGATATACTTTATCAAATCTGAAAATGAACATAAAAAATCAAAAAGGAAACTAAAAAATTCTTAAATTTATTGAAAATTGAAATGGGTTATGTCAACTTAAAATTCTACAAATGTGCAGATATAAATATCGAAAGAGAGAACAAACAGTTTGTGAATCAGAAACAAAGAAAGAGAATGAAGAAGCCCTAATGGCTAAAACCTTGAAGATAAAGAATTAGCAGAGAGCGAGACGGCGAGCAACTGCAAGTTTTTCTTGTTCGGACATCCTAACAAGTCATACTACTGATATTTTTCTACGCGAGTTCGTGTCAAGTTTGAGTCTTGCATTATATATACAAGGAATTGATATTTCCAAATTTTGATATTTTAAACATTATTTTTACATACGTTGCTTTTCTGTCATTATTATAGATTATTTGACTACATAGTAAATGGCCCACATTTGTTGTATTCATTTGAGATAAATTTGTGTATAATTATTATATTTGATTATTTATTTACATACATAGTAAATGAGTCCATATTTATTATATTATGTGAAAATATTAATTTTGTATATTAATTGGTTCATTTCTTCGTTAAAATTTTTAATAATCATATAGATATGATAATAGATATAGTAAATAATTTAATTTTTATTTAATCATTCAAATATATAATCGGTGATTATATGATATTCATATTTATATTTTTTAATACTCCTCATCTCTTAATTTTTGTAGTTAAATTAACTATTTTTCAAATTAATATATCTTATTATTTATATATATATGTAAAAACCTATAAACATTATAAACTACATACAATTTAGTACATATCTATGAGTTTATTTTTTTAAAATCTAAATATATATATTTAATTATTAATTTTAAAATAATTAATTTGACCACAAAATTAATGGACGATTTTTATTTGAGGATAAAGGGAGTAATAGATTATTATCCAATTATTTGAAAATATAAGATAATGTTTAAGTTTTCAAAATTAATTTGAGATATTTTAAAATATAAATTAATGTAATTCATTTGATTGTTGAAAATCGTAGATCTTGTAATTAATAGTGCTTTTTAAATAATTTATAATTTTATAATTATATTATAATATTAAAAAATTATATTAATTTTGAATTTCAAAATATTTTAAATTTCAAAATATTTTAAATTTACTTCAAAAATAAATATGAGTAATGTTACACTGACAAAATGTGATTACAAATAATTGAATACTAAATAATTTGTCAAATTATAATTGATGAATAATTCAGTATAAATAGGTGGGTCCTAATTATAATCGGCCAAAATCAGATGCATTATCTTGTATCTCATTTTTATAATCATTTTTTAATCACCCGAATATTATTGGGTACACATTGATCTTATATCTTTAAAAGGAAGAGTATTATAGAACAATTTTAGAACCAGAATATCTAATTAATACTTAATAAAATTATGTACATTTAATTATTGATCAAACTCTCTCTCTCTCTCTCTCTCTCTCTCTCTCTATATATATATATATATATATATATATATATAATATATACTCACATATTCCACGCCTCAAAAGATTATGATGATATGATTTATCCCAAACTTTGAATACTACCAGATAATTTGTTAGGATAGTGGAAAATTCAAAATCATTTGTATTTTGTTATATATATATATATATATATATTCAAAGTTGGATGTAATTTCTCATCCATCCAACTCAATTTGGTCCATCCATTTTAATTCTTAAACCAATCGGCATAATAATTAGGAACTTAACAAATTGTTATGCAAAGTCTGGGCTACATAAAATAATAGTTATGCGGAGCCACTTTTTAAAGTCGACCAATTCACATAATTGTTATACGGATTGGTTTATTTGAATCTTCAAATCGACGATCCAACAAATTGGGTTGGATGGATGGAGATCACATATATGCAACTTTGAAGGTGAATTACTCTCTCTCTCATATATATATATATATATATATATATATATATATATATATATATATATATTAAAACATTGTTTTAAAAATTAAAAATGTATCTTTTAATTTTTGAAACTTATCTCTAATTTTAATTTTGGAAATCATAATATTATTAAGCTAAACCCCATTAAATTCATGTACAAATTCACACGTCTCAGTTGCAAAACTAACTTTATGATTTCCCATAATCTCAATAATTTATATTAGTAACCTCCTAAAACTAATTTATTCGAATAATGTGCATAACAAGTTTTCACCATTGCTTTATTAATTTAAATAATGATTGAAAAATTGTCATACTATCCAGCTAGCTACACAATATTAATGTAGCAGCCCTTCTTCTTTATGTGGAAATTACTTTTCTTTCATTTTTTCCAGTTTAGGGTGCCCCTGATGACTGGGAGTGGAGGGAGGGAGGGGGTACTTGCTAAAAAGGTAAAACCACATTCAAGATCCAGGTAATTGAACCAAATATGGAGTAGCTAGTTAAAAAGAAAAAAAAAATTAGAAGTAGCAAGAAGTTCCCTTGTGGTTTGAGTTTAATTCATATAAAATGCAGTTCAATCATTTGGCACTAGTAGGTCACTTGCAGCATGCTCAAAAAATGAAGAAAAAATAATAATAATAACTGGAAAAATAAAATGAAGTCATAATAGTTAGTAGAAAAATGGCAGGAAATTAACACTTCAAATGCATGAAGACCTCAAGATAGCGGCCTTGATGGTGCACAAGTCACTAAAGTTGCAAAAAAAGAACATGCATGTTAAAGTGTAGTCTGCATTCTGATGATACTCTAAAAGAGGGAATCATAATTACCCAAGGATATATTAGACATAAGCATCATAAAGCCAAAATGGAGTAGATTTGAAGTACAATACCTTGCTAATATAACATCTACTATATTAGCTGTTTTGGGTGAATGAAAGTATATATAGACTCTTTTATCCTTGACATAGATATGGAATGATAGTTCTAGTAGACCTGAAAATGTGAATTACGTTTCAAAATTTAGGATGCCACTTCTAGCATTGGAAGCAGTATCTTGGCTAGGACAAATTCGCCTAATTTTCTGTTACCCTTCCCCAAGGCCAAATGTACTCCTTTTCTTCTATTCATCGGCGACAAGTATCATTCCCGAAGAAATATGATGTTGTGCTGCCCGTTCCTCCTATATCAAGTATTGCTTAACATATTACATACATATGCTATATTGCTATCAGACCTGTTTTCTTGATCTTCTATTTGAACGTGCACATATCTTGATCTACCCAGTGCAGCTCGCTGAGCTTGTAGCTTGGAAATTTGCTTGTCAATCTTCTCTATTTTCAATGAGCAGCAGTTTATTTCGGCCTCGTGTAGAGCTTCTTTCCCTTTCGATTCATTATAATCGTTCTTTAGAGTTGTTGCCAAGTCAATGTTGCTCTTAATTAAGGTTCGCAAAGAATTTGTCAGCCTCATCTGCCACCTTCTTAGCCTCACAAAACTCTTTGCTCGCAAATGGGATTTCATTGTTAAAGTTTAGCATCGAATGTTGTTCAGAACTGAGCCTTGGATCCTTTTTCAGCTTTGATGACAGAAATGAAAGTTCAGATAGCTTGGTAGACGAGAGAATGACAGGGTTATCCACAGCAAGGAATAAAGAAAGCTCTTTTCAAGCTTTAGCCATTTCTTCTTGCACAGTCACAGAGTGATCAGTTGTAGGAGGCAAAACTGATGCAATTGGAAGAGGCTGAGACAGAAAATCATCCATAGAATTAAGAAGATTGTCAAAATCTTCTGGAATCACTTTGGCTCGAAATTCTTTAGGGGAATGACAAACAGCGTCAACACTTAAAATTTGGGCAGGAGAACTAGTATTGTGGCTGCTAGAAACTTGGGTATTCTGTGAATCAGTGGGACTCTTCAGATAGTCAGTTGCTTATTCACATGTTCCCATTTCTTCAGCCGATTATAACACTCATGTTTTTAGAACTGGACCGAGCAATCTGTCTGGAAGAAATTCTTACTTGGCAATTTAAATGCAGCAAGCCTTTGTGATTTTCTCCTTGTGTTTCCTCTTCCTCCAATTCTCTCTGCTATCGGCTGCTGAAGGACCTTCTGAGGACGAGTGGCAAATTGCTCTTCAAGAAACAAAGGCAGCATTATTATAAAACAAAACCTAGACGAAGGAAATTAGTTGTCCAGTAAGAATTTAAGCTGACAAATTAACTGCAATTGACTATGCTTGAATCAGCTTGTGCAGTCAGACTATAAAAGCTGAATATGTAAACACCATTTTTTTTTCTCAATTTCCTTGGCAAAATTACTCAATTCTTAAGGTTTAGACACATTCTCATCAAGCTCTCTGCTAAAGGGTTAATTAACTTAAAAAGTTTCTGTTTCAAGGTCTACATCCATACTCGTACTCCTACTAAAAACTCCGCTGAAAATCATGAAGTAATATGGCTTGCCTTTTTTTGAAAAGAATGTGTATAGCAAGAATAAACATTTAATTATACCACATAATCCAAGTCTAGACGCAGATTTTTCTAAAATTAAAACAATAGACGGTGCAAAATCTAATCTGACCTTTCTTCATAGAACTTAAGTTTGTAGGGATCTTCCAAACAAACAAAAGAAGCGAAAAATGCATCAACAGATGTATCGGGAAATTCTGATGGAGATAATCCTCAACTGACTTCTTGCTTTGGAAATGTAGTCTCTTGCATTGGTCTTTTTGAAGACTAATAGGACCAATCAGAAATCTATCACTGTGGAAGCCAAGATTACTGATTCTTCTCCCAACCTTCCAACTCCAGATATCACCAGGATTTGGCCAATTTATTGGAGCATATGGTAAGCCTTCTCCAGATTCACGAAGAGAAACTGGCCTCAGACCAAGGGCTGAAGGGCGGATCCAGTCTCCCAGTTCAGTGGGATCAATTGCGACTTGCAAAGGCTACTGAGGATCTAGCCCAAGTTTAGCTGAAGCAATTCTCTTAGACCGGCTAAAACTTGAATCGGCTTCAAAGTGTTGTGCCCCAGATAGACCTGACCTCGTTTCATCAAATGGCTTTGAATCAGTTGATACACAAATAACCCCAATTAAATTGCCATTGTCATCGTAGAAAGGAGTGTGGTGGCAATGACTTCAAACCTTTCGCCTCTTTTGGTCTTAACCGGGAACTGCCAAATCCAGCTCTCCCGTAATCAACGTACGATTTAATATACTATAACCTACAGCGTAGTCTTGAAGATCTGCTAGGAGGTCAATAGGAGTCCGCCCATGAGTTTCGGCAGCAGGATAGCCATATAGACACTCAGCAGTTCGATTCCTACACAATTGAATAATACCCACATGGAAAAAGATTGAAACTCTAATTTTATTTACTTTAATCTCATTCTAACAAACCACATAGCTAACCCATCAAAATAACAATTAAATACCAAGCATTTTAATAACTAGTTTCAATTTGTTAAACATCAACTCAAAATTAAATGCAATGATCAATCTTAAACTCTATTGTACCCTTCACTCTCTCTCCTCTGCTAAAATAATTTTTTTAATTTGAGTGGGAGAGGGTCAGAGTCATGGTCCCCAAAACATCATATCACTTTATAATTTTAAAATAAAAAATATATCGCTAATTTTGAAACGAATTATCTATCATTTTAGAACATAACTACAAATACAAAATCCAAATCTCCCAATTCAAATTTCAAAATATAAATACAAATCCGTCCCCCAATTGGAATACAAATACATACTTCTTACACATACAATTTGATTTGTATTTAAAATTTCAAAATACAAATCCGTCCCCCAATTGGAAACGCGGTAATTAATACAAATTACTTTTGCTCCAAGGAATCTATACTTACAGTATGTATACTACTCACGCGTACATATATAGAGTTAGTTGTGAATGTAAATTACTTGACCTCCAAGTGATCTATTATTATATATATAACCCAAACCCTTGGTCATTATTCATAAACAATATTACGCAAGAGAAATCATGTCTAACACAACAGCCTCACAAAATCCTACACAAACCAGCACCGCCGCAACCCATCACCACCACCACCCTACTCCGTCCACCGCAAAATCCTACATTGATTCAATCCCAACCATCAAAGCTACGAGTTCTTTCGTAAAATCTTGCTCGGGAGGAACTTGTTCCGTTTGTACGTATGAATTTGTTATGGATGAGAACGTGGCCATTCTGCCGGATTGCATGCACAAGTTTCATGCAGAATGCATAGTTCCGTGGCTAACACGAAGCAATACATGCCCGGTGTGCCGCCACAAGTTGCCGGAGGAGATCAACAGCAGGCCGTCGACAGCGCTGAGGCGGAAATTAAGGATGTCGGTGAACCCGATTAATTTTGGAAAACAAATAGCACCACGCAATCCGAGATAATTAATGGATTATATATATATATATATATATATATATATATATATATATATATATATATATATATATATATATATATATGGTTACTGTACTTTTTTAGCTTTGATCTTCATTGGTGTAACTATTTTATGAAATTTAGAGTAAATCTTGATTTTCTGATTTTTGTTGTTTATATATATATATATATATATATATATATATATATATATATATATATATATATATATATATATATATGTGTGCTTGTGTTACTAGTACCAGACAAGTCTTGTTCTTGATCACCATTGATTACTTTCAACAAATTCCCAAAGGTTCCTTGGTCTCATAAACAAGAATCCAAGAAACTTAATTGGATGTTGTGGAACCAAGTTTTAGGACTTTAAATTTGGGAATATTATTGTAAGCTAGCTTATTATTTTGTTATATAACTCTAAAAAAACTGTCATTTATGATGGCCAAAATCCATCACAAAAACTAAAAAAATCATCACGAAAGGTTTACATGATAGCTTTAAGCATCACAATACGGCCGTTTTGTATACATCCATCATGAAAGATTTTACGTGATGGTTTTGACAATCACCGAAACATTCAATCCTTTTGTGATGTATCAAAAAAAAATTAAATCGACTTCAATCCAATTATATGAAAAGGGTAAGGTTAGGTGTAACAATGACAAACATGTTGAATCAAATTATTAACGTACAAATAATCAATTCATTGTCTTAATAGCTTTCTCAATCATCTTAACCAATCACATGTTAACTTTTGTGTTTTTCACTTCGGATAATGCAATGGACTGATCTGACCCAAGTTTTCTCTGATACCATCATGTGTTAAATTTTGATGTGAAGTATATCACGTTGCACGTAAACTCTTAAAAAAGAAAAAGAAAGAGAGATGAGGGTAGATCTGATTTAAAAAGATATAATTTGAAGCATATAATGTGAGGATCAATCTGATTTCGTGCATCGGTGCATGTTATGATGCAAGTGCAACTGGAAACAGCAACCAAAAAGGCTTAGGATATACTTGAGCAACAGATAAACCGTTTTGTCATGCAGAAGCTTTGAATTATATAACAAAATTTTCAACAATATAGCTCAATGACATCGACTCTAGCTTCACATAATTAATCACATTAATATCTGTTTAGTCGTTCATACACAATGGCAGTCGTTTTGCCTAGCTTTAGGACTCACTCACCTGTGCTGAGGAGAGCTAGCAGAGGAATAATTAAGGAATATTTTCTTCATAAAACTATACATTCTTGCACTTGCACCACATAATTCTTATTATTTTCTAACATCCTTAAATCACGACGGCTCAATGCACAAGCCAGAAGCCAGAGACAAAACACTTTTAACTAATCACTCCATGTAAGTATATGAAACTACACTACTGTTTATAATTATATGGTGGCTTAACTGTAATTAAATGTTACTAGCAGACTGGGAGTATACTCGACTAGATTTGCTTCTTCCTGGTTTTTGAATAACATCTTCAGAGTATATATCATTTACAAAGAAGCTTGAACTTTGAAGCATACCAGCAACCAGCTGCAATTTGTAACTACTTGTGCATACTTCTCAAAATGCTCTTCTACAACAGTTTAGAAAAGAAAAGATAATAACTATTAATTTCATTGTTAACAAAATTGAGCTTCATGTGAGGAAGGATGTGTTTTAAATTATACAAAAAGATAAACACAATAGAATGAGACACTACTGATGTGTAGAATTTGTAATGATACATGAAAATGAAAATTTTGGGGGCGACCCTGTACCTTTGTTGCCTGTCACCCTTGCGCCCAGAACAAGATATCAGCAGTCATAATATCGGATTAATGATTCCCTTGCAAGTATTCTTCATGCAAAACCATTAACTGTTCTGCCACCTGCTTGAGTTGCAGAAATGCTAAGTGGACATCCAAATTTTAAATTACTAGCCTCGTAAAGATTGTCAAAAACCCATTTGCATGAAAATGATGAAACACAATTGAAATTTTTATCTAGAGGCTACGAGAAACGATAGTAATTTTTACTTTTGTTTTCAATGTCTCTAGTAGCTCGGAAAGAGCATGTGACTACATGTAAGTCTTCTTGTAATAAGAAAAATAAAGAAGATGAAAGAGTTCGTGCTGCTTGAAGAATGAAAAATTCTCCGTCATCTTTTTAAGCTTTATATTTTGTAATACATACAATCATCACAATGAATCTTAATATATCATGCTTAAGCAAAATGAGAACTACATAAGTTGCATATAATTGTTCATTGAACATAAATGAGCATAAATAGCATCAGAAAGATCAGATGTTTGTATGCATGGTGTGCTATAATTACAGTGAGCAAATTACTGATCAGTATATAAGATTATCAATAAAAATTGGAAGATCATGGAAAGATGGGGAAACTGCTCTTCATACATTAATTTATGATAAAATGTATCTCAATAGGTGAATTAAATTGATGTAGCTCTACAGCCAATTTAGGGAAGAATGGCTCCAAATTCCCTCAAAACTGAATTAGAATGATGCATTTATAAAGTCCAAAAAAATAATGCTCCATTTATAGCTGACTTAAGGGAAGAATGGCTCTCAGTGTGCAACCTGTACAGACTAGAATCATTAATCAAAGAACAATTCACCATATAGTTTGTCAAGAGGGAAACAGAGGTGGATCCTTACAGAATCAGCTTCTTAGCTGCAACCTTAGGGGAAGTCGGAAAGGTTTTTGTCCCAACATCTATTGTAAGTACACGTTAAAATTTTAAAATACATTATTGAAGCAATGTGATTTCTTTAGAGTCTAAAAAACTAATTTCCCCTTATATTAATGAAAATGCAACTAGCTTCCAACAAAATGGGTGTCGTAGATTTTAGTTTCTCAATTCCAATAGAGGTCATTCTTCACAGAGTTGCTTGTTATATACCTAATGAAAGACATAACTCTTATGCAGAAAATGAGTATACATGACATAAAGATCAGAGTTCTCAAAATCGAAACCAGACCCAAGCACAACAAAATGAGTTTTGAGCCATGTTATGTTGGAATTTGAGCCTAAATTAATGTGGGTATTATTAATTTATTTTAATGATTACATTAATGTGTTCTACTTCATGAGTAGATTAAATTAAGTATTTGGAAGCTCAAATCCATAGAGTAATGAATGAGATATTAACTCCCAAAGGTCACACTTGAAAGATAATAAATACATGTGGGAAAAACCAAGTCCCATATAGGTTAGAAATTAAATAACTTATATGTTTATATACAAGGAAAGTGCTCTTGGGTTTGGGCCCCAAGGGGCACCCAACTTTTGTGGAAGGGAGAGGACCTAGCTAAGGCTAGGTTCGAACCACTGCCATGCCAGCCGTCCGACACTGGCTCGGGCTCGGGCTCGTGGGTGCAGGTGCAGGTCCGAGTCCAGATATAATTTTTTAGACAAAATTTATTTAAATTTTTTAATTAAAATTTATTAAAATTTTATTTATTTAATTCTATTATTCAAAACTGTGTCGTTTTGAAAGCTGTATTTATTATATTATCAAAACTGTGTCGTTTTGAGGAAGCGGTATCTGTAAGGTTGAACGGGCGGCCCTAAACTACGTCGTTGTTGTCGCGCCTTTTCTTCTAAGCCTAAAACTACGTAGTTTTGGTTCTGCTAACACTTAAACTACGTCGTTTTAATAAACCGAATAGATACGCCTATTCTGTAAATGGTCAAAACTACGTCGTTTTGACCAACAGATACAAAAAATACCTTTTCAAGAGGCACCCCATGCCTTTTCAGGGGTGATATGCCCGTCCAAAGGGTCACCAACCCTCCTATAAATAGATAGGAGGGGACAGCCTTCATTTCCATCGAATTTTCTCAAGCATTCTAGTCTTCTAAAGCATTCTAGCATATAGTTTCTTCATCAGTTTCCTTAGTGTTTTTGAGAGAGAGTTAGAGCATTTCTTTTTGGTTCGTTGTGTATACCTTTTGTAGTGCTGCTAAGGTATACGAAGTCATTGTATCCTGGGAGACAAGTGCTATCAACTCTGAGCACCATACGGAGGGCATAATTGTCTTAAGATCATAGTATCAAGTACTAACCTTGACAAATTACTTTCTACAAGATAAGTTATATAAATATATATATAATTTCCTTTAAGTTTTTACTAACATGTTATACTGCCCAAAAGCCAATGTCACCACCTTAACACAATCAAGAATTTGATACATACTACTCCATTACTCTTTGGCCAGAAACTTAAGTAAAAATAAATATTCCACCTCAGAAAGATAAATCTTAAAAACTAAAGGGGTTCAAATCACAAAGCAACTTAAGTAGCTAATTAGATGGAAAACATACCTCTTCAATACTGCCATCTTCAATCTCTGTGTTGAAAGTAAATAACAAACTCTCATGTAACAAATTCTCTAGATCTTCACATAAAGCGGTGCTGTCAATCAACAGGAAAGGAACCAAAAAAAATCCACCTTTTTGTTACTATTTCCCTTTATACCAGATAAATTATCTTACCACCAATTTCAAATTTGCTAAATTGCATACTTAAATCACACACACAAAAATATATATATATATATATATATATATATATATATATATATATATATATATATAATGTGAACCCATATTTCATTTTGAAATTAAAGCCAAAATCTATCAAATCACAGCAATTGCGACGTAAAGATCCAAACTTTACTATGATTGTTAAAGAATTCAACAAGAAAACAAAGGGGCTTTTGTTACCTTTGGCTCGAGAACCAAGAGAAGATATCGGATCCAAGTTGTTTAGATTTCATAAGGGAATCATTGCCTCCCCATTTGTTCTCCACTGCCAATTGAAGGGCACTCCATTGGGATAAAACTGTTGAAATTCCTTCTTTGAAAGAAGAAATGGCCTGCGGCTTTAGAGTACGAAGGGGAGACACTGCTACGACGCCGTTTCTGGCCTCAGATTCCATCATGAAATTTACTGTAGAGATTTTTCTCTCCAGAATCCTGCCCAGAGAAAAAGAGAGAGAGAGAGAGAGAGAGAGGGAAATAGTACTAGTGGAGGAAAAAAAAGTTTTCAACATTTTAGTTGAAGGTTGAGAGTGGCGCGAAAAGATGGGGTAAGGACCAAGGTGAGAGAAACTCGGGAAAAAGTTACCTTTGACTTCAAGTCTTCAACCAATACGAGGGCTTGTATTGAAATGAAAATGTAAAATCGATATATTGGTCTTTTGTTTTGCTTTTGATTTGAATTCTTATTTTTGACAATAGATCCATTAATTTTTTGTAGCACTAAATTTATAAAGCCTCTAAGGGAAGTTTGGTATAACTATTACATGCACCCTTTTTTTTTCTCTATTTTGTCCTTATAATTTTAGTTAAAATTTTCATATTTTTTTATTTATATAGTCTACTAAATTTTATAAAAAAATTATTTTATTTTACATAATTTACACACATAATATGTGTACCACCAAGTGCTAGTATTAAAAGACGAAAGATTTTTGCTGTAAACAAAAAAATAAATTTTTTTGGTATTTTTAAAAAATATTCTTCGATTAACTTTTGAAAAATAATCCTATTTTATCTGTTTTATAATTACTTTTTCTTTGTACTTTTTTAAATTTTATATTTTATTCTCGTATAATTTATATACATAATACATCCATATTCAATTTTCATGTTAAATTTATATATCTACTCATTACATTGTGTGGGCCCAAGTGCATATTAGGATTCACATAACCTAATTAATTGTACAAATTAGGGTCCATGATGCAATTAAATGAAGAATGGAAAAGCTAGAAATAAATGTGCTAGACCCAGGAAAGCCTACACGTGTTCCAAGGCAGAAGACTTATGGAGGCAACCCATTTTGAAAATTGATTGAGGGATTGGATTGGCGGCTAGAAGGACATGGCAATTTGGGCATTACTTTGATGACTAAAGGGTATTTCTGGAATTTTCCCTTAAAAACATGACTAAGGGTATTTCGGGAATTTCTCTTAAAACATGTGTCTGGCATGTGACTGCTTCCCAGGAAAGCTCTATAAATAGCCTTCTATCCTAAGAAGAAAAAAAAAAGAGAAAAAACTTTTGCCAAACATTACACTTGGACTCTTGGAAGCTCTGAGCACTTGGAATTCTCTCCCAACTCGAAGACTCAAGAAGGCTCTTGGAATCCCTGCTATCCTAACCCAGTTTTTGGATTTTGAGAGTTCTGCCACGTGTCATTGGAGTAATCGTCCACCTGTCGTTCTCCCCTCTTCAATCAATCAGTCAATTCCATATTCTTCGTGGATTTCTCGCCTCTCCAGCCAACACGAAACCCTAACCTTAGCAAGGCGCGATTTCCTTGCCCACATTTCTTTTGGCGACTTCTGCTTTGGGGAGGTCTGAGAATTCGGTGAAGGTATGCCCTGACTCAAAGTGGGAGAACTACAAGAAGAGTTTCACCGACGACAAGCATCACTTGCGCGGATCCAGTTCTAAGGCAAACAAATCCAGCTTTCCAAAGCGCGAATCTGGATCTTAATCAACCCATCCTTGAAGACGCTTTAGAAGGAAGTTCAACATCACCATACATGATTGATCAACAACAAACCAATGCCGCCAGGCAGACGAGCACGGGAAGGCAAAGTGAAGAAGCAAGTAGAGAGCAGACAACTAGGAATGCTCTGCAGTTGGAGATGCTTAAGGCGTTAAAGGAGGCACGAGAAGGACATGGAATGATGATGACGATGATGCTAGAGATGCAGAGGAAGCAAGAAGAAATGGGGAATTTCTGCCAGCAATTGATGCAAATCCCCACCTTCAAGACCATATTCCCAGGAAGTTCGCAGGGGGGACGAGTAGGAGAAGTGGAGGACAACAACAACAACAACAAAGAGAATTAGACTGTGCCTTCAGCAATGGAGAGTCAGCCGATTCCAGTCATCAACATGGAGCCCCAGAACAGTGGTGATGTGCCACCACTTAGATTGGAAGCTAGCTTGACCTCGGCCCAAACATCATCCCCGATTACACTCCGGCATTTTCACTGAGGCGGATACCAACCATCCCAAGCCATATATACAACCAATAATCCAGCAAGTACAACCAATCTTACCTGATGCAAGTGTGCATCAACATGTGTTTGTTCCACATACACCGCAGATAAACCAGTATGCAATGACGTCCCAAAAGGCTCCAAAGAATCGGTCGATATGTGACAAGGAAGACATGATGGATGTAATCAATCGGATCGTAGAGCAGACGGTCGAACTGCTGAGCGGATTTCACCCCACCATACCCGTATGGGCGAGAAAGCGGTTATACCCTGTTGGGTACATTGAACATCCACCGCAGTTCCCTAAGTATGGTGGAGAGAAAGGAAATGCGAGAGAGCATATTGCAAGATTTATGTAGTCGATGTCCCCGTGGTTGGGACTAGATGAAGTGAGCAACCACAATATTCTACTGAGGGAGTTTAACAAGACGCTCACTGACGGTTCCTTCAGCTGGTACTACAATTTGGAGAAATGATCAATTTGAGACTGGGATGATATGAAACACCAGTTTTTCAAAAAATTCTTTTATGTTCAGAAGGAAGTGTCAATTATAGAGCTTATGAGAATTCTGATTATGTTGACAAATTTCGGGCTCAGGCGCGGAAGTGTGTGGAGCCAATCGAAGAGAAGAATTTAGTGAGTATTTGCAACAACGGTGCCCTCGATGTGAGACCCCAGATTTTATAAATAAAGATTTAAATTTCTCAAAATATTTTTTTTAATATTATGGTGTGGATTTGAGATAGTGTTATAGTTGTGGGTAGTATTTGAAAATTTTACAAAGTATGCAAGTTGTTATAAAATATTCGATTGGTGGGGAATATTCTTTTATCGGGGAATATTAAATGCAGACGCCTGACAATCATTAGTGGACCCCTAGCAACCAATCTTTGTCGTAGTTAGAAAATGACAAAGATATTTTATGAAAATAACGGCGGAGGTTTCACAGCTATTATCTTGTTGAACTACCCGGTAGTAAAAGTACTGATGTCTGGCGTGGTTGCTTAGTAGCATACGGTATTGATTATTGATGCTTACGTGATAAGTCACTCGGTTATCTTGCATTATTACTACGATAATTGCGATCATATCTCTCATATTATTGATTCAATTATTGTCACGAGATCATTGTGCATAATATGTTATTTTATTAAATCAATAATTGAGACGACAAAGTTATTCATATTATTAAATTACAATATTTACAATGTTCAGAAGTTACATCAAGGAGAGGTTTGGTCACCTAATTACGCGCATGATAGGGAGAAATCCTTATTGAAAGCCCCTCTTTCACGGGAACAACCTGATTGTTAAATATTGTGAGTTATGATATTAATGATGGATAAGTTCGTGTTGATTAAAGATGAATTTGATAGTTCCATTGTGTTAAAATTATTTGTGTTAGTGAGAATCGACATTTATTTCGATAATAATTGATGTCTGGAGGTTATATTGTTCAATCGGGTATTCGGGACACTTTTTGTGTCGGAGTTACTATTCACGAGTTACTATTCATGAGTTATTATTTGCGAGTTATTATTCACGAGTTACTATTCACGTGTTACTATTCACGAGTTACTATTCATGAGTTACTATTCACGAGTTACTATTCACCTGATTACTATTCACTCTAGTATTGTGCATTCGGGTATTTGGGTACAATATTATTCTATGAGGAGATGTGCTAATTTTTTCAAACCGTTGGTTGAAATTATAATAGTAAATCAATATGGATCATTGATTTAAAGTTTTAATAGTAACTTGCCCTTTCAATTTTCCAAGAGTTAATTACCCCTTCGTAAATAGTAGTTGTCTCTTCAATATTACCAAGAGTTATTTTCCTCTTCGGTGTTCCAAGAATTAATTACCCCTTCGCAAATAGTAGTTGTGGCGACCCCAAATCCGGGTACTTGCAACCCGAACTCGGTTCTCCACGATACCATTTCTTTAAAGTTTGAATAATAAATAATAATACATTCGAACTTAATTTACATACATCAAAGTTTACTTCCCTGTGCACGTGACCTTCAAATACATTCCTTACAATACGATAATAGATTCCATTGTCTTACTAACTATAACCATTAACTCATACTAAATCTCATTCGAACGACTTTTCTTTTTTCCTTGTTAGGTGCACGAGCCTTCGGTCGATCGACGAATCGAAAACATTTAGTTTAAGCAAGGATGAGCATTTGAGTGCCAAAGCAAGTAATAGCAATTATATATATAATTTGAAAGAATATAAGTATTCTCTTTCCATAACACTTCTACAACGAATCGAAAGTTGTGAAGTAATCATCTTGATAAAAATTCACATAACAATTCTCTTCAATTTCTTGAAATTAGGCTCCACCCATGAATAGGGTTTAAGAAACATCTTATGAACATGGTTTTCATTTTCGAAAAGGTTTAGCAGAAATTCATCCGCAAAATGTCATAACTTACTGAAGCACGGAGGGTGATCGACCCGTTGTACCTGTATTGATCAATACTACATAACTTGAACGAAATTCATCATTTCACCCTTTATCCGTAAAAGCGCATAAAAATTTTCCCATTATCGGGATGTTCATACATGCCTAGTTCCAAACCAGAAGGTTTTAATCTTCTTTCGACAATAATATGTAATTCAACATATATGTATACGGGTAATTGAAAAGTGTATCAACATGTGAATAAATGCCATGATTATCCAAGTGGGGACACTTGTATAACCATTTAGAAATCAACAATGAGAATATATATCCGAGCTAACATGTTGATAATCAAAGCGCATAAAAAATGCATGCGGGAATAGAATAATTTCGAAACTTCTTACTCATGTTCATTGCATAAAGGAAATGCAAAGGTAGGATCTTTTTGATTTCTTTGATTACAAATCTCAACTTAGGTTTTATCTCTTTATCACAACCTATCAATAAGCGGGTCATTCGTTCGATTAGAATAATATATCATAACACATAAATACATACATTATTACAACAAGACGTAGTCTAATCACGTCATCACATAATCGCGGTGATCATACTTTTAGTTCATAATCTATACTTTTATACATTTTTCAAATATCTCACTCATGCTCTTACTGTAAGTCTTTTTTATTATATTATTCCGGCGATTTGTCGGTCGACGTCGTAAACTGACTTTTATCGGGTAAATCTTTGAGTCTAAGACTCTTATCCTATACCTCAACATTGGTAAATATCGAGACATTTTAATCATTTTTGAATTTTCCGTAAATTGAAAAATTTTAAATAAATCAAATCTATCACTCAAGGGCTTATTGTGATATAACTATTACTATAGGTGTTCTTCAAAACTTCATAACTTCATAATCGGTTCTCAAATTGACTAGTTTGGTAATTTATAACTTTCAAACATCGGAATCATAATTAAATGATTTAAACATCAAACAATTCTATTATCATTAATAATTAATTAATATTAAATTATTAATGAAACCATTCTAAAAATATAAAAGTTATTTATAATAACTCAAACTATTTTTAAAACATTTATATTACCCTTAAATGATTTTTAAAACAATTAAAATCATTTTAAATAATCACCATTAATATATAAATATTAATGTATTATTCATCAAATATTAAAAGTCATTAATTATAATTTAAAATATTTTAAATCCTTAATATCCTCTTTAAATAAATAAAACCATTTTTAAACTATTTATTTAATATAAATATTAAATAAACTTAATATCACAAATTATTAACTAAATATCATTAATATATAATTATTAATGAAATTCATCACAAAATATTAAAAGTCATCACAAATAACTTAAAATATTTTTTTTATACCATAATATAATTTTTTTATGATTTTTCATGAATTAAAACTATTTTTAAAACATTTATTTAATATTATAATTAAATAAATAAATACCTTTATATTCCAAAAATACTAAATATTTGTGAAATATACTCAAAATAGTTAAAAACTATTTTTAGGACTTTAAAATAATTTTTCATAATTTATTTGGTATTTTTAATAATTAAAATCTAATTTTTCTAATTTTTTAAATCATTTTAGGAAAATCGAAATTAAAATAATTAAAGCGTCATTAAAGGCCTCTATAGTGATGAGAACCAAGTCGCTATAGGTGTTCTTGAGCCTACCAGAGATCTTCATATAAAGCGAGGCAAGGTAGCTACTCTTTTGTTAGTGAATAACTCTCCCATCTTAACGAATTTGGACAATCTATAAATTGGGTCTTGTAGAGAAATTACAGGACTACAATCTCCAATAATCATAACCTCTAAACAAACATCAGATCTGGGATAAATCAGCCATCAAAGTAGCTACCAAAGTCGTTTCTTCACGAAGAACGATTCGAGGTGCCTACTTTGGACCTCTATAACTTGATGATCGTGTAACTTTTATGTGATCTATCAATTCCGGTTGTGTAGACAACATGTAGGACTACAACGCTAACACTTAACATCATCATAAAAACAATAAATCAAGCATCTAAAGTATGGTCAAACCTTGTCGGGAAAATTAACACTTAGAAAATTTCGGGTTGCTTGAATTTTTACAGTCAATCTTGATCAACCCACTTTGACCTTAAATAACTCTTAATCCGTAATATATATGGACTGATTCTTTTTGGAAGTTAAATACCACATAACAAGATACACATATCAACCTTTAGAACACAAAACACATTAAAGATGACCGAGATATAAGGCGACATTTTCAAAAAAAACATTTACGGACACTTAGAATATTTTACGGGTTTGAAAAGCAGTAATAAGGTCAATCAATTAGGTCAACCTACTTTGACCGCTTATAAATCCCGATCTACAATAGATATAGACCTGATTCCTTTTGGAGTTTAAAGAACACATAACACGCTACACCTAACAACTTTTAAACAACAAAAACAGTAAATAATCACAGAGATATAAGTCTTGACATTTGCCCAAAAATCACAGAATTCGGTTTTTCCAACTTGCTCAAATCTTCAAATTCGTGCACTTTGATGTTATGGGTTCATGATTTTACAACCCAGAACATTAATAGACTCCCTATTACACTAATTTAAACAATCAATTTCATCAATTAACATTGAATCGAAGGATTTCAAAATTAGGGAATTTCATACCTTTTCTAGCTTCGATTTTTGATTTTTTTGGCTTTGATGCTTCTGATTTATTGTTTGTGATGGCTGGGCTTTGATTAGAAGCTTATGGTCAAGATAATTTCGTTGGTAAGAGGTTGGGAGAGTATAGGATGAGACTTTGGAAAATTTTAGTGTGCATTTTGCATTAACTCTCTTTGATCTCTATTTATAGGCCAATTCTAATGCTTTGGATGCTCAACTTGGTTGTATAATTGAGGTGTAATGGTATAGTAGCATGAGGGAATTCTAGAAGGTGGTGGTTGGATAGCTTTTGCAAAGATTCTAGCAACAATGCTACTAATAATACACTAAAATGGACAAAAAGGGTATTTTGGTAATTTCGCATATAATTTCATGGGCATTTTTGTACATAGCAATTAAATGTAGTATTTAATCACTAGATGATAATTCTTATCATTTACCAATTACTTTCTATCCTTTGGTAAATTAAAACATTTATACAATAATATCGTAATTAAACCCAATAATTTTAAATTAGGGTTTTGATTGAAAAATTAGGGTTTTCTAATTAGGGTTTCTTAACGCCATCAATTAGAGTTTCTAATTGACCATTAGGGTTCTCTAATTATCTGTGTATGTTCTAACACAGTCATTACGATCTCTAACTTCAACCGATTAGGGTTGTAATAATTAGGGTTTGTCTAATTATCGACATCTTATACTGATAACCTTCATATACACGATCACTACTCGGTCATATCTCATAATTGAGTTTAATAATTAGGGTTTCACAATGAGGTAATATATGCTATGACCTAATTGGTGTCATTCTTTCAATATTATCTGTCACTTCAGCATACACGATACATAATTATTGTCTTTGTAAAATCATTATAACAATAATATAATATTATTATTCTCATCTCTTGATCACAATCCCAATTCGTGGTTTGGATCTCATATCGACTTCTCTTTCGCATATCAAGTTAAAATACTTGATTTAAATATTACGAACAATTCATATAATAAAATATATATTATATAAATTCTAATTATCACTTCATATATTATTTCCAATCATGTTATCATGGAAAATAATTAATAAAAACATTTTTGCTTACGTAAATTAATTACCATAAAATATAATTTGTAGTAATTAATAATTTCAAAATTATTTCTAATTTTTCAAGTAATAATTATTTTCGCATTTATCGATTCACATTCTAGACACTTATTCTCGCATTAAATAAAAAAAAAATTTATCGCAAATTTCTTATTTATTTTATATAGAAAATCTCGGGTTATTACGGTAGTTGTCTCTTCAATATTACCAAGAGAGTTATTTGCCTCTTGATTGTTCCAAGAGTTAATTACCCCTTCATGAATAGTAGTTGTCTCTTGATATTATCAAGAGTTATTTGCCTCTTGATTGTTCCAAGAGTTAATTACCCATTCGCAAATAGTTGTTGTCTCTTCAATATTACCAAGAGTCATTTTGACCTTTCGTTAAGACCAAGAGCCACTCTCAGTTTTTCTATAAATAGAAGCTCATTCCTTCATTATTTCTTTTAATTCATGAAATTCTAGAGAGAGAAATTATAAAGAGAAAGAAGAAGAGTGTTCTGCCACTTCACTACTTCGATATCCAAAGTGTCTTTTTACGGTGAGGATATTATTTATTGTACCGTAAGGGGTGTTATTCTTTCTTATTCACTAAGAGAACTTACATTATTCCATTTTTTATTATTCGGTTGGAATAACCTATATACGCGGCATACCCTATACATAACCTGTATACGTGGCATACCTTGTACTTGGTGAAATCCTTTTGTTATTCTATTCTTATTTATTACATTGGAATAACTTTTGTATCTGTGGACTCCCCTACTTGGTGAAATCCTTATATTATTCCGTCTTTAATATTACATTTGGAATATCTTTCTCACGTGTTTTACACCGGACTGGTTAAAATCTTTATTATTACATTGGAATATCACATGCGTGTGTTTTACACGGACTGGTTCTGTCTTTATTATACATTGGAATAACTTTCATACATCAGCAATCTGCATGCATGGTGATTTCTTTTGTTATTCTATTCTTTATTATACTCGGTTGGTTAAAGTTTTGACTTTATATTCCATGAAATTAGTGGAATATCCTTGATATTTTGTGCTTCATCCAAAGATCTTTTCATAGAAATATTATTACGAGCATTCTTGAATTTTACTCTACAAAGAAGTATCATGTTGACAATTTGGGCGTTATTAGTTTACGGATAATTTAATTCGTGAACTTGTTTTATTGAATTCTTATATCATTGTCATCATCCTCGTGTTTATATTTTTTGAAAGTCATCATGGCCTTTTGTAGTGCATAGATGGACTTGGTATGATTATGACCGAGGATTATTCGGTATAATCATGGTATAGTAATGTTACAAATGATGTGGTAAAAGTCCTCATTGGCCCGTAGTGCATTGATGGACAGTTGTTGGCATGATCATGACCATTGATGAATACACGAATGTCCTTGGCCCGTAGTGCATGGATAATTTGTGGTCGTAATACTAAAGAATATCCTTAGCCGTAGTGCAGGGGTGATTCGATGATGTGTATTATTTATTAAGCTGAGTCTCAGCGATAAAAGTGATGAAAAACCTTTTAAATCATAAAAGATAGTAGATTTCATTCTCTACTTGACTCTTTTAATGGATTGCTTGTTCCGCTGCAGTTAAACTTGATGTCTATTATATTTTATCAGTTTAACATTGTTGAAGACTATTGATAATTTATTCTGCATTATCTTAGTCATAATATTTCTTCTTGGGCTAGTTGAGCTTGCCCTTTTCTTTCATCGTTCTCTTCGTGAAATGAGAATATAGCCGGGGGACGAGTGGGGAGCGAGTGATGGACCGGATGATAGTATTAGTAGTCCTCACTATTACATTAAATAGTGTGATAATAAATATAATGAAATTTGAATTTGAGTTTGTATACTGTCTATGAGGACTCCATTTAGAGTGGATATTGTCTAGAAGGCAATATTCTTGTTTAAACTCTCAGTTTATGTTTTGTCGTATTTTACATGACAGTTGTATAATTAAGTTGTATTTAATTTATGTACCATGTATTTGGCGACTCAAGATGGGTGATGTATACCTATTTTTGGGGGCGTCACACTCGACGCCTTCAAGCCCCACTTGATCACTAAGTCTTGTGATTCCTTTGCGACGCTTTCCACCTATGCACAGGACCTAGGAGGAATTATGACAATGATCTCATGAACCATTATTCGCTATCCGGAAAGGCAAGAGGCGGCTATTATGGCTTTGTGGACTCTCGGTCCAAAGCCTTGCGAAAGCAAGAGGAAAAAATCGGAAAGAATATAAATTTGTCAGAGCCGGAAGCTATCACTTGTGGTGAGGAGACATTTAAAGATTTGAATGAGCAATGGGTAGAAAATGGAATGGTGAAGCCTCCAAAACCCAGATTCGTTGTGACCGAGGAGATAAAGAAAAGATCAGACTTTTGCGTGTATCATCAATACCCAGGACACTCCACCATGAATTGTCGCAATTTGAGGAGAATTTACCATGAAAAATTAGCGGTAGGTGAAATCGAACTATAATAAGAAGCATAATGCTGGATAAGCTACTGCCCTAGCAGACTAGAAAATGAAAAAAAATGTATATATATATTTTCTTATTTTTATTTGTGCTTTTATTATCAAATAAATGCATTATATCTTGATCGTTAAATAAATACATCAAATTTTGATCAGAGCAAATTTCTTAAAAGTTATACTTTCAACTTCAAAAGTAAAGAGGCACCTGATTAATCAGCCCTCGACCCGAAAAAGTTATACTTTCAACTTCAAAAGTAAAGAGGCACCTGATTAATCAGCCCTCGACCCAAAAAAGTTATACTTTCAACTTCAAAAGTAATGAGGCACCTGATTAATCATTTACGATTCAGAAAAAGTTATACTTTCAACTTCAAAAGTAAAGAGGCACCTGATTAATCAGCCCTCGACCCGAAAAAGTTATACTTTCAACTTCAAAAGTAAAGAGGCACACCTGATTAATCAGCCCTCAACCCGAAAAAGTTATACTTTCAACTTAAAAGTAAAGAGGCACTGATTAATCACCTCTAATTCAAAAAAAAAGTTATACTTTTAACTTCAAAAGTAAAGAGGCACCTGATTAATCAGCCCTCGACCCGAAAAAAGTTATACTTTCAACTTCAAAAGTGATTGAGACACTTGAGCCTGAAATCCGTGATAATACACTTTATCTTTAAAAGTGATGGAAGAAATAAAAGCTACATGAAGTCAAGATTCAAAGGTCAATGATACATCAAACTGAACTGGGGGTATAGCTAAAGCCTCCAAGTCGACAATGGCAGTATCTCGAGCCTTTCGAACTTCAGGCTAACAGTTCCTCAAGGTCTTGGGCAGATGAATCAATTTCCCGAAGCTTGGCCTTCAATCTATCCATGACGTCCTGAAGCTCCTAAGGCCCTTACATAAAGAAAGTCATTCTCATAAGGACGTGAAGTGACCTCCGAGCAAAGTGAAATAACATGATAACTGAAAGTAAAGAGATCCAGCTTAGCACGGAAGGGAGACATGTTAAGGCCCAAGAAGGATCGAGAAGTCATCAACTTCACAACTAAACACCTCTAAGTCCTCTGCTCACAGATAATAGAGAGAGACTGTGCATTTCGAGAATAATTCTCAGAAGACAATCTAGCAAAAAAATCTGAAGAAGGGCCCTATGAAGATGTATCTGATCAAGTTTATAGGGGAACCAAGCTAGGACACGACCAAGATTCAAGTGAAAGGAAAAAGGAAAAAGAGAGTGAAGAAAGAGGCAGTCTTCTAAGGTTCGGCCCCTAAGGTTCGAACACCTACGGAGGCTCTCCCCTTTTACCTTTTACTTCTCCTAGCTCATTGATCAATGTTCTAGAATGAAGCCACTCAGGGTTCGGGTACCTAGAGGAAAGATCCCTTTCATCTCATGTTCACCCCAATTTGAAGTATGTTCACTCGGTGCCTTCTCGATGACTTCTTAATTTGAAAATAAGAGAACTTCCAAAAGGAAGTAATATTTGGAAGGATAAGATAGAAGATTTTTTTTTCAAGATAGCCAGGGAGAGCTCCTCTAGGGATCGTCCCCTACAGGTCTCCCCTCCTAGGGATTTTATGTTCAAGGCTTGCACCATCGTGCTCCGCGAATCATTAAGAAATTTGTAGCAGGATTTCAATGCTGGAGAAATTATGCACGGTTATCCCACCAAAGGTGTGACTCACGTGCAGGGGGCAAACCCAAGTACGACCTACTGGTGGAGGGCAGAAACATCCTCTAGAATAGGGGTGAATTCCCCCCAAGCAGTAATGAATGTGTATGAAGAAGAGCACATAGCGGGAAGTCGGTCCAATGTCGTCATCCCTGAAGGCGGCCAGATGAGTCAGATAGGAAGCGAAAGGGACTGAAAGGGTATTTGAACTAGAGTATGCTTACCATGTCAAGGAGAAAAATATGAGATTTACACTCGAGAATACCTGAAAAGAAGAAGAAATAAAGTCAGAGAAGAATCAAAATCACAATTATGAAAGATAAAATTTTCTGAATTTTTTTTGAAAAACTTCAAATGGCCAAAAGGCACCCTTCGGAGCCATTTTTTGACTTATTCTAGTATGCATCATGGTCGTTGGCCATGACTTTTGTAGTACTCGGCGATACGATGGTTTTGATATATTATGGACCCCGAAACTCCAAACGAGTCAAAAGTTACGATCCAAATAGTAACTGCACCTCCTAAACTTCATTTTTTCGCCTAAACAATGATTATCCCCTAGGATTCGACCCCTAGGGTTCGACCCCCTAGGGTTCGGTCAAAAGGGGTGGTTTTGCCACATGCAAAAAAAAATAAGTAGGTTCAAATTGCCAAGGTTAGAGTTCTATAGGGTTCAAATTACAGGGGTGTTCCTTCACCCTTTAAAAAAAAAAAACTAAGGCGGCTTTCCCCTTATAGGGTTCGGCCCCGTAGGGTTCGGCCACCTATAGGGTTAGACCCCCTAGGGGGATTCTTTTGTATACCTTTGATATTTTGATACTCCACAAATCAACTTTTCGGAGCGAATGCTTCTTAATTTGACGCGACAAATATTGTATCTTTCTTTATTATCCGAGGGTGCCCTACCGAGATATGATCAAGGTAACGGGGCTCGGAAGACAAAAGAAAGGTTACAATGGCCTGAAAAGAAAAGTAAATGAAACAAGTCAGGATGAAGTTCGATAGAAAGCGTTTGAATAAACAGAAAATTGAAAGCAAAGACAAGAAGAAGAAACGGAGCCCCAAGGGTTCGGGTTCGGGTTCGGCCCTATGGGGAGGAATTCTACTTTCTTACCTCCTGCTCGGAATAAAGAATATTTCCTTGTTGCCTCCTTGATGATTTTCCAAGCTCATGAAGAGAGGAAACCAAGATGAAAAAGAGCGAAAAGAAAAGCGTAAGTGACTTGGGAGATATATATATATATATATATATATATATATATATATATATATATATATATTCTCCAAGTATGCTTTAATGAAAAGAGAAAAGGAAATTTCTATTTTCCTATTAAGGAAAATTTTGAAATATAAAGAGAAGTTTATTTGAGCTTACTTCTAAATAAAAAATATATATATATGGAAATTTCAAAATTTGTATATATTTTAATGGAATTTCAAAAATAAAATAAAATAAAATAAAATAAAATCATAATAATAATAATATATTTTGATATTTTATTCTAACAATAGGAAAATTTCGAAATTAATATATATATATATATATATATTGAATATTTTATTTCCTTAATAGGAAAGATATTGCTTTACAAAAATCAAATAGAGGAAGATTCTGTTTTACTTCCAAAATAAATAAGATTTTATTTGGAAATATTTGATTTGATTCCTAAATAAAAAGAAAGATTTGATTTACCAAAAGAAAGATTTTATTAGATTAAATTTTATTTGGTAAGATTTGATGATCTTCCTTGTTTTAATTTCCAGGAAAAAATAAGGAAACATATATTGGGCAAGCTATGGAAAGATTTGCAGAAAATTCCTCAATATGTCCAAAGAAGAGCCCTGCTAGGTTTTGCCTCCCTCGGTTTTAATCCTAAGGGTTTGGCTCCCTAGGGGTTCCCTCTTTTAGGACCCTTGTCTTCAAGACCTGTAGAGCTAATGGAGTGAAGTCCTGCAAAAATCATTCGAAAGCTTAGATTATTTTGCACGAGCGTCTCTCTGGAATCGCGACTCTCGCGCAGGGGCAAATGTGGGCCCAAGTGCATATTAGGATTCACATAACTTAATTAAATGTACAAATTAGGGTTCATATGACCTAATTAATTGTACAAATTAGGGTCCATGATGCAATTAAATGAAGACTGAAAAAATTAAAAATAATTGTGCTAGACCCAGGAAAGCCTCCACGTGTTCCAAAGCAGAAGACTTGAGGAGGCAACCCATTTTGGTAATTGATTGAGGGATTGGATTGGCGGCTAGAAGGACAGGGCAATTTGGGCATTTCATTGATGACTAAAGGGTATTTCTGGAATTTCTCCTTAAAGACATGACTAAGGGTATTTCGGGAATTTCTCTTAAAATATGTGTTCTGGCGTGTCGTGCTTCCGGTGAAAGTTTCTATAAATAGCCTTATCCTAAGAAGAAGAAAAAAAAGAGAAAAAACTTTGGCCAAACATTACACTTGGACTCTTGGAAGCTCTGAGCACTTGAAATTCTCTCCCAACTCTCAAGAAGGCTCTTGGAATCCTCATTTACCTAATCCGATTTAGGATTCGAGAGTTCGCCACGTGTCATTGGAGTAATCGCCCACCCGCCGATTCTCCTCTTCAATCAATCAGTCAATTCCTTATTCTTCGTGGATTTATCGCCTCTCCAGTCAACATGAAATCTTAACCTTAGCAAGACGCGATTTTCTTGCCCACACATTGTAATGACACCCTATGCTCCTAAGCAGCCACGTCATGATGATATTCCCTTACTCCCGATACTTTTATGCCACGTGTCCTTTGGATATTACCAAGAAAAAACTTTATTACTCCAAACAACTACTATAAGGTATACATGCTCTTCAAACTCAAGCTTCTAGCTTTACTTCAAACTAGAATCAAAGTTTTAAAGTAATTAATAGATCCAAAAAAAAAATTAATGAGTCAAGAACAACCACGGCGTCCACAGGTAGATCAGGAGCCCATAAAATATGGCCACGTTTTGCCAGTTGCCGGTGTGCTGGCTGACAAAGCCAGTTGCTCCCCGTGATGCGCGCGGCTAGTGCGGAAAACACGGTGCTTAATTGGACAGACCCAGAAAGGTGGTCCTGCCGCCGTCATGCAGTCCGCCGCGCTACCAAGATCGAGAGAGCGGGTCCTGTAGCTCATGACCAGGTTTCTGACGTTGCCGGCAGAGGTAAGAGCCACCGGATCCAATGTTTTAACTCCAATAGGGCTAGCCGCTACAGCTCAATCCGCAGCCACCCATAATGTGGGGATGACTCGATCGGGATGCAGACAAGGTTAAACTTGGCATCGTTCTGACGGTAATTAGTATTTATTGAACTATCATCATCATCTTTTATTTACTCCCTTCATTTCAAAAATAATTAAATTCCATTTGCAAATATTAAGTCGTTCTTATTTTTATCCCTAAAAATAAAAAATTCTTAATAAGATTACTCTTATAATTGATAAAAAAAAAAATTATGTTTATCCTTAAAAATAATTTGTTGTTAATTTAGTAATAGTGATATCATAATGAAAATATAGAAGTTATTTCATTTTATACTCTTGCAACAAATTAATAATTAAATGACTCTTTTGTAGAACTAAATAATTTGACAAATAAGACTCTTTTTACGGCACTAAAGGATTATTTTAGAATGTTGACATAAATTTGTCTTCTACTTTCTTATAGAGGGATTATTTGAAATGAGGAGTAGGAAGGCATCTGATCTTATATTTTGGTTTGGAAATAAGTAGTATAATATTTTGTGTAAAATGATAAATGAATGGATGCAGAATGAAAAAAAAATGAAGCTGCCAGCAGCGACAAGGCAGGATGCGGAGGGGTGATAAGTGCGGATCTGAGAAACAGCCCCCTAGCTTGACAACCCATCCCGGGGGAGTGGCTGATTCTGTTGCTAGCTGCAGGGGCTAGACACAACGAGAGGACTTCATGATGAACTTGACCAACTACGTACTCATGAATAATGCATTAGATCAGAGGCTACAGATAGTGTTTCAGCTTGTAAATATGTTTGTTCAATGTGTTGTCCCTTTCCACTTTCCCCCTTCACTTTTGAAGCATGTATATATGTTTGTATTTTTCAGATTTATTGTATTTTTCGTAATGGAATTAATGATAACAATTTATTGTACATTCAGTTTGTATAAAAAAATTTCCCCATATTTCAAATCAATATATAATATTTTAATTCCTTTCGAATTACTGGGATCTTAATTGCACGGTGTGATACTGTGTTAATAATTGTTCATTTATGCTGGAAACATCATTGCTTAAACTTAAAGCTTTAAAACATAAGTAAATGTTATGCAGGAGTACTTTGGAACGGGTACGTGAAGTAGTGTACTTCATGATACTGATAAAAGGAATATTTTAGATTCTTTATACTTTTGAATGTTGAGAAAGTTAAATATAAAATAAAATTAATTGCATAGCATATTATAATTTTAATAATACTCGTTATATCAACAACTTTAATATATTTAATGATACGAACTGTTACATTTATGCTAATGAAATTATTAAGTACAATTTGAAATTCAAAGGGCAAAAAATTGCAAACAAGGGTTCTTACCATTTACGTATATAAAAACAAGGGGGAAAAGGAAAGAAAACCATCGATCATCTGAATGACGAGTGTACAGTTCTTGAGATTGTTTCTTGAAAATGAAAATAAACAAAACACAACAGTAGCCTGAAAAGGAGGTCTAAACTAAAACCAAATAACCTACCTATCAATCTGTATATCCATCCTAAACAAACAAAAAGGCTTCCTTCTTATACAGCATGTCAGCATGCCTTTCCCCTCCTCTCTCTCGCTCTATGAGACATTAATAACACACAAAATACATAAATATTCTTAATTTAAAAACACCACCACCATATATCATCCATCATATATCGATCATTATAATTTCTTAATTTCTCTCCTCATTTTTCATTATCTCTCTCTCTCTCTGTGCAAAAATTACGAAAAAATGTTTATCTTCTCTTGGAAAAACTACCTATGCTTCTCAAAATTAAAATGCTTCCCAATGAGTACTCTTCCCCCGCCTAATTCACCCTCAAACCGATCCCAAAATCCCTCAAAAACCCTAATCAAGAATTTCAATTCCCTCTACGACCTCCACTCCTCCTCCGCAGACCACGACTTATTCTCTTCTTCCTCCGACTACTCCTCCGATATCGATTACTCTCCCGACTTTGCCGCCGTCTTCGCCTCCCAACGCTTCTTTTTCTCCTCCCCCGGCTGCTCCAACTCCATCTTCCAATCTCCCAACTCCAACTCCGCCCCGCTGCCGGCCGATGACAAACTAGTCGCCGGAAGCATCGCCATTCATACCTATTCCCCGGACCCTTTTGTAGATTTCCGAGAATCTATGCAGGAGATGGTGGAAGCACGTGAGTTAACCGACTTAAAAGCCGATTGGAACTTCTTGCATGAGCTTCTATTATGTTACCTTACCCTAAACCCTAAGCACACCCACAAGTTCATTTTAAAAGCCTTCTCCGATCTTCTCATTTCCCTCATGTCACCCACAACCACCTGACACTTTCCGCGAAATTGAAGACCGCCACCATTGCACCGCGCTTCATCATGACGGCGATTTGTTTAAACATTTTTTAGTTAATATATATCTTAAGGGCCGGGGGAACATGCATGATTTAACCAAGAAAAGCGTGGGAGGTTAATATTACATCGATGCATGTAATTTTTTGTAATGTACTGTAAAATGTTGAGTATTACTATATGCTAGGAAAGGATGTTTTTTCTCGGTTGTTTAAATGTGTTTTAATTAATTTCTTGGAAAAACTTTGATTAGTGCTGATCAAGGTCTGTTGGTTGATTAATTGAAATGTTTGATTTTGGAGTGCTTCGATTATTGTCCTCAATTTTGTTATGTGGTCCAGCTAGTCCAGTCCATACAACTTTTAACATGCATGCATGTTGGGTAGCTTAAGCCTATATTTTGTCCTCTTATCAAGAAATGTACTCCAACTAATTAAGTACGTTTGGCTCTATTTGTATTGTTATTGTGAGAAAACTTTAAATTTTCTACCACGTCTTTTGTTTTCTATCTTATTAGAGTGTTGTCATGTATAATATAGTGATTAATTTTTAGTTATTTTTTAAAGAGTTCTGTTATATATTACAATAAATTTATGTCGAATTATAATTATAAAATTTATCAATATATAAGATTAGTATGAATTGTAGGACTCTAATTATTACACATCTTTTTAAAAAGATTACGATTAATACTCCCCATATAACGGGTAATAAGAAAGTCAATATAACCATTCACAATATATATATATATATATATATATATATATATATATATATATATATGAGGAATCATCCATAATATTTATTTATTATGGATCAAAAAATGGTATATAACATTTTAACTATCCGTTTGTTAAATGAATAACTGAAATTTAATTTAAAAACACGTTGTCCGCGGACGTATTAAGTAATATTTCTGGAAGGATGGGCCCCCAACTTCCCATCCGCTAGTATGTCTAGCGGACCAATAATAAATAAAAAGAGACAAAAGTCAGTACAAGACAGCTCACGTGGGCGCATTAACCAAGCACATCAGCCAAGTTCCTGCGTCCCCCAAGAGCAGCCTTGGGCATTAAACTCTCTGCAACATCTGCTGGACTCATATTGACTTTCTCGAACTACAAACATATTTTCACAAACAAATGGTGTGATTCAAGATTAAGATAGTTCTTAGCTAGTACCTTGAACGATTCAAAGTTACAGTAGGACAATTCAATATGCTTATCCAATTTTTCCATGGTCGTAAAGACAATGAGTCTTTCTCCCCGACAAGCCGACCATAGCCCGTCAATAAAATTCAGAAGCCCAGAGAGAGTTACCTTACTGCTTTTTGATTCACTTTCATCTTTAACTAATTACTTCGTAGGATCCTCTTCTTCCTTTTCCTTTTTCTTCTTCCTCAGCTCAGTATTATCCTTGACTGTTGTTTCTTACTTTGATCGACTTGCCCTCTTTCAATACATAACTCAGATATAGTCCGATGATGAGTTTCCTCTGCTTTTTATGGAACAAGAGTTTATAGTATCTCTTCTCATCTTTAATTTTTTGAAAAGAAAATGACTGCGCTTTAATTTTTATGGAACAAGAGTTTATTCTTCTGTGTGGGGTGCCTCCATTTTGGGCTGGTGAGATATAGAAGTGTAACAAATTTTCTTAGTTTAACAGAGTACAAAGTTTTTTTTTATAAAAAATTTCCCTGTCATCTTTGTAGAGTGATATGGTCATGACTTCTCATATGATCCATGGCCTAAGATTTCTGATAGTGCAAAAGATTTGGTTAGGAGAATGCTTGTTAGAGACCCCAAAAAGCGGTTGACTGTTCATGAAGCTCTGTGTAAGTTATTACTCCCTTGTTAACTCTTCTATCTTATTCATAGATATTAGTAGTAAAATGTACACAGATGACATGTCATCTGGTAATAATAAATCCACTACTACATTTTCTGAAAATAATGGGTCATTATTTCAAGTTTCCTACTGCCAAAACCAGAATATACTGTATTACATAATTCATTCTCTCAACTATTGGTTCTTTAAGCTGTTATGATACAGTCATATGACTTGTTGGAATTTTTAATAACATTCTGTGTCAGTTACACTACCAAAGAAACTGGGATTTAGTTTCCATGTGAAAGGGAGTAGGTCCTTCTCTAGAATATCATCAAAATTACATGTTTTATTCACTATTTTGTAATTGATTTATAAAATTTAATTACGCGCTTTGGAGATACTTTTGCCAGAAACCCACCACACCTTCACTCCTTTGAATTCATCTGCTACTTCTTCGGTTTATGGCCAGAAATTTGTTCCAGTCCATGCAGTTTAGCTTGAGTGCAGCTATTCTTTGAGCCGGCGGTTGCTTGTCAGTGGTTTTGCTGGTCCTATTTTGCAGCTGATTTGGGTTGCCTATTTTGTAGCTGATTTTGTCAGTGGTTTTGATTTGGTCCGCTAGACATACTAGCGGATGGGAAATTGGGGGCACAACCGTCCAGAAATATTACTTAATACGTCCGCCAGTAAGTCTAGCGGCCAACGTGTTTTTAAATTAAATCTCAGTCATTCATTTAACAAATGGATGGTTAAGATGCTTATATCTTTATTTTTTGATTCATAAAGAAATAGATCTTTATGGATCATTCTATATATATATATATATATATATATATATATATATATTATATAAATTTTTTGAGATATATATAAATTTTTTGAGTTCTTCTAGGTAGATGTGAAAATTGAACATGAGTGTAATTTCATCTATTTATATTTGTACTCACCATTAGAAATTAAAATACAATTAAGTGAAATTCAAATATACTCATCAGTATACGTAGAGTTTTGTATTGAGAAACATCAGTACGATCTATTCATTCTAGTATTTTGCAAACCAGTTATATAGAACCTTAATTGCAGTATGATCTTGCCACGTCAGCATCTTGGTCAACCAAGTTATGGACTTGTTTGACTGAGTCAATCACTTACATATATGCATGAGGTGGTCCTTCTACATCTTGCCTTACGTAGCTTAAGATTTTCTAGAAAATATATATGATGGCTCATCATTAAGAATGGCCATTAATTTTAAACTAGCATCAATAATAAATGAAAAAGAATACTAATTTTTGCCTAACAAAAAATATTGACAGATAGATTATTATTGTTTAATTTTAAAAAAAAAAAAAAGAGGGAGTATTAGACACCGAAAGAGACAAACAAGAGTCTCCACTATCCAAGAAAGAATAACATTAACTCATCATGCAAATGAATAATATGAGCATGTGCTTGTTGAACTTATTTGATTATTTAATTAGAAGGTTTAGGTTAACTAATATACTCCATCTTAGAGATACTATCTGACATTTCAAGTCAAATCGCCTATTAAATTTTTAAATCGGTATAATTTATAAAAATTTAGAAATAAAATAAATTTTATGATTAATAATTTTTATTATACAATATACAATTATAATAATTGAATCAATATAAAATTAAATAATTTCATATTAATTTAAAATTGAATATATATGCTATTATTTAATATTAAAAGTCAAATTATATGTTTTATATTTTGAAAGGGAGGGAGTAATATATAAATACCAGCTTATTAATTAGGGTCCTTTACACTAATATACAACATTTAGAAAGTAATTATAAAAATAAAACACGCACAACATAATTACAAAATAAAAAACAACACAATATAAAATTGCTAAAATCACGTATATGTCAAGGTTATGGACTCTCCTATATCAATTAACCACTCCCAAAAATCAAGCGATCGAACAAAACATTAACTTTGATCTAGGAGAAATCCAAATCTTCGGTGGTTGGAAGAGCTAAGTGGTCGGCGGATGCCTGGGCGATGGCGGTGGGAGTTTTCGGGGGGAATCCACGACGGAAATAGGGAGGAGTAAGGCAGAGAGAGGAATTACAGGGGAGTTGTTGGTAAGTAGTGGAGGAATTGCGCGACACACCACTGAGATCGGAGAAGACGAAGCTTTTCGTCGCGACACACCACTGCAGTAATCTTGCATCTCTAAGAAGAAAACTGTTGTCGCGACGAATCTGTAAGATCGAAAATAACATACAAAATCAACGCCGCCTTCAAGATCAGTAACCAAAAAACATTGTTGCAGTGATTGTTGAATACAAAATCAACATCAGCTTCGATTCAAATACTGTGGTATGTAAGTTTAAAACTTATAAGCATATAGATACTTATAGTTACTACGAATTACTAAATTGATTATCTTTCTTAAGTTTTTCGAACTTAAATTGTCACAAAGTTTGAATACTGAATGTTGTGCTTGCAAAATGTATTTGAAAACATGTTTTATATTATGGTTACTAAGGTTATATAAATTGGTTCTTTGCCCAATGTTGGTTTGGTTCTTGATTATTTTGTATTAGTTATTGTGTAACATTATCCGCCTAATGATGTCTTAGTTCTTGACTAATGCTATTTTGGTTCTTTGCATAATATTACTAATTAATCTTGACTTGAGTTCTTGATTAATCTTGATTTGGTTACTATGTAATATTATATTGATTCTTGATAAATCTTGACTTGTTTCTTGTGTAACACTATAATGGTTATTGACTAATTCGAATTGCTTCATTGTATAAAATTATTATAATCTTTGACTTGGTTCTTGTGTAAAAAATATTATTGACTATGACTCATCTCGACTTAGTTCTTTGAATAATGCAAACTTAATTCGCAGTTGATTAATTGGTTATCATATTATTGGTTCTTTGAAGCATATTAATGTACATTTCTACTTATGTTTTTATATTAATGGTTACTTGTTAGCCAAATTGGTTACATTCTTACAAAAGTCCGCCTTTAGTTGGTAACAAATAAATTATCTTGGTTGTTTTTTATTGTAAAATGCAAGGAAAACCCTATTTTTTTTGGTTGTTTTGGTTCTTGATTAATCTTCGATTGATTCTTGTGTAACATTATATGGTTCTTGAATATTCTTTGAGTTGGTTGATGTGTAAAATTATAATGGTTCTTATTATCGACCGGATACTATTTTACATTATATTAGTTCTTGTCTAATCCGATCGTTACTATGTAAAATTATAATGATTACTCAATAGTCTTGAACAGTTCTTTGTGTAAAATTATAATGTTATATTCTTTTATAATTGTTTCATTTATATTGGATGTTACTTATTGACTACATTGTATTGATTTACATGGACTAATAGTAACCAATACACCAAATTTGATGTTTGGACTAATAAGAACCAATACACCTTTAAGTACATATTGATATTTTTATATTATTTGTTTTTCTTTGTAAAATCTTTGTCAAATATATTTTATGTTATGGATACTAAGTAAATATATGTCAAGTTCTTGTCTAATCTGGATTTGGTTAGTTTATAATCTCGACTTGATTCTTGTGTAATATTACCATGGTTACTACATAATATTCTTGTGTTTTATCTTGATTTTTTATATTGATGGTTCTTGATTAACTACATTGGTTACCTTTATACACATGTTAGTCTTTAATTTGTAACAAAGTCATTCTTGATTATTTTGGTTGTAAAATGAATGTAAAAAATATTTTTATAATCTTCGCTACTAATTATATATATTTTAGTTCTTGTATAATATGTATTTAGATCTTTGAAAGGTGTTTATTTGGTTACTCTATAATGTTATTGAGTTTTATAATTGTTTATTTTATATTGGTAGTTACTTATTGACTATATTGGTTACCTTCATACATTTGTTAAATATTGGTTGTTGTATCTTTATTTAATTAGTTCTGAGATAATGTTTATTTGGTCATGCGGTGATAATTTGGCAATTTTTTGTCAAGTTTGGAGTGTCGGATTTTGGCGTTTTGAGCCTAATTTCATTGAAGCGGGTCAACAATCAAAAGTCACTAGCTTTCTTTGGTGAACGCATAGTTTTTTGGTCGAATTCCATCATTTAGGTCTTCAAATTTGCATGTAAAAATTTGGTTTATTTTCAGTTACTAATATTATGTAATTTAGTTCTTTATCTAATATTGATTTGGTTACTTTATAATGTTTATTCAGGTTGTTAGACAATGGAGAGCGATAAAGAATCAATACAATAAATCTAATTGTTTCTGTGAATATATAATTGTTCATCGTTAATAACCATTAACCACATGGTTGGTAACATTTTTGATGGTGTCTGAGAACCAAAATTGATGTTGATTAATATTTTTATTTTGATTCCATCATGAGTTATCAATATAAAGTAAACATATACAAGCTTTATAATGCCTTTTGATACAAGCTTATAATTATCTCAAGTTCTTAACAAGCTAGTAACTATCTATGATAATTATTCAGTTACTAACAAGCTTGTAGATAAATAGGACACTCACACATGTACATTTAACAATTAATGTTTGTCCCGATACAAAACAGTAACTATTTGGTTACTAATAACAAGAACCATAATGTAACATAATAAAACAAGAACTATATAATTATATGATAAGAACGAGAACATATTTTAATGGTAGCCAAAAAGCGAAACATCATGTAATGAAACTCGGTTTAAGCAATCCATGTATACTATAACCATAATGTAACATAATAAAACAAGAACTATATAATTAGATGATAAGTAACTATACTTGAGTTTTAACTTCAGTAATCAAAAAATGAAACATCATGTAATGAAACTCGGTTTAAATAATCCATGTATACTATAACCATAATGTAACATAATAAAAACAAGAACCATATAATTATATGATAGTAACCATAATGAGTTTTAATGGTAACCAAAATGTAAACATCATGTAATGAAACTCGGTTTAGCAATCCATGTATACTAAACAATTACATATTAATCGTAATAAAAAAATAAAAGTATCCGAAATTTCACATTGAGGACACAATAATAAGAGCCAAACCATAAGGTAACAAGAACCAAAACATAATAAAGAAGTAACCAAATAGTTATACGAAAGTAAACGAACATGTAAGATGTGTTTGTGGAAATGGAAGTAGAAATAGAATAGATATAAACCTTGTAGAATATATTTGAAGGAATTTACAAAATAATACATCAATGTATACTAAGCAAATACATGGTTTATTATGACTTGGGTTTATTATTTATAAAATAATACATCCACAAACTAATGATGCCTTAAACTTCTTCAACTGTCTTGGGTTTAATTTCTTGGTAATAAATCTTAGGGACTTCATGTCACACCAATATATAACTTTTCCAATGAATTTTCTATTGCATTCCCCATAGTAAAGATTCTATAACCGCAAATAAAAAAATCGATTTACACATACTATTAGTAACCATATATAAACAATATTTATATCACAAACAAATACATTGTAACCAAAATAACATATAAAAGTAACCAAAATCTCAATTAAGGGAAAAAGAATGGTATCCAAATCATAAGCTAACAGTAACAAAAAATATACTAATGAAGTAACCAAACAATTATATGTTAGTAACCAAAACATATATTAATGGTAACTAATACATAAATAACATATAGACCAAACAAAGTTTAATTAACTCATATATTAAGTAAATATATTGTAACCAGAACAAAAAAAACAGTAAGCAAAATCACAACTTAAGGAAACAAAAATGGAATCCAAATCAGAAACTAACAGTAACAAAAAACATACTAAATAAGTAACCAAATATTTATATAATAGTAACCAAAATATGTTTTAATGGTAACCAATACATAAACAACATGTACACCAAAATTAGTTTAGTCAACCATGTATACTAAGCAAATAAATGGTAACCATAACAACATAAAAAAGTAACCAAAATATACTACGTTGGTAACAAACATGGTATCCAGAATCTCAAGATAACAAAGAATCAAAACATAATGCGTAAGAAGTAACCAAACAGGTTATATGATAAGATCTATTTTTTATTGCTTGACGTAAAGCTACAACGTAAGCATTACATCAAGCCCCGTAAATTAGTCTAGTATACTAAACAACATGTAGTCCAAACTCGGTTTAGTCAAACAATGTATACTAAGCAAATACATTGTAACCAAAACAACATATAAAAGTAACCAAAATCTCAATTGAGAGAAAACAATGGTATCCAAATCATAAGCTAACAAAGAAAAAAAATATACTAATGCAAGAAACAAAGCGGTTATATATTAAGAACCAAAACATATATTAATGGTAACCAATACATAAACAACATGTACACCAAAACCGGTTTAGTCAACCATGTATACTAAGCAAATACATGGTAACCATAACAACATAAAAAGTAACCAAAATACCAAATCAAGGTAACAAAATAGTATCCAAATCCTAAATTAACAAAGAATTCAAAACATAATGCGAAGTAACCAAACAGTTATATGATAGTAACAATAACAAAATTTAAATTAACACACCTTTAAAATTTGTTGGTTTGGAAATATCTTCTGGCTATGAACTTGAACTTCTTCCCATGACATTTTTCGCCATGATCTCTTTCAAGAATAACATTAAGAGGCAAGTTTGAAGCAAAATTTCTATTATTTCGATAATAGAACATGTATGCTTTCTCGATCCAAAACCTTCTTTTCACTAACTTGAACAACCCGTGAATCAACAAAGTGCAATAAAAGAAAATTAAAAACAATCAAAAAAATAAAGGATTATTAGACAATGCAAATCGGGTTGATCCCTCAATAGCTTACCAAGGAGATCAATATTCATTAACCAATTTACGCCACCCAAAGACGAACAACTATGACTATGAAGAAGAAGAAGAAAATATTCATTAACCTTGCATGAAGAAGAAGAAGAAGAAGAAGAAGAAGAAGAAGAAGAAGAAGAAGAAGATTTTTAGAGAGAAAGTACGAAAATTATGGAAGTTGAGAGAGAAAAGAAGGTTTATTTACATAGAACACGCGTTTAAAAAAACCCACGATTTGCTATATCACCAATTAATAGTAATCCCTTAAATTAAGGAATCCTAATTACACTAATATTGTAAATAAATATGGAAAAGTGTAATATTTTTGTAATTATTTTATAGGTGTATGATTTTTGTAATTATTTCTAAAAATGTACTAATATATGTAATTAACCCTATTAATTATAAGTAGTCTTCATTATTTGGCGGGATATGCTAGTTCTAAATCCAACATTAACGTTTTGTTTAATTAACGCACTTATTTTTAGGGAGGGAGAGAGAGATTAGCAAATGGATAAACAATCTAGACTAACCGAGTGTGCGTTCGAGGATTTTATTGTTAGTACTAATATATATATATATATATATATATATATAATCCGAATCAAGTGCATACTCTTTATTTTATTCATTCGTGTTTCATTTACTTTTGAAATGGCTGCACGGACACGACAATAGTTTGATCATACAACCGTAAGTCTCATACTTTTAATGACGCTTATATGTTGTCCGTCGCTAAAAGTATAGACGACGATTGTATGACCGAAACCGTCACCGGGTCCGTCGCTAAAGGGGGATGAGCACGGGTGAGTAAAATAAGGGATATGCACTTGATCCTTGCTCTATATATATATTATACACAAAACTTAAAAATCTTGATATTTGTATGGATGTGAGGATGCGGCCATATTTTAATTAAATTACTAAAAGTCTTATTTTTAATAAAGTATATATAAATTATTACTCTCTCCGTTCTTTAATATAAGTCGTTTTAAAGAAATATTTTAATTCCTTAATATAAATCGTTTGAGAATTTCAAGTAAGTATTAATTGCTTAGTTTTCAATATTACCCCAAGTATTAAATGTAACTTTAGGTTCTCTCACTATTTTTTGTCCAATAAATAACAATATCTTCTTTCAATACAAGGACAATATTGTGACGCCCCCAAAATAGGTATACATCACCCATTCTGAGTCGCCAAATACATGGTACAAAAAAATAACTACAACTTTATTAATACAATTGTCGTGCAAAATACGACAACACATACTATGAGTTTAAATACAAATATTGTCTTCTAGACAATATCAACACCCAAATAAAGTCCTCATACAATTATTGATGTACTATTTTATAAAAATAGTGAGGATCGCTAAAACAACTGCTCAGACCATCACTCTATACCCATTTGGTTCCTCGCTTTATGTTCTCGCGCTACGAGAAGAAAAATAGAACAAAAAGGAAAAGGGTGAGCTCAACTAGCCCAAGAAGAATATTATGACTAAGATAATATACAAAAAATTATCCTTAGTCTTCAACAGGGAAAAATCTGATAGAATATAATCGACAACAAGTTTTAGATCAACAACTGCAGCAGAAACAACAATTCATTAGAAGATTTAAGTAGAGAATGAAATCATCAGGTAATCATACATCGTTGCACTACGGGCCAAAGATATTCATCAGGTAATCATACATCTTTTGTGAGACCCCAGATTTTATAAATAAAGATTTAAATTTCTAGAAATATTTTTTTGAATATTATGGTGTGGATTTGATATAATGTTATAGTTGTGGGTAGTATTTATAAATTTTGCAAAGTATGCAAGTTGTTGTATTATATTCGATTGGTCGGGGAATATTATTTGTGTCGGGGAATATTCGTATAACAAGACAATCATTGGTGGACTTATTAACGGAATTATCATCGGATTGAGAAAACGACAAAAATATTTTATTAAAAATAACGGCGGAAGTTTTACCGTTGATACTGTTGAACTACTCGGTAGTAAAAGTACAGTAATACGCGTGGTTGCATAGTAGCTCATGGTATTGATTATTAATACTTACGTGAGAAGTCACTCAGTTTTGTTCAATTATTGTTATAGTAATTGTTGCATAGTATCTCACGTTATTTGATTCAATTATTGTCGATATTTTATATATTATTAAATCAATAATTGAAATGACAGAGTTATTAATATTATAAATTGCAATATTAACGATGTCTAGAAGTTCTGCCAAGGAGAGGCTTGGTCACCTAATTGCGCGCCAATAGGGAGAAATCCTTATTGCAAAGCCCCCTCTTTCCTGGGAACGACCTGGTCGATTAATATTGTGAATTATAATAAAGATGATAAATGTTATTAAAATTATTAAGGTATTTTTTTATTAAGTTTTGCTTATTTTATGAATTCCTATTTACCCATTTTCAAAATAATCGGTAGAAAATTATTTAAAAGTGGGGCCCACATGTGGGATGATTTTGGAAATGAAAGAGTATACGTATGGAAGTATATGTATGTTTTGAGTATATAGTGGAAGAAAATGATATGTGAAAGTGATAGGTGTGTGATGTGTGTGTGAGTGGAAAATGGTGAAAAAATAGTAGTGTGATAGTGATGTGTAAGAGTGTAGTGAATTTAATTATTGGGTGGGTGGGGGATTGATGCTGGTTATGGAGGAGAAAAATTAAGTGGTGTATATATAATATTGATATATATTAGTTGAAAACATGTGTTTATATATATGTATTATATTTTAATTTTTGTTATGATTTTATTGGTTAGTTGATTGACTTTATTGTATTTGGTTGAAGAAATAAATCTATGTAATTATTTTTTTCTCGCACAAGACACTTCCATTCTCCTATAAATAAGCTCATTCCTTCATTATTTCTAATCTAATTCTTTGAAACTCTATAGAGAGAAAATTATAGAGAGAAAGAAGAAAAAGATTTTGCTACTTAACTACTCTTATATTGAGTTCTTTTACTGGTAGTAAGGGTGTTATTCTTTCTTATTCATGAAGAGAATCTGTTGTTATTCCATTTCTTATTATTACGTTGGAATAACTTTGTATACGTGGGCTACCCTATACTTGGTGACATTCTTCATTATTACATCTTTATTATTCTCATTGGAATATCCCGTCTGTATGTTTTATTGGGACTGGTTCCATTATTTATTATTAAAATCTTTATTATTACGCCGGAATATCCCGCCTATGTGTTTTACATCGGACCTGGTTTCGTCTTTATTATTCTGTCTTTATTATGCTATTGGAATATTCATGCATGTTTTACGCCGGACTTGGTTCCGTTATTATTATTACATTGGAATAACCTTGTCTACGTCAAGCATCGCATGCATGGTGATTTCGTTGTTATTCCATTACTTATTATTATGTTGGAACATCATGCTTGATTGTGAATTTCACCGACCGGTGGTTCATTATTATTATTACGTTGGAATAATATGTCTACGCCAAGCATCGCATGCATGGTGATTTCTTTTGTTATTCCATTCGTTGTTATACTCAGTTGGTTAAAATTTTGACTTCTATACTCCATGAAATTAGTGGAATATCTTTGATATTTGCGCTTCATCCAGTATCTTTTTATGGAAATATTCTTCTGAGCATTCTTAAATTTTACTTTATAAAGAAGTATTATGTTGACAATTTGGACGTTATTAGTTCCTGAATAACTTAATTCTTGAACTTGTTTTATTGAATTCTTATATCATTGTCATCATCCTCATGTTTATATTTTTTTAAAGTCATATGTGGCCTGTAGAGCATAAATGGACTTGGTATAATTATGACCAAGAATTATTCGGTGTAATCATGACCGTAATGTTACAAATGATGTGGTAAAAGTCCTCATTGGCCCGTATTGCATTGATGGACAGTTGTTGGCATGATCATGACCATTGATGAATACACAAATATCCTCGTCAGTAGTAGTGCATGGAATTTGTGGTCGTGACCCTAATGAATATCCTGGCCAGTAGTCTGGGGGATGATGTGGATTATTTATTGTCGAGTCCCAAATGATAAAAGTGATGAAAAACCTTTAAAACATAAAAGATAGTAGATTTTATTCTCTACTTGACTCTTTTAATGGATTGCTTGATCCGCTGCAGTTAAACTTGATGTCTATTGTATTTTATCAGTTTAACATTATTGAAGGCTAATGATAATTTATTCTGCATTATCTTAGTCATAATATTTCTTACTAGGCTAGTTGAGCTCACCCTTTCTTTCACCGTTATTCTTCGTGAAATGAGAACGAATTGGAACTAGTCGGGGGACAGAGTGATGGTCCGAGATGGTGTCTTAGTAGTCCTCACTATTCTATAAAATAGTGTGATAATAAATGTAATGAGGACTTATTCTGAGAGTGGATATTGTCTAGAAGGAAATATTTGTATTAAAACTCACAGCATGTGTTTTGTCGTATTTTACACGACTGCTGTATTATTAGTTTGTTTTTGAATTTTGTACCATGTATTTGGCGACTCAAGATGGGTGATGTATACCTATTTTGGGGGCGTCACATCTTTGCACTACGGGCCAAAGATATTCATCAAGTATCATCATTACGGACTGAGGATGATGAAAAACATTTTAGAAAACGAATCCAGTGAGACAGAAGGACAAATATTAGGGATTCATATTTCGGTTTATCCAAATTCAATAATACTCCATAATAACCAAGTGTGAAGTAGAATTCAAACATAAAGATCAAAACATGGATACAATCAAAGATAGTAACCATAAAAATATATCGAGACGAAAAAGAGAAAATTTTATTTTTTAGGTGAATAAGGTCATATTCGTGAATAATGCCAGATATCGTGAATAAGAACCCAGAAACACAAAAGTTCCAAATTTGATTAAAAAGTTCAAACCAATATTTCGACATAATGATATTGAAGAAAATAATATCATTTAAGAAGTAAATAACATCTCTTACCTCAAAGAATCAAGATTTTGAATGAAAGGTGGAAGTGATCTTTGAATGAAACTTCAGATCGAAGCAAACAATTCTCAAAGTATCTAAATACTCACAAAATACGCTCGATATATATATATATATATATATATATATATATATATATATATATATATAGAGAGAGAGAGAAAGATTATGTTTCTGGTGTGATTTTTAATTTTAACTTAGCCATCTATTTATAGGAAAATGTTAGCACACCGAAGCAGACTTGACCTGCTACCTGATGGTTTTACCTGCTACTATTGCCACCCACCAAATTTAAAATAAAATTCAGCACATTTCTTCACCAACCACAAGTGGGGCCCACTAAATTCTAGAATTTTCCACTAAAATCATTTATAAACCTAATTTCTGAATCAGTCACCTCTTAAAATTCATAACGAATCATACGTTCATTTTTAACGGTTCAAAATTTGTGGACATATACTCAACTTATATATGTATAACATATCCAAAAATCACATCGATTCAACGGTCGGATTAAAAATTATAACTCACGCAATATATCGTAAAAATACTGATTTAATTTTTAATACCTCCATTCCGACAACAATACTGATAAAACACCTCAACATTAAATCCTTCAATTATAACCACATAAAATAAATAAATCCATCATTTATATCCACGTCAAATAAATATTTTCTTATCATAAAAACTAATAATTAATTATTCACAAATAATATTACAGAATCACAATTATGACAACCAGGCCGTTCCTAGAAAAGAGGGGGCTTTCCAATAAGGATTTTTTCTTACTGGCGCGTAATTAGGTGACCAAACCTCTCCTTAGACAGAACTTTCTAGACATTGCCAATAATGTTATCTAATAATATTATTCAAATAATATGAATTATTGATCTGATAATGGGAAATACTGTGCAGTGACAATTTTTGAAACAAAAATAATATAAAATATCAACGCAACAATTATTGAATCAATAAAATAAAATAATGAAAAGTAATTCTTTGTAACAATTATTGAGTAAAGGTCTTCTTCACGTAAGAATCAATAATTCAAAAATACTGTAATACCGGTGCCATCGCAAAACCACGCCAGATATTACTATATTTTAACCACTGGTTATTCCAACAGTGTTCACGGTAACAACTACGCCGTTATTTATAAAAACTCATACTTGTTATTTTTTTCATCTGACAGTTATTCTGTTATGAGGCCCACAAATGGCTGCGCCGTCGTACTAATATTTCTCGACAATAAGAATATTCCACGACCAAACGAATAATCCCCGACAAAATGAATATTTTATAACCACTTGCTTATTTTGTAAAATTTGCACATTTCACCCATAACCAAAGTATTATATCAAATTAACTCCTTATTATTTCAAGATAATAAATATAGAAAATTTAATTTTATTCATAATAAGTTGGGGTCTTACAAATATAGACAATTGATATTATAGTTAATGTTATACAATCATTATCTTAATACTTGTGTAAAACCCTAAAACGACCTATATTAAGGAACGGAAGGAGTAATTATCAAGGATTAACTGTTAGAAATTTGTGTCTGCTTCTATATCCAATGCTCCGTCCGTTCCGAATTATAAAATCATAACTTTTGAAAAGTCAATTCTAAATATTTTCAAATTTCAATTTCATTCCAAACAAACATGATTCAGTTAAAATATATACACACTCTGTGACGCCCCCAAAATAGGTATACAACACCCATTCTGAATCGTCAAATATATGGTACAGAAAGTAAATTATAACTTCAATAATACAATTATCGTGCAAAATACGACAACACATACTGTGAGTTTAAATACAAATATTATCTTCTAGACAATATCAACACTCAAATAAGTCCTCATTACAATTATTCATACACTATTTTACGTAAATAGTGAGGATCGCTAAAACATCTTTCTAGAACCATCACTCCATACCCCGACTCGATCCTCGCTTTATGTTCTCACCTCCCGAGAAGAAAAATAGAACAAAAAAGAAAAGGGTGAGCTCAACTAGCCCAGTAAAAAATATTATGACTAAGATAATATACAATAAATTATCATTAGTCTTCAACAGGAAAAAATCTGATAGAATATAATAGATAACAAGTTTTAGATCAACAACTGCAGCGAAAACAACAATCCATTAGAAAAGTCACGTAGAGAATGAATTCTACTATCTTCTAAGATTTAAAAGTTCATCATCAATATTTTATCCTCAGAATAACAATCAATATACATCTTTAATCAAAAATTCATCTTTGCACTACAGCCAAAGATATTCATTCATATCACCAGGTTGGTCGTGTTCATCTCAACACTGCTCATCTTTGCACCACGGGCCAAAAATATTCATCATCATTCATCTTTGCACTACAGGCCAAAGATATTCAGTAATATCATCATTTAGGACTGAGGATGATAAAAAATATTTTTAAAAAAATGAATTCAGTGAGACAGAAGGACAAATATTAGGGATTCGCATAACAGTTTATCCAAGATCAATAATACTCCATAATAACCAATTGTGAAGCAGAATTCAAAAATAACGATCAAAACATGGATACAATAAAAGATAGTAGCCAAAATAGACATCTTGGATAAAAAGGAAAATTTTTATTTTTTGGTGAATAGTGTCGTATTCGTGAATAGTGTCGTATACGTGAATAGTAACCCCGACACAAAAAGTTCTAAATTTGATTAAAAAGTTCACCAATATTTTGACATAATGATGTTGAAGAAAATAATATCATTTAAGAAGAAAATAACATCTCTTATCTCAAAATAACGGTACATCTGATCAGAATATCGGATAGAAAGTCGAAGGAAACTTGTACCGAACAACAACTCTCAAAGTATCAAAATACTCACAAAAATACGCTCGATAATCTAGAGAGAAAGAAAACTTATTTCTGGTGTGATTTTCAATTCTAACCTAAGCGTCTATTTATAGAAAAATGTTAGAACGTCAAAGGAGACTAAATAATAAAATATTATTATTATAAATCAAAACTCTACGCACACCTTCACCAACCAATTTTGAAAGCCATCAGCAGCCAAATCTGAAATTTCATGAAGCCCACATGTTTTAAAAAAAATGGATCTCACCCATAATTTAATAAAAATCATTTTATTTTCCGAAACTTCAGTAATTCATAGAAAATAGCCCGTTTATCAGAAAAATACGAATTTTATGTCCATTTGGCCTGAAATCGAATTCTCTACAACTTTGTAGCTTTGAGTTTTTCCAAATTCCAAACAAAAAATATCCGAAATTCGCAAACAGATGATTTTTAATACCTTCATTCTGACAAAATACTGATAAAACACCTCAGCATTAATTCTTTCATTTATAACCACATAAATAAATTTATCATTTATATCCACATCAAATAAATATTTTCTTATCATATAAATTAATAATTAATTATTCATAAATAATATTACAGAATCATAATTATAACAACCAAGCAGTTCCCAAGAAAGAGGGCTTTCCAATAAGAATTTCTCTTCTTGGCGGCATGCAATTAGGTGACCAAACATCTCCTCGATGTAACTTTCTAGACATTGTCAATAATGCTATCTAATAATATTATTCAAATAATATGAATTATTGATCCGATAATGAAAAATATTTGTGCGTTGACAATTATTGAATCAATAATATAAAATATCAACGCAAAGAATTATTGAATCAATAAAATAAAATATTGAGCAATAATTCTTCGTAACAATTATTGAATAAAGGCCTTCTTACGCATTTAATCAATAATTCAACAATACTTGTAATAATACTCAAGGTATCTTCAACTAACGCCGTATTATTATATTTTAACCACCGAGTATTATTCCAACAATTGTTAATTTGTCAGAATAACTACGCCATTATTTATAAAAACTCAAACTTGTCATTTTCTTCATCCCGATGAGTTATTCCAGTTATGGGGCTCATAAATGATCATGTGGTTATGCGAATATTCCCAACAAAAAGAATATTCCACGACCAAAAGAATATTCTCCGACAAAAATAAATATTTTATAACCACTTGCTTATTTTGCAAAATTTGCACATTTCACCCATAACTAAAGCATTATATCAAATTAACACCTTATTAATTTAGAATAATGAATAGAGAAAAATTCAATTTTAGTTATAATAAGTTAGGGTCTTACACACTCAGAAGTAAAATAGTATTAAAAATATTTTTCTATCGTCTTTATATATTACTTTTTACCCTAATATTCTGTTTCTGAGTTTTGAACAGAAAAGAAAAGAATTGAAAACTTAAATTAAAACATAAAAGAAAAGAATAAAAAACTTGAAGTTTTCTTTTGTGTTGTTTCTGAGTTTTTAATAGAAAAGATTAGAAAATTTAAAATTGAGGACATAAGTTGTAATTTAAAATTTATTATATTAAAAGTTGAGGATAATATGGGAATTATAAAAATATTACTTATTTTAATTTTTTTTCGTCCAAATCAGGCCAATTTTGGTCGGAAAAGTGACCAAATTTTCTATCTATTTCTTTTTTTTTTGTTTATTAAAAAACTCGGAAACATAAGAATTGAAAAGAAAACTTAAATTTTTTATCTATTTTTTTTTCTGTCTATTTTAAAATTCAGAAACAAAACATAAAATGTGATTTTGGGTGTGAACTTCATACTCATACATTGTAGCATAATTAGGGGTTTTGTTTCTCATAAGTCGTGATATGAAGACTGTACGTTCATACTCTGTATGGCACTATTATGTTCTCTTTGAATATGCATGTGAATTAACAGAATTAGAATATTCTTTAACAAATTCGCTCTACGTACCTGCCTACTATATTTACACCCTAAAAGGCCACCCATATATTTATCATGACTAGTGAACGGTAATAATTAATTGCAATAATTTTCATGAGGTTTATGCATAAACAAGAACTCCCTCCGTCACATAATAAATGTTTTAATTTAATTTTTATATTTAAATTAATTATTTTTAAAATTAATAAATCAAGCAGAGAATTTACTACTATATACTACTCTACTAGTGTTAACTTTCAGAATTTGAAAATTTTATATAAATATTTAAAATTAATAATTTAAAAAATAATTAATTTAATTATAAAAATCAAATTAAAAATTGGATGAAGGAATTACTTCTTTTACCCATATATTAAGATTCAAGATAGTATAATATATGTTCACATTCTCCCTTTCTCACACACAAATGCGCCAGCAAGTCGGTGTTAGGCACAGTTGGACAAGAAATATGCAAAAACCAGCGACAAGAAAGGGGATCATAGAATAGTAGATTACGTACTCTTATGTATTATAAGATTATATTTTTTATTTTTAAATTGTAATTGTGATGTATATTTAAATTAGGATTATAATGTCGCTCCAATATATTAAATACTTTTCTCTCTCATAATAAACGTCTTAATTTAATTTTAATAATTAAATTTATTATTTTTAAATAAATAAATAATTATATATATATAATTTTTAAATTATAAAATTTGATATTTTAATAATTTATTATCATCATAATCTCTAATCGTATATGTTGATTTTTTTAAAAAGATTTATTCATTTTAAAAATTGTCAATGTAACCGTGAAAGTATAAATTGTCAGTACTACTGTATGGGCCGGATAGGTCATCTCAATCAACTCAAATTAAAAAAAATAAAAATGATCAAATAATTGATGGATCCAGTATATATATCCACCTTTTATTCAAAGAAAAAATTGGACCCCACTACTATTTGAAATTGCAGAAGACAATCCATTCACTACATTACATATGGTAAATAGTTGTTTCAGATTTTGAATTTATTTCAGTTGAGGAGATGCAAGTAGAAGAGCAATTCAATTACACACTAAAACAGATTGAGAAGATACAAGGGTCGGGTCGGGTCGGCCGGCTTGTCTCACTTAGTTTATAAGACAACTTGAGTCCAGCTGTAAGACCTCAATTTTTATGAATAAAAAATAATTTTTTTATAAATATTATTTTTAAATATTATGAAATAAATTTGATATAATGTTATAGTTGTGAGTAAAATTTATAAATTTTGCAAAGTACGCAAGTTGTTATATAATATTCGATTGGTGGAAAATATTCGTTTTAACAGGGAATATTAAATGACGACCAAGACAATCATTAGTGGATCTCCACAACAAAATTATTATCGGATTGAGAAAACGACAAAAATATTTTATTGAAAATAACGGCGGAAGTTTTACAGAATTAATACTATTGAACTACTACCTCGGTAGTAAAAGTACGAAGAATGTCTGGCATTAGTTGCATAAGAAGACGCGCGGTATTGATTATTAATCTTTACGTGAAGTTTCATCTCGGTTTTGTTTTATTACTTATATATTTATATATATATATATAAGGTATGTATTTATATATATAAGTAAAGTGGACAAGTTGTCAAAATTGGGTGGGGGATTTATGTTGTCACGGGTGGAGTAAGATTTTCAAAGGCATGTGTTATATATATATAAATATTATATAATAAATTTATTTTATTTGATCATTATGGTATCAGTTGAATTGCTAGGCATTTATTGATCAACAGAATCAACCCGTGAATTATCGATTTAATTGTTAAGCGCTTCGTGAGTTTATATATATATAATATATAATATATATTATATTTTATTTAAAAGATTTTGCTTTAAATATGGACCGCACCGATTAAAATAAATCAATCTGGACCGATTCATGAATTAGTTACTTATACGCGATCCATTCTTCTATAAATAGAAGCTCATTCCTTAATTATTTCTTACTTAATTCAATTTGAAACTACAGAGAGAGAAAATTATAGAAAGAAAGAAGAATGTAAGTCTGCTACCTTTCATTTCCTATATCCAGTTTCTTTTACGGTAAGGGGTATTATTTTTTTTATTCATAAAGAGAACTTCTGTTATTCCATTCTTTATTATTCTATTGGAATAACCTGTATACACAGTATACCCTATACTTGGTGATTTCTGTTGTTATTCCATTCTTTATTATTCTGTTGAAATATTCTGTCATGCATGCTTTACGCCTTTAATTCAATTAAAATCTTTATTATTACATTGGAATATTCTCGTCATGCATGCTTTACGTGGGACTGGTTTAAATCATCTTTATTATTACATTGGAACATCTTGTTGGTGTGAATTTCACCGACTTGGTTCCGTCATTTAGTATTCTCGTTGGAATAACTCGTCATGTCAAATCTGCATACGTGGTGATTTCTGGTGTTATTCCATTCTTTATTATTCATTGGAATATCTCCGCCGGTCATATTACGCTTTACCGACTGGTTCCATTATTTATTATTCGTTGAATAACTCCGTCATGCACAATCTGCGCATGCATGGTGATTTCTTTTGTTATTCCATTCTTTATTACACTTAGTTGGTTAAAGTTTTGACTTCTATACTCCATGAAATTGGTGGAATATCCTTGATATTTGTGCTTCATCCAGTATCTTTTCGTGAAAATATTCTTCTGAGCATTCTTAAATTTTACTTTACAAAGAAGTATCATGTTAACAATTTGGACGTTATTAGTTTCTGAATAAATTAATTCTTTAACTTGTTTTATTAAATTCTTATATCATTATCATCCTCATATTTATATTTTGTTGAAAGTCATCTGTGGCCTGTAGTGCATAGATGGACTTGGTATGATTATGACCGAGGATTATTCAATTATTGTAATCATGGCCGTAATGTTACAAATAATGTGGTAAAATCCTCATCGTTGGCAGTAGTGCATTGATGGACAAGTTGTTGGCATGATCATGACCATTGATGAATACACGAATATCCTTGACCCATAGTGCATGGATAATTTGTGGTCGTGACCCCTAATGAATATCCTTGGTCGTAGTCACGGGGGATGATGTGGATTATTATTGTCGAGTCTCAACGATAAAAGTGATGAAAAACCTTTTAAATCATAAAAGATAGTAGATTTTATTCTCTACTTGACTCTTTTAATGGATTACTTGTTCTATAAGATTAAACTTAATGTTTGTTATATTGTATCGGTTTAACATCTGTTTAAGGCTAATAATAATTTATTCTCGCATTATCTTAGTCATAATATTTCTTCTTGGCTAGTTGAGCTTCCTTTCTTTCACTGTTCTCTTCAGGAAATGAGAACGTAGCTGGGACGAGTCGGGGAACGGAGTGATGGTCCGGATGTTAGTATTAGCTAATAGTCTTCACTATTCTGTTAAATAGTGTAAAAATAAATATAATGAGGACTTATTCTGAGAGTGGGTATTGTCTAGAAGACAGTATTTGTATTAAAACTCACAGCTCTCTTATCAAATTGTATTTGAATTTAGTACCATGTATTTAGCGACTCAAGATGAGTGATGTATACCTATTTTGGAGGAGTCACACCAGCCGTAAAATATTACACCAAAATAAAATACATTTTGAGTTAAATAAAATAAATTGTTTTCTCACAAACAAAATTACTATCAAATTTCAAATACACCAAAAACTGCTAAACAGAATTATCAAATTTCACATTATTACTATAAGCAGTTAACTATATAGTTAATGCGATTTTCAACTAAAACAAATTTAAAAGGCAAAAGTCAAAAAGCTAAGACTCCCTCCCTCCGTCTCTCAAAATTTATATTAATTTTTTTATTTTTAATTAAACTGACGAATTTTAAAATAAAGAACTAAATATATTTATTTATATTTTCAACTCAAAAAAATTGATGTTGATAATAAATTTGACATAAGAAAATTATAGTTTCTCCACTTAAATTTACAAGAAAATACTAAAAATTTTGATTACAAAAAATAGTCAATTTGACAAAATAAAAAATCAAACGAAGCCAAAATATTTTGAAGAGACGGGAGAGTAGTATTTTATCATTTTGCCATTATTCAACGTGCCCAATGGAGCCTAGGAGATTAGATCCGACCCGACCCAATTGTAACACCAAAATCTGAGTCATTTTTCCGTCATCCAATCCCAAACAGAACGTTGCTGTTTGCTATTGCTATTGCTATTGCTATTTGCTAAGCTATACACAGAAATGGCACTCTCAATGTCCCAATTTCCGGTCTCATCATCATCCTTAATCTCAACCATTCATCCGAACATCTCCTCAAAAATCAAACCATTCCCAATTTTCAGGACCCAATCCACCAAAAACCCTAAAACTAGAAAGAAGCAATTCACCATCATCAATGCCATTGAAGAACCCAAAAGCAGCAGCCTGTCTGAAGAAGAATCTGAATCTGAAATTTTGAGTACCCAACAAAAAAAAGAAGACGAATTATCTGAACTGGGCTCGGAAATTAACAAGGCAATGAAGGAGAGAGAAAGCAGCCAAGGAGGTGGAAATTTTTGGAGCGGAGTGGGCGAGGAGATTGGAGAAATTGAGTGGCCGCCGTTCAATAAAGTGTTGGGCACCACTGGGGTTGTGCTTGGCGTTATTGCCGGTTCGAGTGTCGTTTTGCTAAGTGTTAATGCCGTTCTGGCTGAGCTCTCTGATCAAGTTTTTGCTGGAAGAGGCTTTCAGGATTTCTTTGGTTGATGGAGGAGAAAGGAAAAGATCAGGCGTCCATGAAAGTGGCTCTAGCCATTTCTTTAGCTCCAATATTTTTAAGGATTGGGAATTTTGAGCTTGAGAGAGTTTTGGGCAAACTTGTGGCATGCGCCGAAAGTCTTCATTTTGAGAGAGTTTTCCCATTTTTTCGATTTGCTGGTGCAATTTTTATTAAGTTAAATGTAGAGCAATACATGCAATGTATGAACATAACAAGATTCAAAGCATGAAGAATATAAAAATGATTTATTATGCTTTTGCAACTACAATTTAAACTGTGTTATAACGAATATATATATATATATATATATATATATATATATATATATATATATATATATATATATATAAAAAAAAATGTATATACACAGTTGAAAAAAAATGTATATGAAAAAAAATGTACTACCATGCGCGCTTACCAGTTTTAAGCTCTACACAGCAACGATCAATAGAGGAGCTATTGTGCATACTACATACAGACTTTACTAAAGCTGGCATTTGCAGAAGGATCAGGCAATAACTGCATATCTAGTGTTGGAAAAGCTGCGACATTCCTCACCTAATAGGTGGGTTTTGCTTAGCGTGGGAATACATATTGCACCTATTATGTAATCAAAATTTGTGCATGCTCCAATAGAAATTAAAGCTTTTCATACAGATTCAATAAGAACAAATGCTAGACCATGGATTAATAAAGTCAACAAACTCTGAAACAGGTCACCAAATATCCAATGAAGTTTATAAACCCCTAATAAGGACCAACATAAACAGATGCCGAGAAAATTGGACAGTGTAATCTGGACGCATAATCATACATTTTACACTAAAATCCTTGTCAGCAAATAACCAGGTAGCAAAAATCCTAAAACACATAAGAGGGGTAAAATAACCAAGTAGAATAGCACATTTCAAGTAAATTTGATAGAACAAAACTAGTCTTGTTCACTTGCACCTGCAGGACCAACAAGGACTCCCTGTGCAGAGCCTTCCTTCTTGCTACTATCATCTTTCACTTCATCACCTTTTCTGATCCTAATCTTGTATTTAGCCTCAAAATCAGAAAGTTCCTTCTTCTTCTTTTCCAGTGCCTCATTCAGCCGAGCAATTACCATCTCAAGCCCTTCTTTATTGTGCTGGACGGCTGGCAAGACCTCTTTAATGGTTCTCTCCACCAACACACCACCAATCATGCGGTAGCACCGTCGAGATTGATCTAGAGGCTTTATGGCATTGATTACCAAAGAGTGCTCACTCACCTCCATTTCTAGTTCGGTTATTTTCGAGTAAACTTGGTTGATGTCAGCCCTCATGTTGCCATATATGGTAGCAACTGCTTGCTCATTAACTGGTTCATCAGCTTTGATAGCCATATTACTGATTAAAAAAAACGACGACGGGATATATTATAATATAATATTCAGTTTCACAATATGCAGTAAGAAAATAATTACCACTTGCAGAAGCTTAATGCAACCAGAGCATACATAGTTTCAAAATACAATGATAATATCACGCTGTAAAGTTTACATCCCAATAATAAGTTAATGCTGCCTTCAAATAGAATATGAACTATAGAGAGCCTTAGTCAAAATGATACTCTCAATAAGAGATTTGTTATCCAACAGTGCAACTTTAAATTGCACATATCATTTTTGTTGGAGATCGATTAACGTAAACTGGATATGTTATGCAATACACAATTCACAATGATTCATGAAATATGGTTATCTAACCGTGGGGGTTAACAAGACCAAAATGGCTTGGCTGCATTAGAGTCCACCCTCGACCAAACCCCATTCCCCTGGCCCCTTCCCCACCGGAAGGAAAAATATTCTTTCAGAAAATTATCAATATTCTAGACCGACCAAGTATCATTTTGTGTTTCATCTTTAATATATGCCGTACAATGAACCAAATAGATAAACTGCAACATCAGCTCAGTCATTTTGGTGGTTGAAAATGGTGGTCGACTCTCAGAAACACAATGATTTTCCGCATGCATAGAATTAGGATCCGCAATATGACAAATAAAGCTCCCTTTAAAAGAATGTTTTTTATTTTTGACTTTTCCACGAATTGCAGATACCATTTTTATGTTGAACCTAAAGAATACAAACATTAACAGCCAACTTCAAAGACTACAAGGAGGTATGTACATTAAATCCACAACGCAAACTATGCAATTTTAAATTGCAAGAAGATATATAGCTACTTTCAACCAGCAAAGAATATGCAAGCAACAGAAACGCAAAAATTACATAAAACATGAACAATTAAGCCCAGAGTATTAAACCCACATTCATTCACCCACGCCCCATAAAAGGTAAAGACACATTCTTTATCATGGGAAATATATCAACCCCACCCAAGCACCAACTTTTAAAGACCGTATTTCTTGTATTGTAAGGGAGCATTAATTGTTGGGGAACGGTACTAAGACAGACATGCATACAGACATACAATATAGGATGCACAATTCTTAATCCATTAAAACAGAGACCAAAGAGCTTAAGGAAAGCTAACATAAACCTCAACATCATCTGAGTAGAAGAAACAAGAGGAAGAAAACAGAAAAAAAGGGAGGGAAGGGAGGGAGGGAAGGGGGAATTACAATGCTGCATCAGACAAAAGTAAGAGAGTGAAAAGATTATCACTTTTCCCTTCAGGACTTCTCTTCTTTTGATGTCATATCACAAACTTTAATCGTTATGCTTCCGGAAACTACAGCATGATCCACCATATACAGTTCTTTCAGATGAATACTAAAGAAGACTGCAAAAGTCATTCCCTATATTATTTATCTAAGTTCATGTTCTCCATAACTGCACCAGCAGTTAACAGTTTCTCATCTGTCCATTAAAGTATCAACTTACTCATCCACAATAGATGGAATAGTACTTCCTCAACTAGAATCTTATGCTATTATTTTATTTTTACTTCTCTTCCGCATTTCTGAATAGCTCCAATTTGAACTTGGAGGTTTTCAGAGAATTTCTAGTTAACACCGTCTTCTTTATAAGTAATTTATCATTAAAATTACAACTTTTATAAGGGGCTTCTCCAACTATGGTTGTTAACGGCTTCTAAGTGATAAGTGAAGGTTTAAGCCAATTACACCAAGGAACTTGAAAAAGGAAAGGAATTATCTACATTATAATCCCTCCATCCTTAAAATTTAAAAAGGAAGAATAAAAAAAAGTTTGAGAATCAGGGGAGAGTAGGCTTTGATGATTGCAAGCCAGAAGTAGCAGTTATTATACTTTCTCCCATACAAGAAGAAAACTCCCTTGGAATCCTTCTGATTTTTCTCATCATATAACCAATCATCCCCTAGTTAATTACTTACTAAAATAAACTAAAAATAGCTCAATATACACATTTGGAGATATATCTATCTTGTTACTAAAAATCCTAAAATGAAGAAAACAATTCCAAGCTAAAGGGAGAGATAGATAATGCATCACCGTAGATCTCTTTATCCACTCAGATATTTAGCGATCAATCAAGAAATTATACCCCTATTATACAAATTTATATCCAATATTCATCACGTGTTTCCTAAATTAAAACCAACAAAGTAGAAACATTAATAACATTGCAGAGCCACAGAGAGCATTGAGAGCCTCCGATCATCCCATTGAGTTTTCTTATTTACTCCATTTATACTATCAAAATTTGATTATCAAACACAAAACAAAAAACCCCAGATAGAATTGAATGCTGGTAAACCCCAAAACCACTACAAATGGAGTATAACAAAAGAAAAATCCAGTCTTTTGTCTACATGCTTTACTTCCGTATAGTAGAAAAAGAACATCGAGGAGAGAGAAAATAATTACTCACATATGGAATCTTCTGTTTAACGATAAACTGAAGCTGCCGCCGGCTTGTCCACCGTTGCCGCAACCGTTTCCTTCTCCTCGTCTGAGTTTCTGAGCAGTGAGTAGCCCTAGACTTTATTCGCTTTGCTATTGTTTTTGCATCTCTCCCACGCCCCGTTTAACCCCACCAGAGTAGAATTAAATTGTAAAAGTCAAAATTCATTATTTTAACATAATCAATTGAAGAATTTATATTTTATCGTAAATATAAATATAATGAAATTTATAAAATTTTCCGTTTCAAAATATAAAATTATTATTAATTCTTTAAAGTCAATTAAAAATATTTTTAAATTTTAAATTAATTTAAATTTATTAAATTTTAATTAATACAATAATAAAAGTTATAAATTATTTTAAAAATATTATTTATCGTAAGATTTATTATTTTCATATTTAATCATTTCAAAATTTTAAAAATAGTATAGTTTAGATAGGACAAAACTAATGTAAATTTTTAAAATTTTAATTCATGATACTTAGATAAAAATTTTGCAAATCTTGATTTACGTTAAAAATTAACAAAATTTAAGAGATTATGTGTCAAAATTTAAATGAGAAATACACGCGAGGCAAGAAAAATGCTCTCCCCTCCCAGTTCCCACCACCCAAAAGAAAGGGTAAACGGTATTAAGGAAATAAGTAACTTATTGGCATAGTTTGCTAGTCGCAGAATTTTCTTATAATACTCTTGGCAACAATTTACCAGAGTTTGATTTACATATAAAATAGTAAGTACTACTTCCTAAGAATGAAATCCCTAACAAACAGGCAAAGCAATACTTGGAAGATTATATCATACTCCCTCCGTTTCTAAATTTCAAGCAAATGCTTAATTTCTCATATTATCATTTACGATAAATCTTATAAGGCTAATATTGAAATTTTATACTCAATTTTAATTAACTAGACAAAATATTAATTGCATTTATTAATCTACGTGCATAACTTGAAACGAACGGAGGAGGAAGTAGTCTTTAAAGTCATAAAATGAGTACTTAATAAATGAAAAGAAGAAAAAAGAGGAGTAAAATAACAGGCCAAAGTATTTGGATTCTGAAAATAGCTTCAAAGACATAGGAACAACCGAGCTGAAAAACATCCCAAACATATATCTCAATTCAAATATAACAATTTATTTCCCAAATTTATTGAATCTGCTTAGGGCTCGAAGGTCAAGTTCAACGCTTCCTGTCTCACTGATTCAAACAGCACAGAAGATAGATATCGCTCCCCAAAACTTGGGAAAATAGCCTGCAAAGTTGTTGAGAGTGAGGACATAGAAGAGATAAAAGTTGTGTGCTTGATTATTTAAATGCTGCACATGACTGCCAACCTTATTATGTAATCATTGTTCACATAATTTCTCTTACTCTCTACTCTTTTTCCTTGCACAAGTAAATAAGAAAGAAGAACATTCTACCAAGATTAGATACTTTTAGTTACTTACGCCACGTACTCTTAAACTTTAATCATTTTCCGAAAGGAGAATTACATATTAAGAATTTACAAACAAAATTTTGAGGGTTTATAATTAAAAGAGGATTTGTGTGTACGCTTTTCTTTTTTTGTGAGCAGAGTAGACGGGGAGGAGGGCATGCCCATATTCACCCTTCTCTTTGTAAATTCAACATCTATCTGGCAGTATCACCCAGTGAATAGGACATACAACCATGGCTCTAACACATTATTGCTAGAAATAATTGGGGAAGAGAAAATATATGTACAGAAAAGCAACAAAACCTCAGACCCCAACTACTTTGGGTTTACATGGACATAAATCTTCATCCATAACAAAAGGCCATACACTCTATTGAAATATAACCCACCATTTATATGTTGTCTCGTAGCCAAGCAATGAAATACGCATACTTTTTACTTGCATAACTTTATATTCACTAGCTAGAGTTTTTGGGAAGAAACAAACAAACTTACAACAATAAGTTTCCCGGCATTTTCTGGTCGCTTTGCGATTCTAATAGCAGCTGCAGCAGCAGCGCCAGATGATATTCCCACCTGCAACAGATAAATAAATATAAGACCTAGAAAAAACTGAACAACCATATCAATGTTAAAAGTACTATTAACATCATAGAAAATTAGAAATTATATAAGAGTATCCAACTCCTGAGAAAGATGCACTCAAAGAGATGTTAAACAGTTGAACTTACAAGCAATCCTTCTTTCAGGGCGAGAAGCTTTGCAGTTTCTATGGCTTCTTCACTTGAGACCTGGGAAATGAAGCAAACATCAAAATATTTAATATATGTTGCTGTTCAAATTATCTAATAAACCACAATTTTTTTCAAAGCATTTGAGAGTGTTCTGAAAGAATTACAAATGAGCAAATAAGTCTCTTTCCTTTATCTTTCGGAGCAACTGACGGTGCTATAATTTGATGATTCAAATAATTCTATGCATCTCTACTGATAAATCTATAACAATTTCTTTTAGTCTTACTTGAACAACTTCATCAATAAGGTCAACTTCCAAAATACCAGGAACAAAACCAGCACCAATTCCTTGGATCTTATGTGGACCTTAGGCATCATAAGGTATAATTGTTAGGAAAAAATAAGAAACTAAAGAAGAAATTTTTTGAACAAACTACAGGAAAACATTGAACACAGTTCTACCATTGGCATTTCTAAGTTTAAATGTATGAAGTGTATCCTTTTATATCACTATGACTAATATCATGACCACAAAGGCACAAAGTAGTTGGGTGTTTTAAAAGTAAAACTCATTCAAGATGGCATAAAATGGACAAAATTAAGCGGAACTCACTTCGCTCAGCTTGGTGGATTTGCATCTCAAATTAAAGAGCTCAATGAATTGAGCGTGTAATAAAGTAGATCATTAAATTTACTCAAGAAGTCTCTAATTGAACAAATATGGACAAAAAGAAAAGAGACTTCAAAAATAAGGACAAAGATAACTTACCAGGTTTTCCTCCAGATAGAATAGGACTCTCAGTCGGTTCTATACCGTAAAGCTAATATTGAAAGAAAAAGAAAAGAAACAGATAAAATCAGAAAGCAACTGAAATTTTCATTGACTAATAATTGACCAACTTTCATACCAAATACAAAGAATAACATCTAAAAGTCAAGCATACATAGAACTGTATATCTGCATTTCTGTTTAAATCAAAAATGCCAAACTAACCTTTATATCAGGGTTATGCTCTTTAAGGAACTTTCCAGCACCTGTTATTGTTCCCCCGGTACCAATTCCAGAAACAAAAGCGTCAATTTTCCCATCAGTGCCTTTCCAAATCTCCGGTCCAGTGGTTTCGTAATGTATCTACAATTTATATTTAAATTATAATAACATTTTAGCTTTCAGCCTTTCCCACCAGCAACAAATCAATCAGACTAACTAACGATGTTATACCTTTGGATTAGCAGGGTTCTCAAACTGCTGAAGAATGTAAGAATTAGGCGTTTTAGCCGATATCTCTTCAGCCTTCTGAACAGCACCTTTCATTCCCTTAGCAGGATCTGTGAGGACCAACTCAGCACCAAAAGCAAGGAGAATAATTCTTCTCTCGATACTCATTGAAGCAGGCATCGTAATTATAAGCTTGTATCCCTTAGCTGCTGCCATGAAGGCTAATCCTATGCCAGTATTTCCACTGGTAGGTTCGATGAGGACACTCTTAAAGAAAAACAAAAATAAAAATAGTCAGATTAGATTATTTTTTTTCCAATGAAAAGTTCATAGAGGGGACAAAAAGAAGGGGGAAAAAACTTACTACTATTCTAATCATAATCATAACATAGGAGAAATAAAATTAAAAGGACTGGATCCAGAACTTAAGCTATTAGCATTATGGTATCCAAAAAGTGATATTCATTGCTTGCGAAATTCTAAACCAGATTTATATTGTAAAGAACTTACAATAGACCCGGGATGAGGTTCTTCAAAGGCATCTTATACGTGTAAAAGCATATTATTATTAAAATCCAACAACTTCATTACAAGTATGATTCAACTTTAGCTAGATTATACTTTCAAATTTTGAAAACTAACCAACTAAGCGAAATCAACATATTATCTTATACACAAACAGTCTCTAGACTCTCTACTAAAGGAATCTTCATGGCAAAACACACAACTAACCTCCCCTGGTGTAATAAGGCCCTTTGCCTCAGCATCTGAAATCATGCTGTAACCAATCCTGCACACAGAAACATGGCAGAATCACAGTTAAACTCTGAAACCCATCAATATGCATAATCAAGGATACACTAATTAACAAATAAACAAAAATAAATAAATTAGTACCTGTCTTTAACACTAGAACATGGCTCCATCGTTTCTAATTTGGCCGCTATACGTGCAACGCAACCATCCACAACATTGTTAAGATATACCAATGGGGTTTTTCCAATCAACTGTAAGACAACCAAATCCAGTTCGAGAAATTAATCTTAAGACAACAAATTTATAAATTTAAAGGTTTAAACACACACACACAAAAACACAAAAATCATTAAATTTGCAAACTTACTTCCGTGACATCCTTGGCGATTCCAACCTTCTCCAAATCCATAATTCACAATTATCACTTCAATAAGAAAATGGGAAACAACATTAATAAAAAAAAGAAAGAAAAAAAAAAAGCTAACTTTTTTCAATACTAAAGATAAATCTATAAACCTTGAAAACCCCTCTTCAGGACTATAGAACAGCCAAAAAGAACTTTAATTTATCAACTATATACATACAATAAGATGATTAGGTAAATTAAAAAGATGCAAACAGAAAATACCCAGAAAGGTGATGAATCAATGTTTAGCTCAACAAGGTCAAAACAAAATCCACTTAATTATATTATCAAATCCCACCAATTAATTATATTATCAAATGTATACTAGGAAAAAAAAAGTTGGTGTATAAAAAATAAAAACCTTATACCGTGATGCTTCGTGATAATTGCAGAGAGAAAAAGTAGTAGTTTTAGAGAGAGAAATCACCTGTTTTCGTCAAATAGAGACTGCGTCTAATTAAATGCAAGCTGAGCCACAATTTCTTCAAGTCAAGCTTCGACTATCACATCTAGGGATGATAATCCAAAACTTCGTATTCGTCCCACAACATTCGTATTCTAACATATTTTAAAAAAAATGAATATATTCATATTTGGTTTAATGGTATCCGCAAATAAATAAATATAAATATGGATATAGGCATTTTCGTATTCGTTTAACATTCGACCGTAAATATATCCGGCAGATAGCGAATATCCGAATTTGGATTCGTATCCAAATAACTTATTTATATATATATATATATATATATTAATTATTATATAATAAGCAAAATAATTTTTTTTAATTGGCATTCCTTGTATAATAATTAGTTTTCACTATCATACAAAAATTATTTTAAAATATATCATTTCACTTCTAAAAATTAGAAAATAACACTTTTATTCTAATATTAATAAACTGAAATAAATTGATTTAAGTATAGTTAATAGATTTTTACTATTATAAAGTTAAAATATCTAAAATGTATCAATTACCAAGAAAATTATATACTAGAAGAATAAAACTATAATTATTAGCTTGTTATAAGTTTTTTACTTTCAAAACTTATTTGCAATGTTGGGAGAAATGAACAAATGAACAATATAATTTTATTATTAAAATGTGTTAAGTTGAATTAATCTAGAAGGGGTTGAATAGTTAATTTACGTTTATGAATTTTCGGGTGGAGAGAGTATTTATCACTTTCATTTGTTCAATTATTTAAAAAATTAGAAGTCCAAATATTTAAGTAAGTACAAAGTAAATTTGGATCAAGTTGGATTAACTAGTTGTCACATATATATTATAAATCACACTCTCCATAAATATAATGAAATAAAATGTGACGCCCCCAAAATAGGTTCATTCCATCCAACCCATTCTGAGTCGCCAAATACATGGTATAGAAATAACTACAACTTTATTATTACAACATATAAACTGTGAGTTTAAATACAGATATTGCCATCTCAAGCAATATCCCACATAAATAAATCCCCATCATAATTATTGATACATTATTTTACAAAAAATAGTGAGGGACTACTAAACAACTCTCTCTAGAACCTTCATTCCATACCCAGTACTAAGACTTGCTACATTCTCGCTCCCGAGAAGAAAAATAGAACAAAAAAGGAAAAGGGTGAGCTCAACTAGCCCCCGTAAAGAAGAATATTATGACTAAGATAATATACAACAAATTATCGTTAGTCTTCAACAGAAAAAATCTAATAGAATACAATAGAAAACCGGTTTTAAATCAACAAGCTGCGGTGAAACAACAATTCATTAGAAGAGTTAAGTAGAGAATGCAAACTACTATCTTCTATATATGAATTTAAAAGTTCATCGTTGATATTTTATCCCTGTAACATCAATCAATATATATCTAGAATCAAATATTCATCTTTGCACTACTGGGCAAAAAGATATTCATCGATTAGTCAGTGTTCATTTAAACACTGTTCATCTGCAGACTACTGGACCAAAGATATTCATCAAGAAATCATTCATCTTTGCATTACAGGCCAAAGATATTCAATAATATCATCATTTAGGGTGAGGATGATGAAAAATATTTTAAAGAAAACGAATCGGTGAAACAAAAGAATAAACATTAAGGATTAAGTATTTAATTACTTTTCAGTCCAAAAATACCTCATAAATAATCATAGTGGTGTAAAATTCAAGAATGATCAAAACATGGATACAATCAAGCTAGTATCCGGGATAGATATTTTGGACAAAAAGAAGAAATTTCATTTTTCGATGAATAGTGTCGTGATTCGTGATTAGTGCTATATCGTGGATAAGTCTTGATATCGTGAATAAGAAACTCAGACACCAAAAGTTTTAAATTTGATAAAACTTCAGATCAATATTTCAAACATAATGATATTGAAGAAATAATATCATTACGAAAAAAAAATATCCTTATCTCGAAAGGCAAGTACTTTAGTTAAAACACTTGGGATATAAATTTAGGACTTGAACTTGCACCGTATAACAATACTCAAAGTATACTCAAAATACTCACAAGAATCGTTCGATAATATAGAGAGAGAAAACTTCAGTTTCTGGTGTGATTTTCAATTCTAACCTAAGCACCCTATTTATAGGAAAATGCTTAGAACACCAAAGTAGAAAATTTATTAAATATTATTATATTATTATTATTATTTCTACAACTTCCTACGCCAACCTAGAATCTGATTTCAGCAATTAAAACACATGCAATACCCACACTCAAATCACCAAAAACGTTTTTCATATTAAAAATATTTTAAACTTCCAAAAATCAATTATTTCGGAGCTTCGGAACTTTAATAATTTATAATAAATAGCCCTTTTATCAGAAAATTTGAATCTCTCGATTCCACATAGGAAATTCAATTCTCTACAACTTTGCAGAAGAAAGTTTTTCCAAATTCCAAACAGAAATTGATCGAAATCCACAAACGGGTGATTTTACGGTTTATAATCAAATTTGATCAATAATTGTGTAATCACCAACACACAAAATATGTGTTAAACATTTAATGCCACAAAAATACTCTTCTTCCTCATATACTCATATATCCCACATTCATTATAAAAATATCACAGTTAATATATTATTAAAATAATATATTTAAATAAATTATTTTATCGGAAAAAGATAAAATATTAATTTTCAACAATTGTCACATTAAAATTTTTCTCCATCTATATCCACATAAAATCAATATTTTTCTCATCATATAAATCAATAATTAATTATTCACAAATAATATTACGAGAATCACGAGATTGACAACCGGTAGTTTCTCAGGAAGAGGGCTTTCCAATAAGAATTTCTCCTTCTTACAAGGCATGATTAGGTGACCAAACCTCTCCTTAGAGCGAGAACTTTCTAGATATTGCCAATAATGTTATCTAATAATATTATTTAGATAATATGAATTATTGCTTCGATAATAGAAAATCTTTGTGTAATGACAATTTATTGAAACAACAAAGTAATATAAAATATCAATGCGTAATTATTGAATCAATAAAATAAAATCTTTGAGCGGTAATTCTTTGTAACAATTATTGAGTAGTGCCTTCTTACGTAAGAATCAATAATTGGTGCAATCTGGAAGATATCTTCTCTTGTTCAACAACGCGTATTAGTGTGTTTTAACCACCGGGTATTCCAATGAAGATAACTGGTAATAACTACTACCATTATTTATAAACAACTTATATTTGTCGTTTTCTTCATCCAATCGTTTTTTAGTTATGGGGCCCACAAAAGCTGCGTCGTAAATACGAATATTTCCCGACAAATCTGAATATTCCACGACCAAACGAATATTCCCCGACAATAATGAATATTTTATAACTACTTGCTTATTCGAAATATTTGCGTATTTTACCCATAAATATCTACATTAATCAAATCAACCCTTACTATTTCAAAATAATAAATAGAGAAAAATAAATTTCATTTATTAATAATTTGGGGTCTTACATAAAATAAACTTTTTATAACTATGTAAATTGTAATCTATGTATTGAGGATAAATTATAAATAAAAGTTCTCATAAACGTATTATTAAAGTTTTAATCAAGTATTTGAGAAAAAATAATTAAATATTTAATGTAAACTTTTGAATCTAATTATAAATATTCGTACACACTACAGTATTACTCCACACACATAAAATAGACATATCTAAATATTAATAAGTAGAGCATTCATTTTGAAATTTAGGATGTCAAAAATGATGAAAACTTATTTAAATTATAATTTAGAACATTGATATTGTATTTAAATATTTATTAGAAATAAATAAATTAACATTCATTCATTAATAAATTATATTTTAAAATTCATTATTTTTATTCTAGTTATAGGTTGTAAATAGTGGTAAAAAAAAATTGTATTCATCGTCAAGATCCAGTATTATTAGGAAAAAGAGGATATTATTCGTATTCGGAAAAAAATGGATATTATCCATATTCGGTTTAAAAGTATCCGCAAATAAACGGATACGGATACTATTGTATCCGAATCCGTATATATCCGTTTACACCCCTAATCACATCCCTCACTTTAATGGGCGTAAATGAACCTAGTGAATTAGGTTGTGTTTGATAAACATGGGAATTAAGATTTGAATGATTACAATGTCTTAATAGATTAGATGATCTAAATGGTTACGAGATCTGAATATAAAAAATTATTTGATAACTATAAAGTAAGTTGTCTCTTAATGAAACTATTTTACCATTTTAAAGGGTAAAATTTTATTTAATAATTTTAAAATTTTAATTTAATAAAAATGAGTGCATAATATTGTTGAATATATTTATATCAAAAAAATTTCATTTAGAGGTACCTCTTAATTATTAACATTTTATTTTCTATCTTACCAATTAAGAGGCATTTAGAGTTAACAAAAAAAAAAAACAATATCATGCCTCTTAGCGAATAAGAGGTAGTCCATTAAGAGGCAATCATATGTAAACAAATAGTACCTTAGTCAAATTTAGTACACTAAATTTATTGAGTATAAAATAAGATTTGATTGAGACTAATCAAGACTGAACAATTTGAATTTTTTGAACGAATATGATTCGAGTATTAATAAAAAATTACAATTTGAGAAGGTTCAAGTAATTTATAGAATTTTAAAATTTGCTCATATTTGAGTTATTTATGTAAGACCCCAACTTTTATGAATAAAGATGAATTTTCTATAATTATCATTTTTGAATGAATTTGATATAATGTTATAGTTGTGGGTAATATTTAGAAATTTTACAAAGTACGCAAGTTGTTATATAATATTCGATTGGTCGGAGAATATTCGTTTTAACAGAAAATATCCGTACGACGGCGTAATCATTGGTGGACCCCACAACGGAATTATTATCGAATTGAAAAAACGACAAAAATATTTTATTGAAAATAACGACGGAAGTTTTCTGAATTAATCATTGTTGAACTACTCGGTAGTAAAAACAAGATGTCTGGCGTGGTTGCATAAGTAGCATACGGTATTGATTATTGATGTTTACGTGAGAAGTCACTTAGTTTTGTTCAATTATTACTACAGTAATTGCTGCATAGTATCTCACGTTATTTGATTCAATTATTGTCAATATTTTATATATTATTAAATCAATAATCGAGATAACAAAGTTGTTAATATTATTATTTGCAATATTAACGATGTCTAGAAGTTCTGCCAAGGAGAGGTTTGGTCACCTAATTCCGCGTCAATAGGGAGAAATCCTTATTGGAAAGCCCCCTCTTTCCTGGAAACGACTTGGTCGATTAATATTGTAAATTATAATAATGATGATAAATGTTGTTAAAATTATAAGGTGATTTTTATGAAATTTTTCTTATTTTATGTACCCCCATTTACTCATTTTTTAAAATAATCGGTAGAAATTTATTTAATATGATAAAGGTGGGGCCACATGTGGGGGCCACATGTGGGGCCCACGTGTTGAAAATAAATGTGGGAGAAGTCTGATGGTTGTTCACAGGATTACTATTTTTGTATATATATATATATTAAATAGTGGGGCCCACGTTGGATAGTGATGTTTGGGTGGAGGATTTTTGCAGGTTGAAATTTGGTTGTTGTATTATATGTATATATATAGATTATATAAAGGAGAAAGGGACGGTGGTTCACGGGGGTGATATCCCGTGAACTTATATATATAATATATAATATATAATATATAATATATAATATATATTATATTTAAAAGTTTTATTTTATTAGAATATTTTATTAGATAGTATCCTTTTCATTCTCCTATAAATAAGCTCATTCCTTCATTATTTTTCTTTTAATTCTTTGAAACTCTAGAAAGAGAGAATTATAGAGAGAAAGAAGAATGAAGTCCGCCACCTTTCTTTTCTTATATCCAGCTTTCTTCTAAGGTAAGGGGTTGTTATTTCTTTCAGTATTCATAGAAGAACTTACATTATTCCATTCATTATTATTACATTGGAATAACTCAGATACTGTACACCCTATACTTGGTGAAATTCTATTGTTATTCCATTCTTTATTATTACATTGGAATATATCACGCTCATGCGTTTTTTGTGGGACTGGTTCCATCTTTATTATTACATTGAAATAACTCAGATATGCTGGCCACCCTATACTTGGTGAAATTCTTTTGTTATTCTATTCTTTATTATTACATTGGAATATCTGTCATGCATTTTGCACCGGACACGGTTAAAATCTTTATTATTACGTTGGAATATCACATCATAAGGCGCTTTACTTGGGACTGAATTAAAATCTTTATTATTACGTTGGAATATCCATATACATGCATTTTTTACATGGGACTGGTTTCGTTATTTATTATTACATTGGAATAACTTTTGCACAAGGCGATCTATCCTTGAGCTTGGTGATTTCTTTTGTTATTCTATTCTTTATTATATTCGGTTGGTTAAAGTTTTGACTTATACTCCATAAAATTAGTGGAATATCCTTGATATTTGCGCGCTTCATCTAAGTATCTTTTCATGGAAATATTCTTACGAGCATTCTTGAATTTTTCTCTAAAAAAGTATCATGTTGACAATTTGGGACGTTATTAGTTTACGAATAAATTAATTCTTGAACTTGTTTTATTGAATTCTTATATCATTGTCATCATCCTCATGTTTATATTTTTTTGAAAGTCATCGTGTATTCTGTGGTGCATAGATGGACTTGGTATGATTATGACGTGGATTATTCGGTATAATCACGAATAGTAATGTTACAAATGATGTGGTAAAAGTCCTCATTGGCCCGTAGTGCATTGATGGACAGTTGTTGGCATGATCATGACCATTGATGAATACACGAATATCCTTGGCCCGTAGTGCATGGATAATTTGTGGTTGTGATACTATTGAATATCCTTGGTCGTAGTGCATGGATGATGTGGATTATATATTAAGTTGAGTCTCAGCGATAAAAATGATGGAAAACCTTTTAAATCATAAAAAATAGTAGATTTTATTCTCTACTTGACTCTTTTAATGGATTATTTATTCCGCTGCAGTTAAACTTGATGTTTGTTATATTTTATCAGTTTAACACTGTTGAAGGCTAACGATAATTTATTCCGCATTATCTTAGTCATAATATTTCTTACTGGGCTAATTGAGCTCACCCTTTCTTTCACTGTTCTCTTTAGGAAATGAGAACGTTGCCGGTACTAGTCGGGGAACGGAGTGACGGTCCAGATGATAGTATTAGTAGTCCTCACTATTCTGTTAAATAATGTGAAAATAAAAGTAATGAGGACTCTTTTGAGTGTGGATATTGTCTAGATGACAATATTCTTATTAAAATTCTCAATTTATGTTTTGTCGTATTTTACACGACAGCTGTATTATTAAATTGTATTTGAATTTTGTACCATGTATTTGGCGACTCAGAATAGGTGATGTATACCTATTTTGGGGCGTCATGATTGGTATCAAAGCTTAGGATATGATCCTCAATTTGAGATGTGAGATAAGAACTAGGAGGGAGAGACGGGAATTCCTTCGTTAGTATGACTTACCTAAGTTTATTTGGTATTTAATTGGTCCATCGGGAGTATAGGGATAATATGTGATATGTTAATTAACCCTTATTTTGTGGCGATTTGAAAATGGCATTCGAGAATGTTAAGAACATCAATGGAGCATGTGAGAGACCGTTGAGTCTCCACAGATCAATAATCAGGACAATGTGCATCAAGAAGGCGACAATCCTCATGCAAACAACAACACTGACCAAATGATGAATGATGGAATGTTCAGAGACTTTCTACAATTCATGCAAAGATCGAGCAAGAAGCGGTGGAAACACTTGGCAACTCTCGGACTGATCACTGCATTAAGCGATTCGAGCTGGGACCACGAATTTTTTGGAGAGTCAAAATCACTTAAGGCGGAGATATGGATAAAGCAAATCTGCAAGATATTTGATGTTTTGGGATGCTCCGAGGAGCAAAAGGTTCCCTTTAACACTTTCATGTTGCGTGCAGAGGTGATTCTTGGTGGGAATCGTAAACGCGTACTTCAACTTCTTGCCAGATGAAGATGACTTGGGAGAAGTTCCAAGAATTATTCAACGATAAGTACTTTCCGAAAGTATTCAGTAACATGAAAGAGGTAGAGTTCCTCAAACCCCAAATGCGAAATGGACACCCATACCCCCAAAATTGGACACCCGTATCATCGAATTGATTGCATCGCAAATCAACGAATATCTTACTAAAATCATCAACAACGAAAATAATAGAATAATTTACATTGATATAATATAAATATTCGCGTCCCAAAGTGCCGTAACCATTACTACGATAATTCAGTGATTAAACTTAAACATAACTTAATCATCCTAAAATACATCATAATAAGCATAACAATAATAATAATACTTCTAATCTTAAAGGACTATGTTATTCTGTAGCCTTGTCCTTTCCCTTGTCCTTTCCTGAAGTACCGCCTTGCTCTGCCTTAACTGTAATGTTTTTAGGAAGCAAGAATGAGCAACAAGTTTGCCCAGCAAGTAATATAGCCAAAAGAATAAGCAGTTATAGCATTTAAATCTTCAAGGGTATAATAATAATTGGTAGTTCAAGGATATCAAGAAATATCAAGAGTATTCAATAGGTGTCGCTATAGACTGAAGGATATCAACAAAATTTTAGGATTTATTCATTTCGAGGTTCAATATGAATGAACACTGAGCAGTCACTAAGGACTAAGAACTCTTACTAGAATTAATAAAGATTATATCGTAATCCAATATAAACGAAAGTACAACGGTGATCAATTTAAAAGTACCTACGTTATGCATAACATTTAATCATACTCATGTATGCACGCGTCGGTTCCCCGATAATATATAATTTCCCTTCAATGAGGGTTGTTCATCCAAGTAGATTACGATGATAGTCCACACCAAGTCAATTGGTTTGGATAGCTTTTTAACACATGATAATAGTCTAGTCGAATCAAAGGCTTAGACAACTTTTATAATGCATTTAAGAACGATAAGTCCAATGCTTGCAACAACGTCAAGGTATACAAATGATTTTCGAATAGTAATAAGATATTTGCTCGATATAAATATGGTTGATATGACAACAATTCAAATTATACAATATATATATAGTGTAAGAATTAAGGGAACTTGCCTCGTTAAATCGATTATGTTTACCTTTGACACCTTGTCACATGTATAACGCCTATAATATAATAATATAGTAGTACAAATTAGTGATTGTTCAAAAAATCGACTCACTTTAGCTATTAATCGCATACGTCATCCTAGTTTAAGGTACTAGTCTCTCATACAATACATAATTTTGAAAAATACTACATTTCTTACTTACTACACAATTATGCTCACAAATAAAGAAAACTATACACATAACATTAATTTATTAAGCTGTTGCTCAAATTAGTTATCCGAACTAATTTCATTAATTAGAGTTTAAAATGACATTACACTATTACTCGTTTGTTTATCATCATAAACCCTTACTCATTTTCTTTTCAAATTTTTTACATGTTATTAATGTCACATTAGAATGTAGTTTAAAGGTAAATATCCCCCCTTGATAATTATATTACTTTTTATTAAAGGTAAATACACCTACCCTTTTTATTACTTCCTTTTAAAAATATATTATACATAGTGTCACAATTAATGTTTTAATGTTATTATTAAATTAGTTTAGTGTACTGATTTATATTTCATTACCTCCATGTTGGCTAATCAAAGTATTTCTTTGAAAGATATTACAAATATAATACATAAACAGCCCCACTTTATGGAAACACCCTTCTTATTGTATTTAAATATTACTCTATTTATCCTCAAATGACCATTATGAAATAACAATTTTTAGAACCAAATCCTACGTTTGGTCTTGCTGGAGGTACTAAAAATATAAAAAAATGTGTTTGATATATAGCCTTTTAAATCTTCACATTGCCCCACATTTTAATGTTTAAGATTACATAATAGGTAAGGCTAAAAGATCTTTAATTTCCTTGCATAGCAGCTCCTTTAATGAGAACATGTAGCCACCAAATTATTGAATATGTACAACAATTTTCTTGCACAACTAGCAGCCGAATAATTAGCCTTAAAAATAAGAGCCACATAGCAAAACATCCTTATTGCAAAAAAAAAAAAAATTAACATGTAGCAACATATTATTGATTATGTAACAACTAATAATTTTATTTTATTTTTTTTTAACAACTAGACCCCGAATGATTTGTCTTAAACGGATAATTAATTAGCTTTTAAACATATAATAATAATAAATAAATTAATATTAATAAAAAAAAAAAAAGATTAACATATATAAACCATTTAATAGATATACCAAATCCATGGAAGCCTTTTATTTCTTATACAACCCCTTCTTTCCATTTTTTTTTCCACTACGTAAACCATTTTATGCATTCTTGCAAATTAATTTATTTAGTTTGAAAGGCATGGTATAAAAACTAATGTCTTAAATATTAATTTAGCATGCATACATCTAGTTTAGTATACTAACTTTTTACAAATAACACAAAATATCCACACCAAAAAAAAAAACAAGTGTTTACTAGAAATTAAATGGAAAGTAATTTTATTTATTTATTTTATTTTATACCTTAGCTTGAAAAATTTTGAAATGAGTTGCTAAGATGAAAGAGTCTTCTTCTTTGCTATTACTCCTTTTCTCCTACTTCACCGACCACACTCACACTCTCTCTACAATGTTTCTTGCTTTACAAAAAATGGGTTAGAATAAGGGGTTTATATACTAAAAGGAGTTGCATAAATTAACTAGAAACTCTCCTAGACCATCTGCTAAAGACTTCCTACAAAGAACTCTATAGCGACCCTAAGTGGTCTATGATATCCCATCACTCATGTCACCATTGTATTGTCAAAAAAAAAATCACACATAAAGCTCCCTTTTTTTCTTGGATACAATGGTCCCAAAATGATAGTCTAAATTATGTGTAATACCCAAATTCTAGAAACTTAGTCATGTTGGAATTGGGTTATTAATTCCCAAGGCTAATTGGCTTTTAATTCAATGTAGTCGCCACCATTACCATTTACTTGAAAATGGGTGGAAAAAAAATTTCTACAAAATTTAGAAAATGGGTAGATTATTAATCATAAGGTTGGGTTCTAATTCCCTTGGGCTTACATATATAAAAAGAGTATTAAGCTTAGACTTTTCTTGGCTGGCCACACACCCCACCTGAAATTTACAAGTAACAAAATAGTTTGGCTAAAAAAATCTCATTAAAGCCACCCACTAAATCAATTTAGGCCTACCACCTCATCCTACCAGATTTATTATTTGGACTATAAAAATGTAAATACTTAAATATTAATGCAGCAAATTAATTAATTTAATTTACCCAAATAACACTAAATTATACACCACCTTAATAATTATTAATAAGTTGGGCTATTTCACATAATTTAAGTTACTCACAAAAAATGATTTAGTCTATCCGCATAAGCTTTCAAACCAATTCAAGGATTTATCAATACTCGATATAATTAAATAAATTAATTATATACCACCTCTCTTATTGTCATCTTTTACTTAGTAATGCATTCCTTCTTTAATTTATTCCTCACTAATTCCATCATTGTGTCACACAAGACATTTCATAAGCTTATCATAATTCTCCACATCTTATCAATTATTATAATTTCAATTTAATTCAATTGAGTTACTCACCTCATGCCATGTAAGCATTTATAAAATAAATAATCACAGGCTCTATTTATATTAATATTAATATTAAACCATAAAATTTACGGTTATTACATCCTCCCCCCCTTATAAAAATTTTGCCCTCGGAATTGATACAAGGTTACACAAAAAGATGGGGATAGTCTCTCCTCATCCTATCTTCTAATTCTCATGTGGCCTCCTCGAAATCATGGTTTCGCTAAACTACTTTTACAGAAGATATAACTTTGTTTCTTAGCGTTTGCTCTTTCTTATCTAATATCCGGACAGAATTTCTTCATATGCTAGATTCTTCTCTACTTGAATGGGCTCATAGGAAATCACGTGTTTATAGTCGGACTACTTGTACGGATGTAGTACGGAAATGTGAAACACGTTGTGGATGTGTTCCGATTTGGGTGGCAAAAGCAACTTTGTATGATACTTCGCCCACTCGCTTCAATATCTCGAATGGTCCTATGAACCTTGGACTCAATTTTCCTTTCTTTCCGAATCTGATCTTTCCCTTCCAAGGAGACACCTTCAAAAATACAAAACTACCGACTTCAAAGTCTCGGTTCTGACAATGCAAATCGGCATACTTCTTTTGGCGATCTTGAGTCGCTACCAATCTACCCTTATTGTTGTTACCACATCGGCCATTTGCTGAACTAATTCTGGTCCCAAAAGTCGTCGTTCTCCGACTTCATCCCAATATAATGGTGTTCTACACTTCTCTCGTAAAAGAGCTTCATATGGGGGCATACCGATACTCGCATGATAGCTATTATTGTAAGTGAATTCTACCAATGGTAAATGGTCGTCCCAATCCCCTTGAAGTCCATCACGCAAGCTCTAAGCATGTCCTCCAACGTTTATATGGTTCGTTCGCTCACTCGCCGTCGGTTTGAGGGTGATAAGCAAGACTTAATCTCAATTGAGTTCCCATTCGTTCTCGCAAACTTTTCCAAAATTTTGACGTGAAACGCGGATCTCGATCGGAGACAATCGACACCGGCACTCCATGTCGCGATACGATTTCCTTTATATATAAATTTGCTAACTGATTCAAATTGAATCGGATCTTGATGGGTAGAAAATGAGCTGTCTTTGTTAGTCGGTCCACAATAACCCAAATGGCATCATAACCCTTTTGTGTAATCGGAAGTCCAACCACGAAGTCCATCGTAATGTGTTCCCATTTTCATTCTGGTATTTCCAGCGGTTGAAGTAGTCCACTTTGCCTCTGGTGTTCTGCTTTGACTCTTTGACAAGTAAGACATCTACTAACACACTCTGCCACCTCTCTTTTCAAATTAGGCCACCAAAAGTGGTGCCGAAAATCCCGGTACATCTTTATTCCTCCTGGATGAACAGAATACGTCGTATTGTGTGCTTCGTGCAAGATTTCCTCTCTCAGTTCGATTACAGCTGGCACCTATACTCGACCCTCAAATCTCAATATACCGTCCTTATCTACTTTGAATTTTTCTTCCTTATTTTCTATTATTCTCTTCCTTAACTTCTCACATTATTCATCTTTCTCTTGTGCTTTCTTTATTCTATCCAATAATGTCGGGTGAGCTCTCATCATGAATAATTTTCCTTCCACTTCTTTTGGTTCCTCCACCTCTATTTCCAACTTTTCCATTTCTCTTATTAATTCCTCCCGAGTTGTCAATTTGAATAACTTCTCCTTCCTTTTCTACTCAAAGCGTCGGCTACAACGTTTGCTTTTCGGGTGATAAAGAATTTCACACAATCGTAATCCTTTGATTAATTCCAACCACCTTCTTTTTGTCGCATGTTCAACTCCTTTTGTGTGAAGATATATTTCAAACTCTTGTGGTCCGTATATATCTCACATTTTTCTCCATACAAATAGTGCCTCCAAATCTTCAACGCAAAAACTCATCGCCGCTTAACTCCAAGTCATGGGTAGGGTATCAGTTTTTGAAATCTTTCAATTGTCGTGAGGCATATGCAATGACCTTGCCATGTTGCATTAGCACACAACCAAGTCCTTTATGCGATGCATCACTATACACCACAAATCCTCCCGTATCATCCGGTAATGATAATACTGAGCGCCTCACTCAACCTCCTTTTAATTCTTGGAAACTCTCCTCGATTTGTCCGTCCACACGAACTTCAATGCCTTCCTCGTTAGATTGGTCAACGGGTTGCTATCTTAGAAAAATCTTGATAAATCTTCGATAGTATCCGGCTAAACCTAAGAAACTCCTAACTTCTGTTGGCGTCTTCGGCTGTTCCCAGTTACTTACCGCTTCCACCATTGCAGGATCCACGGAAATTCCATTTTGATCTATCACGTGTCTTAGAAATTGAACCTTTTCCATCCAAAATTCACATTTTGAAAATTTAGCGTACATCTTTTCCCTTCTCAATGCTTCCAATACCATCTTCAGGTGTTCGGCGTGTTCTTCCTTAGTCTTTGAATAAATCAAAATGTCATCGATAAATACTACTACGAACTTATTTAAGTATGGCTTGAAAACTCGCTTCATCAAGTCCATGAATGCTGCCGGAGCATTTGTTAACCCAAATGACATCACTAGAAATTCGTAATGTCCGTAGCGAGTTTGAAACGTCGTCTTTGGTATGTCCTCCTCTCGCACTTTCAACTGATGATAACCCGTTCATAAATCTATCTTAGAAAAACACTTCGCTCCCTTCAGTTGATCGAAAAGGTCGTCTATCCTTGGCAATAGATATCTATTCTTAATTGTCACTCGGTTCAACTCCCGATAGTCGATACAGAGCCTCATCGATCCATCCTTTTTCTTTACAAATAACACTGGTGCTCCCCAAGGAGATACACTTGGCCGAATGTAGCCCTTATCTAGTAACTCTTGCAATTATATCATCAATTCTTTCATTTCTACTGGTGTTATACGATATGGGGCTTTTGAAATTGGTGTGGTTCCCGGTGCTAAGTCTATTATGAATTCATTTTCTCTGTCTGGCGGAAGACCAGGCAGATCGTCTGGAAACACGTCTTGGAAATCTCTTACCACTGATATATTTTTCATTTCTATTCCCTTTTGCTGAGTGTCCACTATATAGGCTAAATAACCTACACATCCTTTTTTTAACAATTTTTTGGCCTGTATCATCGTAAGGCAACACGATTGCTTAAGCGATGAGCTACCATAAAACACTACCTTAGACCGATTTGAGGTCTGAAGGTTCACACTCTTCTTCTGACAATCGATTATCGCAGCGTGGCCGGATAACCAATCCATTCCTAATATCACATCAAACTCTCCCAGTTTAATCGGATTTAAGTCTACTTTTAGTTCGTGACCTCTAATGTTTTGCACAAGCAGCTTTTGATAAACAAACTCTATGGGAATTACTTCCTTATTCGCAATCTCTATGTTCAATGAATTTTTTAAATGTTCGGGAGGTATGTTTAGTCGATTAGCAAATTCTTGAGACATAAAGGAATAGGTAGCACCCGAATCAAATAATACATAAGCATTTATATTATTGATTGGGAGAAATACCGACACCACGTCTTTTGCGATCTTTGCGTCTTGGACGATCATGTTAAAGGTTTGGGCGATCGATTCGGATTGGATTGCGTTGGTCCGCCGATCATCAGCTTGCTCCCCCCTCCCTATTGGCCGCTTCCTCCGTTGCTCCCCTTCTTTGGGCAATCCTTGATTTGATGCTCAGTTGAGCCACACGCGAAACATCCCTTGATCTTTTTTGGCTTTGGGCAGTTGGGTGAAATGTGCCCTTCTTGGTCATAGCATTGTAGCAGACGTTGCGCCCCTTCCAGCATTCCCCTTGATGGTTTTTCCCACATTTTGAGCAAGCTTCACTTCTTTTCTTAAACCCTCCTTGATAACTTTCTGACTGGTTGATGTTTCAGTGGTTGGTATTGTTGTTGTTGTTGTTGTTGTTGTTGTTGTTGCGGTTATCCCATTTCCTCTTTCCCAGATAACTTCCACCACTGCTACTCCCTCCACGAGTTTCTCCCCCAACATTCTTGTTCTTCTTCTCCTTGTTGTATTGGCTCAATGCCTCGCTACCTCCCTCAGCAATTATCGCCTTCTCCAATAATGTGGCGAACGAGTCGATTTGAAGGACCGACACCTTGTTGAACAACCAAGGTTTTAGTCCAAGTTCGAAGCGTCGAGATTTCCTTTCTTCAGTGTCTACTTGATGTGTTGCGAATCGTGCGAGTTCATTGAACTTGGCCGCGTACTGTGCCACCGTCATCTCCCCTTGTTTTAGTTCTAGAAACTTTACCTCCATCCTATTCTTCATGCTCTTCGGGAAGTAATTCTCGAAGAACAAAGTCTTAAACCTTTCCCAGGTTATAGTCCCTTCTCCCGCCCTCTGTTGATTTGCTTCCCACCAGTAGTTTGCTTCACCCCTCATCATATATGTAGCGAACACGGTTTTCTGGTCTTCACCCACACGAGCAATGGCGAAGGCTTTCTCCATTTCCTTGATCCACGTTTGTGCTACGATAGGATCGGTAGTACCCATGAATTCCGGAGGTCCTACACTCTTAAAGTCCTTGAAGTTTCATGACGGAGCTACTTGGGGAATGGGTGGTACTTGTTCATTTCTTCCCTAAGAGCCTCCCCTAACAAATCTACAAGCCTCGAATGGGATCTACTTGTCTCTCTCATCATTAACCAAACTCTTAGGTGCAGCTTAATCTACGCGTCTGGCGGCATTTTTCGCACGCATCACAAAACTTTCATTTTTATTATCTAATTATATTACTTAAACAATTCTCCATAAAAGGAATAAGATTTCATAATAAATTTCGGAATAAGATCATTTATATTCATATGCCAAATTGTTACATTACATGATTATCTCTAGTATACTTCTATAAACGACACAACTTATCCCCTAATATCACAAAAGATGGGGACCACCATTAACATACTACCCCTATAATATAACTCAAAAGTTTGGGGCTTACAACTATCTCACATCTTACATAAAAGACTGAAATTACAACAACAGATAATACACCACATAACAAATTACAACTACTAACTTTTAACGCCTAGACTTAATCTATCATTCCGCGCTCCACAGCGCTCTGGTACTTCCTCTGAGTAATGTGCACCACCAAATCTCGGCTTATGGTGTGCCGAGTCTGCCCCTGCTCTGCCGGGTATTTATTTACCCCATCAATCAGTTTCTCCATGGCCGTGCACACTGCATAGCCCATCTTGTTCATCTTCTTCCTTTTGCACCTCACTTCATCTTCTAGATCGTTAGCCCTATCATTGGCCCCTTCCCACTTCTCTTCAAAATGGATCCTATCCATTACCTCCATCTCTAACTGATTACGGATAGCTTCCTTCTCTGTCCTCTCGCTCAACTCCCTCTGCTCCATCTCTTCCAAATTCTCTTCCAGTTCTACATTCCTAGCCACCGCCCTATGAAACAAAGTCCCCATCTGGATCCCTGCCTCCTTACGGTGAGCAATCTCCACCTCCATCTCCTGCATCACTAACTTTCTCTGGTGGTCTTCATCCCTCAACTTCTGGAACTCGGACTCCCTTTCCCTAGCCTCAGCCTCTAACTCCTCAACTCTACACCCTAACTCTAAAATCTGCTCCTCATACTCCCCCAACATCCTATCCTCGAAAGTAGCCTCGTCGGAGTCCTCCATGGGCTCGTCCACCATACGCTCCTCCATAGGCTCCTCCTCTGGATCAGACTCCTCGGGTATTAGCTCCATCTCCTCTTCCTCATCATCATCATCATCGATAGGGGCATCGATTGATAGGGCTCATTATCGATGGTGCCTCATATACCACGGGTATGTCACGCGGATCTTCTTCTACTACTCGGCTAGGTCCTCCCATGTCAGTCATCCTACAATCACCAACACAAAACAAACCACAACTCCATTAGAATGTTAAATAACATAAGTTCATTGTATAGAATGAAGTTATATTCTATAACACGCTAAGTCTATCTCTATGAAAACTCTATATGAGTTTCATCCCTTTCTATTTTCTAAGTTCTCCTAAGTTATAATCTAAGAACTCTCGCTCTTAAGGTTTATAATTATAGCTTTGATACCAACCTGTGACGCCCCCAAAATTCGAACACCCATATCTCGAATTCGGTGCATCACGTGCAACTACGAATATCTTACTAAAATCATCAACAACGGAAATAATAGAATAATTTACATTGATATAATATAAATATTCGCGTCCCAAGGTATCGTAACCATTACTACGACAATTCAGTGATTAAACTTAAATATAACTTAATCATCCTAAAATACATCATAATAAGCATAACAATAATAATAATACTTCTAATCTTAAAGGACTATGTTATTCTGTAGCCTTGCCCTTTACCTTGTCCTTTCCTGAAGTACCGCCTTGCTCTGCCTTAACTGTAATGTTTTTAGGAATCAAGAATGAGCAACAAGTTTGCCCAGCAAGTAATATAGCCAAAAGAATAAGCAGTTATAGCATTTGAATCTTCAAGGGTATAATAATAATTGGTAGTTCAAGGATATCAAGAAATATCAAGAATATTCAATAGGAGTCGCTATAGACTGAAGGATATCAACAAAATTTCAGGATTTATTCATTTTGAGGTTCAATATGAATGAACACTGAGCAGTCACTAAGGACTAAGAACTCTTACTAGAATTAACAGTATTATATTGTAATCCAATATAAACGAGTACAACAGGTGATCAGCCTAAAGTACCCTACGTTATGCATAACATTTAATCATACTCATATGCGCGTATACGTTTCCCCGACAATATATAATTTCCTTCAATGAGGGTTGTTCATCTCAAGAGATTTACGATAGTCCGCACCAAGTCAATTGGTTTGGATAGCTTTTAACACATGATAATAGTCTAGTAGAATCAAAGGCTTAGACAACTTTTATAATGCATTTAAGAACGATAAGTCCAATGCTTGCAACAACGTCAAGGTATACAAATGATTTTTGAATAGAAATAGATATTTGCTCGATATAAATATGGTTGATATGACAACAATTCAATTATACAATATATCTGATGTAAGAATTAAGGAACTTGCCTCGTTAAATCGATTATGTTTACCTTTGACACCTTGTCACACACATTTTATAATATAATAATATAGTCGTACAAATTAGTTATTGTTGAAAACTGACTCACTTTAGCTATTAATCGCATGTCATCCTAGTTTAAGGTACTAGTCTCTCATACAATACATAATTTTGAAAAATACTACATTTCTTACTTACTACACAATTATGCTCACAAATAAGAAAACTATGCACATAACATTAATTTATTAAACTGTTGCTCAAATTAGTTATCTGAACTAATTTCATTAATTAGAGTTTAAAAATGACATTACACTATTCTGCTTGTTTATCATCATAAACCCTTACGCATTTTTTTTCAATTTTTACATGTTATTAATGTCACATTAGAATGTAGTTTAAAGGTAAATATCCCCCCCCCCCCCCCTGATAATTATATTACTTTTTATTAAAGGTAAATATACCTACCCTTTTTACTACTTCTTTTAAAAAATATATTATGCACATAGTGTCACAATTAATGTTTTAATGTTATTATTAAATTAGTTTAGTGTACTGATTTATATTTCATTACCTCCATGTTGGCTAATAAAAGTATTTCTTTGAAAGACATTACAAATATAATACATAAACAACCCACTTTATGGAAACACCCTTCTTATTGTATTTAAATATTACTCTATTTATCCTCAAATGACCATTATGGAATAAGAATTTTTAGAACCAAATCCTACGTTTGGTCTTGCTGGAGGTACTAAAAATATAAAAAAATGTGTTTGATATATAGCCTTTTAAATCTTCACATTGCCCCACATTTTAATGTTTAAGATTACATAATAGGTAAGGCTAAAAGATCTTTAATTTTCTTGCATAGCAGCTCCTTTAATGAGAACATGTAGCCACCAAATTATTGAATATGTACAGCAATTTTCTTGCACAACTAGCAGCCGAATAATTAGCCTTAAAAATAAGAGTCACATAGCAGCATCCTTTGTGAGACCCCAGATTTTATGAATAAAGATTTAATTTTCTCGAAATATTTTTTTAAAATTATGGTGTGGATTTGATATAATATTATAGTTGTGGGTAATATTTATAAATTTTGCAAAGAACGCAAGTTGTTATAAAATATTCGTTTGGTCGGGAATATTCTTTTTGTCGGGGAATATTCGTGACGACGCCACAATCATTAGTGGACCCCATAATGTAATTATTGCCGGATCGAGAAAGCGACAAAAATACTTTATGAAAATAACGAGCGGAGGTGTTACCGTTAAAACTGTTGAACTACTTCGGTAGTAAAAGTACGATGTCTGGTTGCATAAGCGTAGTAGCGCAGGTATTGATTATTGATGCTTACGTGAGAAGTCACCAAATTTATACTCAATTATTGCTACGATAATTTCGTGATCATATCTCTTATATTATTGATTCAATTATTGTCACAAGATCATCTCGTATAATATGTTATATTATTTAAACAATAATTGAGGCGACAAGTTATAAATGATTAATAATTGTTGATGATTAAATATGTGTTGATTAAAAAATAAAATGATTTACGGTAATTTTATTCAATCATTGATGTATATAAAGAGTCTATTATTAGACGTTTGTGGTAAGTTTAATTATTTATGGGGGGGCAATATGTCATCATCTAAGAGTCTCTTTCATAAATAGTAATTACCTTCGTAAATAATAATTACCTTCATCAATAGTAATTACCTTCATAAATAGTAAATACTTTCATAAATAGTAATAAATCTTCTATAAATAGAGGTCTAGGGCTTCATTATTTTTCACTTAATTAGTTGCTTATAGAGAGAGAAAGTATAGAGAATAGAGAGAAAGAAGAAGAGTATTCTCGCTACTTCACTTATATCCAGGTTCTTTAAGGTAGGAATATTATTTGTTGTACTCGTAAGGGGTGTTATTCTTTCTTATTCATGAAGAGAGCTGTTGTTATTCCATTTCTTATTATTCATTGGAATAACTTTGTATACGCTGGTCTACCCTATACTTGGTGACATTCTTCTATTATTCATTGGAACATCACATCTGTGTGTTTTACACCGGACCGGGTTCCGTCTTTGTTATTATTCCGTGGAACATCCACGTGCTGTGTGTTTTACAGGACTGGTTAAAATCTTTATTATTATTATTACATTGGAACATCCACATGCATGTGTTTTACGCCGGACTGGTTCCATTCTTTATTATTACATTGGAATATCCCGTTTGTGCGTTTTCTTGGACTGGTTCCGTTATTTATTATTCATTTGAATAACTCATGTCTGCATGGATTCATCGCATGCACGGTGATTTCTCTTGTTATTCCATTCTTTGTTATACTCAATTGGTTAAAACTTTGACTTCTATACTCCATGAAATTAGTGGAATATCCTTGATATTTGCGCTTCATCCAGTATCCTTTCATGGAAATATTCTTCTAAGTATTCTAGAATTTTACTCTACAAAGAAGTATCATGTTGACAATTTGGACGTTAATAATTCTTGGATAAAATAATTCTTGAACTTGTTTTATTGAATTCTTATATCATTGTCATCATCCTCATGTTTATATTTTGTTGAAAGTCATCTCGTATTCTGTAATACATAGATGGACTTGGTATGATTATGACCGAGGATTATTGATTGTAATCATGACCGTAATGTTACAAATGATGTAAAATTAAAAGTCATCATTGGTAGTAGTGCATTGATGGACGATTGTTGGCATGATCATGACCATTAATGAATACACAAATATTCTCGCCCGTAAAGTGCATGAATAATTGTGGTCGTGATACTAAAGAATATCCTTGGTCGTAGTAGGCGAGGGGTGATTCGATGATGTGGAATATTTATTGTCGAGTCTCAAATTTATAACAGATTATGAAAATCTCTTTAAATCATAAAAGATAGTAGATTTTATTTTCTACTTGACTCTTTTTAATGGATTCTTTGGTTCACCGCAGTTAAACTTGATGTTTATTATATTTTATCGCTTTAAACATCGTTGAAGGCTAATGATAATTTATTATGCATTATCTTAGTCATAATATTTCTTCTTTGGGCTAGTTGAGCTCACCCTTTCTTTCACCGTTCTCTTCAGTGAAATGAGAATATATTTGGGATTTAGTCGGGGAATGGAGTAATGGTCCAGGAGGATAGCATTAGTAGTCCTCACTATTCTCGTGAAATAGTGTGATAATAATTGTAATGAGGACTCCTTTTGAGTTTGTATAATCTCTAGTAGACAATATTTGTATTCAAACTCACAGCTTTATGTTTTGTCGTATTGTATACCTGACAGTTGTATTAGTAAGTTGTATTTGAATTACATACCATGTATATCTGGCGACCCAAGATGGGTGATGTATACCTAATTTTGGGGTGTCACAGATTGGTATCAAAGTTTAGGTTATGATCCTGGCTAAGATGTGAGAATAGTACTAGGAGGGGAGAGACGGGAATTTTTCGCTTAGTATGACCTACCTAAGTTTATGTGCTATTTTATTGGTCGGTCGTAATATAGGGATAATATGTTATATGTCAATTAACCTTTTGTTTTGTGGCGATGATTCAAAATGACATCCGAGAATGTTGAGAATAGCAATGGAACACAAAGTACCGTTGATTCACCACATATCAATAACCAGGATAATGTGCATCAGGAAGGCGACAATCCTCATGCAAACAACAACACTGACCAAATGATGAATGATCAAATGTTCAGAGGCTTTATGCAATTCATGCAACAAAGAAAGGCGAGAGCGACTCCCGCCCGTAACGTTGGGGAAATATCGAAACTCTCTCGGCGGTCACCGCTAAATAGTTCAAGGAGCTGGGACCACCGAGTTTAAGGAGAGCCCAAACCACTTATAAATTTGAAACATGGATAAAGCAGATCACCAAGATATTTGATGTCTTGGGATGCTCGAGAGCAAAAAGGTTCTTTGCCGCCTTTTATGTTCATGAGGAGAGGCGGATTATTGGTGGGAATCGATAAAGCGATTCAACTCGCCGACTAAAGATGTCTTGGGAGAAGTTCCAAGAGTTGTTCAATGACAAATACTTTCCCGAAAGTATTCGCCACAATGAAGGAGGTGGAATTTATCAAGTTGGAACAAAACAATATGACCGTGTCGCAACACGAGGCAAAATTTGCGGAGTTATCCCGGTTTGCGTCCCACTTGGTGGATAATGAAGAGAGAATGGCGCGAATATTTTTAAGAGGTTTGAAGCCGGAGATACGTCAACATCTTATTTCTCATAAATTGTATTTGTATTCAGATGTTGTAAATAGGGCTCAGTTAGTGGAGCGCGATAACGAGTCAACGTAACTAAAAAGAGAAACAAAAAAAAATTATAATACCAACGAGAGTAGTCATCGAGCGGTGACAACAAGCGTGGAGGAATCAACAGGCGAAATGGTAACCACTTTTGGTGGTAATCGGCCAAAACAATAAGAATGGACATTTCAAGAAAAGGAGATTCAACAATGATGGAAAGACGCCAAGACCAAAGACCCGTTGTTAAGGAAGGAGAAAGACCACCTATCATATGCTTCAAATGCGCGGAGGGAGGGACATCAGTCCAAATTGCGCGATGCCGTCCAAAGCATGTTATAATTGTGGAAAGAAGGTCACTTAGCTCGATTTTGTCGCTCATCAAGACAAATTCAGCTAGGATGGAGGCACCAAAGGCCATCCCGTAAAGGTCAGCCGGTAGTGCAAGTGAGAGAGCGTTTGTTGTGACCTCCAGTAAAGCAAGGAACCCGAATGAGGTCATCACGGGTAAGTTTATCATAAACTCTAACGAAGTCTATACTTTATTTGATACCTGGTTCTACCCATTCTTTTATTTCTCCTACTTGCGCCATCGATTAAATTTGACTCGGAGAAATTAGACTTTGACTTATCTGTGGAAACTCCATTGGGAGAAACCTTCATTACATCCATTCATTTTGTAAGTCTTGTTTGGTTCAAATCGGTACCCTCACATTACTGCGTCGATCTTATTTCATTGAAAATACTTGCATTTGACATGATTCTAGTGGATTGATTGGTTAACTACTCATCATGCAAAAATTGATTGTTTTCGTAAGGTTGTTAGTTTTCATATTCCTAATCAACCTATTATGCTAATTCAAGCGACCAAACCATTAAAATCAATCACGATCATCTCAAGCCATAAAGCTATTCGCTTATTGAAAAACGGATGTCAAGCTTTCTTAGCTCATGTCACGATTTAAACAAAAAATACGCCGCTTTTGAACGATATTTCTATTGTTAATAAATTTCCGACGTATTCCTCAAGAACTTCTTGGCCTACCCCAGAGCGTGAAATTGAATTTTGTATCGACCTTGAACCCAGACAAAACCCATTTCTAAAGCCCCATATCGAATGGCTCTCTTGAACTTCGTGAGTTAAATACCCAACTGCAGGAATTGTTAGACATTGGCTTTATTCCGCCCTAGTACTTTCTCCTGGGGTGCTCCCTGTTTCTATTCGTGAAGAAGAAAGATGGGAGTATGCGACTTTGAATTGATATCGGGGAGTTGAATCATGTCACCATCAAAAATAGGTATCCATTACCACGTATTGATGACCTGTTTGACCAGTTGCAAGGAGCCAAATTCTTTTCAAAGATTGATCTTCGTTCCGGATATCACTAGTTGAACATTAGAACCGATGACATTCCAAAGACGGCTTTCAGAACTCGGTACGGGCATTATGAATTCCTGGTCATGTCCTTTGGATTGACTAATGCTCCTGCTGCTTTCATGGATATGATGAACCGAGTATTCAAGGAATATTTGGATCACTTTGTGGTCGTCTTTATTGATGACATCCTTATTTATTCCAAAAGTCGTGAAGATTATGAGCAACACTTAAGGCTGACACTCCAAAAGCTTCGTGAATATAAGCTTTATGCCAAGTTGAAGAAATGCGAGTTCTGGCTTGAGGAAGTAGCATTCCTTGGGCACGTGGTATCAAGTCATGGAATATCTGTTGACCCAACAAAGATTGAAGCTATTCAAAGTCGGGAGCAACCTAAATCAAAGGATCAAGACGTAGATTTCTCGGTTTAGCTGGTTATTATCGGAGATTCGTGGAAGGATTTTCTCGAATCGCTACTCCATTGACTCAACCGACTCAGAAAGATACAAAGTTTGGTTGGAGCGAAGAATGTGAGAAGAGTTTTCAAGAACTCAAGAGGAGACTCATTTCAGCACCTGTTCTGACAATACCATCTGGCTCGGAGGGTTTTGTCATCTACAAAGTGATGCTTCGAGCAAAGGGTTGGGATGTGTTCTCATGCAACATGGGAAAGTCATACTTTATGCCTCATGACAACTCAAAGAATATGAGAGGAATTATCCTACTCATGATCTAGAGTTGGCAGCTGTTGTCTTTGCACTTAAAATTTGGAGGCATTACTTGTATGGGGAGAAAGTGGAGATCTTTACGGATCATAAAAGCCTCAAATACTTCTTCACTCAAAAGGAACTCAACATGCGACAACGACGTTGGCTTGAACTGTTGAAAGATTATGATCATACCATCCAATACCATCCTGGAAAAGCAAACGTGGTAGCTGACGCATTGAGTAGAAGATCATATGCAAGTACGAGTGCGATATTGTCAACGCAAGGGCCCATTTTGTGTGACTTGCAAAGGATGGAGATAGAGTTAAAGACTCCAGGGACGCATGTGACGATGGCGAATATACGAGTAGAACCGACTTTAATCGATAAAGTTAAAGTCGCTTTTCAAGCTCTGGACACGGAGCCGATGCGTATGAGGAAGAAAGTGCAAGAAGGTGCTGCCGGAAGCAATAATCGATGAAGAAGGAATACTTGAGTCAACTCGCACTTTTTGTGTTCCTAACGACCACGATTTAAAGTATAAAATCATGATGGAGGCAAGCACAACACACCGCAGCCATAATCCATCTCGGGAGTACCAAAATGTATCATGATATTCGTCATACATTTTGGTGGAGCAATACGAGAGAGAGATAGTGCTATTTATCTCAAGGTGTCTAACTTGTCAACGAAGTTAAAGCGGAGCATCAAGTACCAAAAGGTCCATTGCAACCACTTGAAATTCTAGAATGAAAGTGGGAGCACATTACCATGGATTTCGTTCACGGCCTTCCTAAGGTTTCTCAAGGCATAAATGCGATTTGGGTCATTGTTGATAGATTGACCAAGTCCGCTTCATTTCTTACCGACACGAGAAACTTATACACTTAAACGTCTTGCTCAGTATGTACATAAACGAGATTGTAAGATCGCATGGTATCTTAAGTATCCATAGTTTTGATAGAGACCCAAGATTCACTTCACGATTTTGGGTTAGTTTGCAAAAAGCTATGGGCACAGATTTCACGATTTAGTTTCAAGATATCATCCTCGGACGGACGGGACAATGGAGAGGATTATTCAAACTCTTGAAGATCTATTAAGACTCTTTGTCCTTGATTTCAAGGGAAGTTGGGACAAGTCTTACCATTGGTGGAGTTTTCCTACAACAACAGTTATCAAGCAAGTATTGACATGGCTCCATTCGAAGCGTTGTATGGAAGAAAGTGTCGTTCTCCAGTATGCTGGGATGAGGTGGGTGAAACAACGTTGTTGGGACCGGAGTTGGTACGTATGACTACAGAAAAGATTCAAACGATCCGATAACGTATAAAAACCTCACAAAATCGACAAAAGAGTTATGCTAATCTTCATCGAAAGGACGTGGAATTCGATATAGGAGATCATGTGTTGTTACGTGTTACTCCATGGAAAGGAGTTACAAGATTTGGAAAGAGAGGAAAACTGAATCCTCGATTCATCGGTCCATTTTTAATCCTCGATCGAGTAGGAACTGTGGCCTATAGACTCGCTTTACCGCCAAGTATGTCTCGTGTTTATAACGTTTTTCACATATCCATGTTACGTAAATATGTGAAAGACCCGAACCACATTATTGAGTTAGAACCGGACGAAATAGCGGAAGATTTGACGTATGAAGAGGTTCCTGTTCAAATCTTGGATAAAAAGGAACATATTCTACGCTCAAAAGTTATACCTCAAGTCAAGGTTTTGTGGAGAAACCACGATGTTGAGGAAATGACTTAGGAGTTAGAATCTAAAATGAAATCAAGGTATCCTTACCTCTTCGACATACCAGGTACGTACCCTAATTTCGAGGGCAAAATTTCATACGAAGGGGAGGTTGTGAGACCCCAAATTTTATGAATAAAGATTTAATTTTCTCGAAATATTTTTTTTAAATTATGGTGTGGATTTGATATAATATTATAGTTGTGGGTAATATTTATAAATTTTGCAAAAGAACGCAAGTTGTTATAAAATATTCGTTTGGCTGGGGAATATTCTTTTGTGTGGAAATATTAAATGACGACGGCACAATCATCAGTGGACACCCACAACGGAATTATTGTTAGATTGAGAAAACGACAAAAATACTTTATGAAAATAACGGCGGAGGTGTTACCGTTAAAACTGTTGAACTACCTTCGGTAGTAAAAGTACAAAGAATATGTCTGGCGTGGTTGCATAGTAGCACACACGGTATTGATTATTGATGCTTACGTGAGAAGTCACCAATTTATACTCAATTATTGCTACAAGAATTTCGTGATCATATCTCTTATGTTATTGATTCAATTATTGTCATAAGATCATCTCAGATAATATGTTATATTATTTAAACAATAATTGAGACGACAAGTTATAAATGATTAATAATTGTTGAAAGATTAAATATGTGTTGATTAAAAATAAAATGATTTTTCGGTAATTTTTATTCAATCCTCGATGTATATATAAAGAGTCTATTATTAGACGTTTGTGGTAAGTTTAATTATTTATGGGGGGGCCATATGTCATCATCTAAGAGTCTCTTTCGTAAATAGTAATTACCTTCGTAAATAGTAATTACCTTCGTAAATATTAATTACCTTCGTCAATAGTAATTACCTTTGTAAATAGTAAATACTTTCGTAAATAGTAATAAATCTTCTATAAATAGAGGCCTAGGGCTTCATTATTTTCACTTAATTGCTCAAGCTTATATAGAGAGAAAGTATAGAGAATAAAGAGAAAGAAGAAGAGTATTTCGCTACATCACTTATATCCAGCTTCTTCTAAGGTAGGGAATATTATTTGTTGTAAAGTAAGGGGTGTTATTCTTTTTATTCATGAAGAGAATCTGTTGTTATTCCATTTCTTATTATTTCGTTGGAATAACTCGTATCTGTGGTCTACCCTATACTTGGTGACATTCTTCTATTATTCATTGGAACATCCACGCTCTGTGTGTTTTACAGGAACGGTTAAAATCTTGTTATTATTCTCGTTGGAACATCCCGTCATGCGTGTGTTTTACACCGGACCGGTTAAAATCTTTATTATTATTATTTCGTTGGAACATCCCATCATGTGTTTTAAGCGGACTGGTTCCATTCTTTATTATTCTCGTTGGAATATCCCATGCATGCGTTTTACTTGGGACCTGGTTCCGTTATTTATTATTCTCGTTGAATAACTCGTCTGCATGTGGCCTATCGCATTTACGGTGATTTCTCTTGTTATTCCATTCTTTGTTATACTCAATTGGTTAAAACTTTGACTTCTATACTCCATGAAATTAGTGGAATATCCTTGATATTTGCGCTTCATCCAAAGATCCTTTCATGGAAATATTCTTCTAAGTATTCTAGAATTTTACTCTACAAAAAAGTATCATGTTGACAATTTGGGACGTTAATAATTCTTGGATAAAATAATTCTTGAACTTGTTTTATTGAATTCTTATATCATTGTCATCATCCTCATGTTTATATTTTGTTGAAAGTCATCGCGTATTCGTAATACATAGATGGACTTGGTATGATTATGACCTGTGGATTATTGGTGTAATCATGACCGTAATGTTACAAATGATGTAAAATTAAAAGTCATCATTGTCAGTAGTGCATTGATGGATGTTGTTGGCATGATCATGACCATTAATGAATACACAAATATTCTTGGCCCAGTAGTGCATGAATAATTGTGGTCGTGATACTAAAGAATATCCTCGGTCGAAAGTACAGGGTGATTCGATGATGTGGAATATTTATTGTCGAGTCTCATTTATATATGATTATGAAAAATCTTTTAAATCATAAAAGATAGTAGATTTTATTTTCTACTTGACTCTTTTAATGGATTCTTTGGTTCTCATTGTAGTTAAACTTGATGTTTATTATATTTTATCGGTTTAACATCGTGAAGGCTAATGATAATTTATTATGCATTATCTTAGTCATAATATTTCATGGGCTAGTTGAGCTCACCCTTTCTTTCTTTATTCTCTTCGTGAAATGAGAATATATTGGGGACGAGTCTGGGAATGGAGTAATGGTCCAGAGGATAAGATTAGTAGTCCTCACTATTCTCGTGAAATAGTGTGATAATAATTGTAATGAGGACTCCTTTTGAGTTTGTATAATCTCTAGTGAGACAATATTTGTATTCAAACTCACAGTTTATGTTTTTGTCGTATTGTATACGACAGTTGTATTAGTAAGTTGTATTTGAATTTCGTACCATGTATCTGGCGACCCAAGATGGGTGATGTATACCTAATTTTGGGGTGCTGTCACGGTTGGTATCAAAGTTTAGGGTTATGATCCCGGCTAAGATGTGAGAGAATAGTACTAGGAGGGAGAGACGGGAATTCCTTCGCTAGTATGACCTACTTAAGTTTATGTGCTATTTTATTGGCTCAATTAATATAGGGATAATATGTTACATGTCAATTAACCTTTTGTTTTGTGGCAAGATTCTGAAAATGACATCCGAGAATGTTGAGAATAAGAATGGAACACAAAGCGCATTGATTCACCACATATCAATAACGAGATAATGTGCATCGTGGAGGCGACAATCCTCACGCTAAACAACAACACCGACCAAATGATGAATGATCAAATGTTCGGAGGCTTTATGCAATTCATGCAACAATGAAGCGAGCAGCAGCCTCCGCCCGTAACGTTGGGAAATATCGAAACTCTCGGTGTCACCGCTAAATAGTTCAAGGAGCTGGGACCCACGGAGTTTAAGGAGAGCCCAAACCACTTATAAATTTGAAACATGGATAAAGCAGATCACCAAGATATTTGATGTCTTGGGATGCTCGAGGAGCAAAAGGTTCCCTTTGCCGCTTTTATGTTATGAGGAGAGGCGGATTATTGGTGGAAATCGATAAAGCGTATTCAACTCGCCGCGACTAAAAGATGTCTTGGGAGAAGTTCCAAGAGTTGTTCAATGACAAATACTTTCCAAAGTATTCGCCACATGAAGGAGGTGGAATTTATCAATGGAACAAAACAATATGACCTGTCTTGCAATAATACGAGGCAAAATTTATGAGTTATCCGGTTTTCGTCCCACTTGGTGGATAATGAAGAGAGAATGGCGCGAATATTTTAAGAGGTTTGAAGTCGGAGATACGTCAACATCTTATTTCTCATAAATTGTATTTGTATTAGAGATGTTGTAAATAGGGCTCGATTAGTGGAGCGCGATAACGAGTCAGTCAACGCAACTAAAAAAGAGAAAGACCCGGCAAAATTATAATACCAACGAGAGTAGTCATCGAGCGGTGACAACAAGCGTGGAGGAATCAACAGGCGAAATGGTAACCACCCGGTGGTAATCGAGGCCAAAACAATAAGAATGGACATTTCAAGAAAAGGAGATTCAACAATGATGGAAAGACGCCGTCGACCAAAGACCCGTTGTTAAGGAAGGAGAAAGACCACCTATCATATGCTTCAAATGCGGAGGGGAGGGACACATAAGTCCAAATTGCGCGATGCCGTCTTAGTCAAAGCATGTTAAACTTGATGTTTATTATATTTTATCAGTTTAACATTGTTGAAGGCTAATGATAATTTATTACGCATTATCTTAGTCATAATATTTTTCTTCGGGCTAGTTGAGCTCACCCTTTCTTTCACCGTTTCTTCTGTGAAATGAGAATATATATTTGGACTAGCCTGGGGAGCGGAGTAATGGTCCAGAGGATAGCATTAGTAGTCCTCACTATTATGTGAAATAGTATGATAATAATTGTAATGAGGACTCCTTTTGAGTTTGTATAATCTCTAGTAGACAATATTTGTATTCAAACTCACAGTTTATGTTTTGTCGTATTGTACACGACAGTTGTATTAGTAAGTTGTATTTGAATTCTGTACCATGTATCTGGGGACCCAAGATGGGTGATGTATACCTAATTTTGGGGGCGTCACATCCTTATTGCAAAAAAAAAAAAAAAAAAATTAACACGTAGCAACATATTATTGATTATGTAACAACTAATAATTTTATTTTTGTACAACTAGACCCCATGCTAACGGATAATTAGCCTTAAACATAGCGACCACAATACAAAGCAAACATTCCTATACCACAAAAATAAAAAGATTACATATATCAACCATTTAATAGATACACCAAAACCGCCCCTTCCTTCTTTTCATTTACATGCTTTGTTTTTTTTTCCACTACGTAAACCATTTATGCATTCTTGCAAATTAATTTATTTAGTTTGAAAGCACATGGTAAAAAAAAAACTAATGTCTTAAATATTAATTTAGCATACATACATCTAGTTTAGCATACTAATTTTTACAAGCAACACAAAATATCCACATTACTTTTAAAAGGAAAACAAGTGTTTACTAGAAATTAAATGGAAAGTAATTTTATTTATTTATTTTATTTTTATACCTTAGCTTGAAATTTTTTGAAATGGGTTGCTAAGATGAAGAGTTGCTGCTATTACTCCTTTTCTCCTACATCACTGACTACACTCACCCTCTCTCTACAATGTTTCTTGTTTGTACAAAGAATGGGTTAGAATAAGGGATTTATATACTAAAAGGAGTTGCATAAATTAACTAGAAACTCTCCTAGACCATCTGCTAAAGACTTCTTACAAGTACTATATAGTGACCCCTAAGTGGTCTATGATATCCTATCATTTCATGTCACCATCAGTATTGTCAAAAAAATCATACATAAAGCTCCCTTTTTTCTTGGATACAATGGTCCCAAAATGATAGTCTAAATTATGTGTAATACCCAATTCTCTATAAACTTAGTCTGTTGGAATTGAGTTATTAAATCCCAAGGCTAATTGGCTTTTAATTCAATGTGGCTGCCACCATTGCACTAGCTACCGAAAATGGGTGGAAAAAAATTTCTAAGGCTGCCGAAAATGGGTAGATTATTAATCATAAGGTTGGGTTCTAATTCCCTTGGGCTTACATACATAAAAAGAGTATTAAGCTTAGACTTTTCTTGGCTGGCCACACACCCCACCCGAAATTTACAAGTAATAAAATAGTTTGGCAAGAAAAATCTCATTAAAGCTGCCCACTAAATCAATTTAGGCCTGTCACCTCATCCTACAAGATTTATAATTTGGATTATAAAAATATAAATACTTAAATATTAATGCAGCAAATTAATTAATTTAATTTACCCAAATAACACTAAATTATATACCACCTTAATAATTATTAATAAGTTGGGCAATTTCACATAATTTAAGTTACTCACAAAAAAATGATTTAGTCTATCCAGACAAGCTTTCAAACCAATTCAAGGATTTATCAATACTCTGATATAATTAAATAAATTAATTATATACCACCTCTCTTATTATCATCTTTTACTTAGTAATGCATTCCTTCTTTAATTTATTCATCACTAATTCAATCATTGTGTCACACAAGACATTTCATAAGCTTATCACAATTCTCCACATCTTATCAATTATTATAATTTCAATTTAATTCAATTGAGTTACTCACCTCATGCCATGTAAGCATTTATAAAATAAATAATCATGTGCTCTATTTATATTAATATTAATATTAAATCATAAAATTTACTAGTTATTACATCCTCCCCCCCTTATAAAAATTTTGCCCTCGAAATTGATACAAGGTTACACAAAAAGATGGGGATAGTCTCTCCTCATCCTATCTTCTAATTCCTATGTGGCCTCCTTGACATCGTGGTTTCGCCAAACTACTTTTACAGAAGATATAACTTTGTTTCTTAGCATTTGCTCTTTCTTATCTAATATCTGGATAGGAATTTCTTCATATGCTAGATTCTTCTCTACTTGAATGGGCTCATAGGAAATCACGTGTTTATAGTCAGACTTGTACGGACGTAGTACGGAAATGTGAAACACATTGTGGATGTGTTCCAGTTCGGGTGGCAAAGCAACTTTGTATGCCACTTCGCCCACTCGCTTCAATATCTCGAATGGTCCTATGAACCTCGGACTCAATTTTCCTTTCTTTTCGAATCTGATCTTTCCCTTCCAAAGAGACACCTTCAAAAATACAAAACTACCTACTTCAAAGTCTCGGTTCTGACGATGCAAATGGCATACTTCTTTTGGCGATCTTGAGCTGCTACCAATCTGCCCCTTATTGTTGTTACCACGTCGGCCATTTGCTGAACTAATTCTGGTCCCAAAAGTCGTCGTTCTCTGACTTTGTCCCAACATAATGGTGTTTTACACTTCCTCCCGTAAAGAGCTTCATATGGGGGCATACCGATACTCGCATGATAGCTATTATTGTAAGCGAATTCTACCAATGGTAAATGGTCGTCCCAATTCCCCTTCAAGTCCATCACGCAAGCTCTAAGCATGTCCTCCAACGTTTGTATGGTTCGTTCACTCTGCCCGTCAGTTTGAGGGTGATAAGCAGTACTTAATCTCAATTGAGTTTCCATTCGTTCCTGCAAACTTTTCCAAAATTTTGACGTGAAACACAGATCTCGATCGGAGACTATCGACACCGGCACTCTATGTCGCGATACGATTTCCTTTATATATAAATTTGCTAACTGATTCAAATTAAATCGGATCTTGATGGGTAGAAAATGAGCTGTCTTTGTTAGTTGGCCCACAATAACCCAAATGGCATCATAACCCTTTTGTGTAACCGGAAGTCCAACCACGAAGTCCATCGTAATGTGTTCCCATTTTCATTCTGGTATTTCCAGCGGTTGAAGTAGTCCACTTGGCCTCTGGTGTTCTGCTTTGACTCTTTGACAAGTAAGACATCTACTAACACACTCTGCCACCTCTCTTTTTAAATTAGGCCACTAAAAGTGGTGCCAAAAATCCCGGTACATCTTTGTTCCTCCTGGATGAACAGAATACATCGTATTGTGTGCTTCGTGCAAGATTTCCTCTCTCAATTCGATTACAGCTGGCACCCATACTCAACCCTCAAATCTCAATATACCGTCCTTATCTACTTTGAACTTTTCTTCCTTATTTTCTACTATTCTCTTCCTTAACTTCTCACATTATTCATCTTTCTCTTGTGCTTCCTTTATTCTATCCAATAATGTCGGGTGAGCTCTCATCATGAATAATTTTCCTTCCACTTCTTTTGGTTCCTCCACCTCTATTTCCAACTTTTCCATTTCTCTTATTAATTCCTCCTGAGTTGTCAATTTGAATAACTTCTCCCTTCCTTTTCTACTCAAAGTGCCAGCTACTACGTTTGCTTTTCCTGGGTGATAAAGAATTTCACAGTCGTAATCTTTGATTAATTCCAACCACCTTCTTTGTCGCATGTTCAACTCCTTTTGTGTAAAGATATATTTCAGACTCTTGTGGTCCGTGTATATCTCACATTTTCTCCATACAAATAGTGTGTCCAAATCTTCAACGCAAAAACTACCTCCGCTAACTCCAAGTCATGGGTAGGGTATCATTTTTTGAAATCTTTCAACTTTCGTGAGGCATATGCACAGCAATTTTCTTGCACAACTAGCAGTCGAATAATTAGCCTTAAAAATAAGAGCCACATAACACCATCCTTATTGCAAAAAAAAAAAAAAATTAACATGTAGCAACATATTATTGATTATGTAACAACTAATAATTTTATTTTTGTACAACAAGACCCCATACTAACGGATAATTAACTTTAAACATAGCAACCACAAAGCAACATTCCTATACCACAAAAATAAAAAGTTTACATATATCAACCATTTAATAGATACACCAAAACTGCTCCTTCCTTCTTTTCATTTACATGCTTTGTTTTTTTTTTCCACTACGTAAACCATTTATGCATTCTTGCAAATTAATTTATTTAGTTTGAAAGCACATGGTAAAAAAAAACTAATGTCTTAAATATTAATTTAGCATGCATACATCTAGTTTAGCATACTAATTTTTACAAGCAACACAAAATATCCACATTACTTTTAAAAGAAAAACAAGTGTTTACTAGAAATTAAATGGAAAATAATTTTATTTATTTATTTTATTTTATACCTTAGCTTGAAAAATTTTGAAATGGGTTGCTAAGATGAAGAGTCATTCTTCTTCTTGCTATTATTACTTTTTCTCCTACATCACCGACTACACTCACCCTCTCTCTACAATGTTTCTTGCTTGTACAAAGAATGGGTTAGAATAAGGGGTTTATATACTAAAAGGAGTTGCATAAATTAACAATTTCTTGGCCTACATCATCGTAAGGCAACACGATTGCTTGAGCGATGAGCTACCATAAAACACTACCTTAGACCGATTTGAGGTCTGAAGGTTCACACTCTTCTTCTGACAATCGATTATCGCAGCATGGCCGGATAACCAATCCATTCTTAATATCACATCAAACTCTCCCAGTTTAATCGGATTTAAGTCTACTTTTAGTTCGTGACCTCTAATGTTTGCACAACAGTTTCAGTAAACAAACTCTATGGGAATTACTTCCTTATTCACAATCTCTATGTTCAACGAATTTTCTAAACATTCAGGAGGTATGTTTAGTTGTCTAGCAAAATCTTCAGACACAAACGAATAGGTAGCACCCGAATCAAATAATACATAGGCATTTATATTATTGATTGGGAGAATACCTGACACCACGTCCTTTGCAGTCACTGCGTCTTAGACAGTCATGTTAAAAGTAATTTGTTTTATTAGACAATAATTAGAATATATTATATTTTATTGTAACCAATCTGGACCGTCTGTTTAAAGTAAATCAATCTGGACCGTTCATGGATTCAAGCATTATTCATTTCATTCTTCTATAAATAAGCTCATTCCTTCATTATTTCTTACTTAATTCCTTTGAAACTCTGTAGAAAGAAATTATGTAGAGAAACTATAGAGAGAAAGAACAAAAGTATTCTCGCTACCTCACTACTCCGATATCAAGTTTCTTTTACGGTAAAGGGGTATTATTTTTTCATATTCATGAAGAGAACTTCATTATTCCATTCTTTATTATTCTCATTGGAATAACTTTGATACGTGGCTCACCCTATACTTGGTGATTTCGTTGTTGTTCCATTCGTTATTATTCTATCGAACATCCTCGCATGCGTTATACGCCGGACCTGGTTCCGCTCTTTATTATTCTCGTTGGAATATCTTGTGCATGCTTTTACGCTGGGACCGGGTTCCGCTTTATTATTCTCATTGAATATCCATGCCTCATGCATTTTACGCCGGACCGATTCCGTTATTTATTATTATGTTGGAATAACATGTCTATAATAAGCACCGCATGCATGGTGATTTCGTTGTTATTCTATTCTTTATTATTCTGTTGAATATCCAATGGTGCATGACACGCTACCTGACCGTTCCGTTATTTATTATTCGCTGAAATAACTCCGTCTATGCGCAAGTACCGCATGCATGGTGATTTCTTTTGTTATTCCATTCTTTATTAAACTCGGTTGGTTAAAGTTTTGACTTCTATACTCCATGAAATTAGTGGAATATCCCTCGATATTCAAGGCTTCATCCAATATCTTTTCATGGAAATATTCTTCTGAGCATTCTTAAATTTTACTCTACAAAGAAGTATCATGTTGACAATTTGGACGTTATTAGTTCCTTGATAAATTAATTCTTGAACTTGTTTTATTGAATTCTTATATCATTGTCATCATCCTCATGTTTATATTTTATTGAAAGTCATATGTGGCTTGTATTTCATAGATAGACTTGGTATGATTATGACCGTGGATTATTCGGTATAATCATGACCGTAATGTTACAAATGATGTGGTAAAAGTCCTCATCTACCAAGTGCATTGATGGACGATTGTTGGCATGATCATGACCATTGATGAATACACGAATATCCTCGCCCGTAAGTGCATGGATAATTTGTCGTCAGGATACTAATGAATATCATCGGTAGTAGTGTAGGGATGATATGGATGATTTATTGTCGAGTCCCAATGATAAAAGTGATGAAAACCTTTTAAATCATAAAAGATAGTAGATTTTATTCTCTACTTGACTTTTTTAATGGATTCTTTGGTTCATTGCAGCTTAAACTTGATGTCTATTGTATTTTATCGGTTTAACACGTTGTGTTGAAGGCTAATGATAACTTATTTCGCATTATCTTAGTCATAATATTTCATCTTTGGGCTAGTTTAGCTCACCCTTTCCTTCATTTTGTTATCTTTAGGAAATGAGAACGTAAGGGACTAATGGGAACCGGAGTGATCATCTCGAGATGATAGTATTAGTAATCCTCACTATTACATTAAATAGTGTGACAATAAATATAATGAGGACTTATTCTCGAGAGTGGATATTGTCTGTAAGACAATAATTGTATTAAAACTCACAGCTCTCTTGTTGTATATTAAAGATTGTATTTGTATTCTGTACCATGTATTTGGCGACTCAAGATGGGTGATGTATACCTATTTTGAGGGAGTCACATAATATATATTATATTTAAAAGTTTTATTTTATTAGAATATTTTATTGCATAGTATCCTTTTCATTCTCCTATAAATAGAAGCTCATTCCTTTATTATTTCTTACGAATTCACTGAAATTCTAGAGAGAGAAAATTATAGATAGAAAGAAGAATAGAAGTCTGCCACCTTTCTTTTCCTATATCCAGTTTCTTCTAAGGTAAGGGGTATTATTTCTTTCGTATTCATGAAGAGAACTTCTGTTATTCCATTCATTATTATTCATTGAATAACTCAGATATCTGTGAGCTACCTTATACTTGGTAAAATTCTTTTGTTATTCCATTCTTTATTATTCTGTTGGAATATCTTGTCTGTGCATTTTGTGCTAGACCTTGTTCTGTCTTTATTATTCTGTTGAAATAACCTGTATATGCGGGCTACCCTATACTTGGTGAAATTCTTTTGTTATTTCATTCTTTATTATTCTGTTAGAATATCCTGCTCTCATGCGTTTTTGCATACGGACACAGTTAAAATTTTTATTATTATTCGTTAGAATATCCTTTCATGCGTTTTTCGCGCTGCACACGGTTCCGTCTTTATTATTCTCGCTGAATATCACATCGTCGTGCGTTTTTTACCTTGGGACTGCGTTTCGTTATTTATTATTCTCATTGGAATAACTTTGCGTATGCGGTCTATCGCAGTTCGATGATTTGTTTTGTTATTCCATTCTTTATTATATTCAGTTGGTTAAAGTTTTGACTTCTATACTCCATGAAATTAGTGGAATATCCTTGATATTTGCGCTTCATCCAGTATCTTTTCATGAAAATATTCTTCTGAGCATTCTTGAATTTTTCTTTACAAAGAAGTATTATGTTGACAATTTAGACGTTATTAGTTCCCGAATAAATTAATTCTTGAACTTGTTTTATTGAATTCTTATATCATTGTCATCATCCTCGTGTTTATATTTTTTTTGAAAGTCATCTGTGACCTGTAGTGCATAGATGGACTTGGTATGATTATGACTAGGGATTATTCAGTATAATCATGACCGTAATGTTACAAATAATGTGGTAAAAGTCCTCATCGGCCCGTAGTGCATTGATGGAAAGTTGTTGGCATGATCATGACCATTGATGAATATACGAATATCCTTGATTCGAAGTGCATGGATAATTTATGGTTGTGATACTAATGAATATCCTCGCCGTAGTGCGGGGATGGATGATGTGAATTATATATTGTTGAGTCCCAAATGATAAAAATGATGGAAAACCTTTTAAATCATAAAGATAGTAGATTTTATTCTCTACTTGACTCTTTTAATGAATTATTTGTTCATTACCGCAGATTAAACTTGATGTTTGTTATATTTTATCGGTTTTAACATTTGTTGAAGGCTAACGATAATTTATTTTGCATTATCTTAGTCATAATATTTCTTCTCGGGTTAGTTGAGCTCACCCTTTCTTTCAATTGTTCTCTTCGTGAAATGAGAACGTAAATTAGATCTTAATCGGGGAGCGGAGTGATGGCCCAGATGATAGTATTAGTAGTCCTCACTATTCTGTTAAATAGTGTAAAAATAAATGTAATGAGGACTCTTTTGAGTGTGGATATTGTCTAGATGACAATATTCTTATTAAAATTCTCAGTTTATGTTTTGTCATATTTTACACGACAGTTGTATTATTAAATTGTATTTGAATTTTGTACCATGTATTTGGCGACTCAGAATAGGTGATGTATGCCTATTTTGGGGGCATCACAATTTATATTTTGAGTCGAGTTCAAATCGAACTTTTAGTCGAACGAATAAAAATCGAGCTCAAACTATTTGTTCATTTTACAGCCTTACTTCAGTTATACAAGAGTACTGTGCTAAATTGAACACGACGTCGTATATCACCATGATGATTTTCTATTTTTTTGAGTATATATATATATATATATATATATATATATATATATGTGTGTGTGTGTGTGTGTGTGTGGTCCGAATCAAGTGCATACTCTTTATCTTACTCACCGTCTTCATTTCTCTTTAATGACGAACCTTATGGTTTCGATTCTGATACAACCGTCGTTTATACTTTTAAATGATTTAATAACATATAGCGTCGCTTAAAAGTATGACAACGATTGTATATGACCCGAACCGTCAGTCGAAGGGCCGTGCCGCTAAAGAAGTTTAGCTAGCACGGTGAATAAGATAAAGGGTATGCACTTGATTGATCCCATAATATATATATATATATATATATATATATATATATATATATATATATATATATATATATATACGGAAAGGATTAAGAAGATACACTTGATTCTACATACCTTGCATACCCCCTTTTAACGACAGACGGATCGCTTGGTTCGATTAAATCACTATATGTTGTTAAATTCTTAAAAAAAAGTTTAAAACGACGGTTTCCGATATAATGACGATCGAACCCGTCGTCTATAAAATCGCTAAAGGGGGTGAGTATAGTATGTAAAATAAGGGGGTGAGCACTTGAAATTGACTATTTTCACATGGTTTCATCTCACATGAAGGTGAGACTCACCTTCTTCTCATGTGAGAAAGAATTATGTGAAAATATCAAAAGCACATGTAAATATAAAAAAAAAAACATATGAAAATATCAAAAATACAATATTTTCATATGAGTTTTTGATATTTTCACATAGTCCCCTCTCACATGAAAATAACCACTTTCTTATTATGTAAAAAAAGATTATATAAAAATATCAAAAATATGTATGAAAATATCAATTTTCTATATATTATTATATTATCCGTTTATTGGATTGAGAGGTCAGCAAAGCAAATGAATGACGCCATATTCTGCGCTCAAATACACCTTGACTAGGCATGTTATTAGATTAAATCTATATACACCATCAAATTGTAGATTTAAATACACAGTTAAATATAAAATAATAATAAATGAAAAGAGAGAAAGAATTATAAAATATATATATATATTAGGGTTATATGTATATATAATATACAGTCGTGCTATGACAAGAATTTTTTTGAGATGTTCAACCGTTGTTATAGATATTTTTTTTCTATGACAACGGTCATTCCAGAATTCTAAAAATATAGTAAATTATAAACGATTATGTCTACTGTGATACAGTATATATATTTTTCTTTATATATTATTATCATTTTACACTTGTATGTATATTTGAATGTACATTTTAAATGTTTACATACATATGTCCATGTTATTATCGTAGTAACTTATTAGGATAGATTGTACTAAAATTTACTGTGCTTGGGGTGGCCGACTCCAAACCCAGGTTTTTAGGGAACTTATATCTCGGGCACAAAAATATATATGGGAGCACAATAAATATCATTTCTCTATTTCAATGAAATATATATATATATATATATATATATATATATATATATATATATATATATATCATTAATAATATCAAAATTATAATTATATTATTAAAGTAACAAATATAGTTGAAATTATAAAGTATTTTCAAAACAAGTGTAAAAGATACATATTTATTTTAACATCATAAATATTAATATGACATTATCAATATAGGTCGTTTTAGAATACAAGACAAAGATAGGTGAATGATCAGATATCATTAACTATAATATTAATTGTCTATATTGTCCTTGTATTGGAAGAAAAGTTTGTTATTTATTGGATAAAAAATAATGAGAGAACCAAAGTTATATTTAATACTTAGGGTAATATTGGAAATTAAACAATTAATACTTACTTGAAATTCTCAAACGACTTATATTAAAGAACAAAAATATTTCTCTAAAACGACTTATATTAAAGAACGGAGGAAGTACATTTTTCTTGTGTTTTGCAACAAAGATGAAGATAGAACGTTTCTATAGTCCGTCGATGTGCTCATTTCGATATTTTTTTTGAACTTAAAAATTGTTTAGTCGTCGAGAGAGAGATGTAAAGGTTACCGTTGATCTTTCGGTAGAACAAGGCCAGCCCCTGTGAGGTGAGTACGACTCTCACACGACCAGGACCAGGACCAGAACCAGGACCACATTGCCAATAATCTAATTACTACTTGTCAATTATGTATTCTTTTAACTATGTCAAGCTATCACCAAAATTTCTTTTATCAAAGTAAAATTAAAAAGACGCCAAGATCTTCGGCCACGTTCCAATCACGTAAGACGCTCTGATCCTGCACACTAAACACAGTCAACACCAAAAGCTTGACAGTTTCAACCGTCGGGAGATAGCTCAGGCGTGAGAGTCAGTACAGGTGATCACAAGGTTAACAATGGAGGATAAAAATATTTAATGTCTTGAGAGAAAGAAAGTTATCAGTTACCTTTACTTTGAAGACTTCTTTGCTATGTTATACTGATCTCAAGCTTGGGCCATCTGTAGTACCCACCATCTTGTCGACACGGTCCCCGATCCGATGGTTCTTGCTGATACAGATGTACCACCACCCACTACCACCTGTGGTCACTGCTTTTCTCACGCCGTATTCAAAGATCCCATCTGCATGACAAATATAATAGTCAACTGTCATATTTTTTCATCATTATCAGTCAAAGATGGAGATATTAAAATATCTCATGGATCGGTCCACTCAATTCAGCCCAAGTTTTTCAAGACTTCACCAAGAAAAACCACTGACCCGGCCCAACTGGCCAAGCCCAACATTGCCCCCTAGTTTTTTTATTAAACAGGATATTTAATAGAAAACTATAAATGGTCTATGATATGAGGAATTTGACAAAAATGAATAAGCCCAAAATGAGGCATATTAAGGCCCAATCGGTGTGGATTAAAATTATAAAGGCAAGCTAAAACCTAAATCCAATGAAAAGGCCCAATTTAATAAATATCTAAGGCTTACACCGACGCTACCCTTCCAATTTTCCATCATTACCAGAAATTAAATGTGTCGCCTTCGTGATTCGTAATCGCCAAAGATAAAAGGTAATTTCCCCAAATTCGGTGGCTTTTTACCGCCAATTTGAAATTTCAAACTCTTGAGCTTTCTTCTTCTCTTTCGACCTTCCTTCCATTCTCTGCAAGATTTCAACAATGGTGGTCCTAAACACAAACCAGAGCTCTCCTCTTCGAGTAACCCCCATCAATACTGTTCCGCCCAATCCAAGCCCTGATAAGGAGGCTTCGAGTTCGAACCCTAAGGCCACCACTCCGAGTAAAGAACCCACCAAAACCCCTTCCTCTTTTCTTGCGTTCTTCAAGAATAAAGAACAATATCCTCATGCCAATACTCCCTCTACTGTCACAGAAGCGGAGTTACAAAGGATTCAGACTTCATTACGGATCCATTTACCCATTTAGTGAGAATTCTAGATCCGAGAAGAGGATGTATCAACTACCAAGGATGGATCATTGCTCCAAAGGACTATCTTGGAGAAGGGGGTCCAATTTCCTCTCCACATCTTTTTAGTTACTCTTCTGGGATTTATCGACGTTAGGTTTACCCAATTGGTGCCGAATTCTTACATTCATATTCTCGCTTTTATTGCATTCTGTCACGAAGTCGGAGTAGAACCCACACTTGATTTTTTCTTCACTGTCTACAAGGTTGCCCAATCCTGAGAAAAGGGATTTAAGGTTTTGGGTAAACAGTCGTCGAAGACAAGCAAAAAATTTGAAAGAAGATCACTGGTATCCACCCCTTCTAGTAACAAAGGATGGCATAAGGGGTGATTTTTCGTCAAGGGGCCAGAGATTTCTTCTTTGTCGGACAGGACTACGCAAGATAAGGTCTCTGCTAATTTTGGTGATATTTCCGAGGAACGGGTAAGTGAAATGATTGAGCTCTTCGAGAATTTCCAGTCGAAGCAGTGGGATTACGATCTTCTCACCAAACAAGCATGGTTATATGATCATAAATGTAAGTTCCGAATCACTCTATTGCATAATAATTTGAAATTTTTAGTGACATAAATATTAGTATGTGATGGTCTGCCTCTTCGCAGTGTCCTTGATCAAGCCAACATCTTCGGATGTAAAAGATTTTGAAGATTTCTTGTCTGGAAAGTCTTGAAGTCTCGCTGAAATTTCGATAAAACAAATTTCTGAAGGCAATTCAACTCCTGAAGCCCGTACCACCGAACCTCAAACTGAAGATCCAGAAACTGAGGATCTCCCTCTGCTGGAAGAATCTCTTTAACCCTGTAGGAAGAAAAGAGCTATTAAAAAACCTAGATCCACTCCCACACCAACAAATCCTGAACTTTTCCCAAAACCTGCACCAACCACCACACCAGTCCCCCCTCGAGGAAGTTTACTCGATCTGCCTGTTAACGATCGAAAAAACCTTCTTCGAGTCAAAAAATTAAGAACTAAAGTAACCCCTCTGACTACTGAAGAGCTTAGAGTGCCTTCAACTTCTTTCAATCAAATTCCTGTAGTCCCTGTGGAGATACAAGTTTCTGAGGATGAAGATCGAATCGAACCTGCCCCACCATTATCCCGGAAGAGGAAACAACCATCTGAAAGCCACCCGAACCTCACACCTGTACCTTTACCAGTTCGCAACCCCACTCCAGTCCGATCTCCATCCCCCGAGAATATATACATGGATCCTTCACCAACCCGTAACAAAACCATGCCATCTCCCCCAAGGCCTTCGTCAAATGAATTTCAGAATGATGCAATGGGATCACCGACCTTATGGCCTCGGTTCAACGCCAATTTCCTATTTCAGCTCTTTGATACCTTTGTTCGAGGGACTGACGACCACCGATTCGGCAACAGTACGATCGGGGATTTGGTTGACGAGGGCATGAGCTACCTGGCGAAGGTAATTGATTGTTTTCCTTGTTTGTACACTTCTATCCCTGCTTAAGTATCTAAAAATGATTGAATATTATTTGAATATGCAGGCAAATATTGTTTTCGGGCTTTTACGTCCCAGACACGTAAATGCTGAGGCCGAAGAGGAGGCTATGAGAAATGAGAACAACATGTTGAGGTCGACATTGGCTAGGGAGAGAAATCAACATGAAAGTGTTCTTCATACCAATGAAGGTCTTAGGAAGGAATTGACTCAAGTTAAGGAGGATCTGAAGGCTTCTAACGATTTAACCAAAGAAATCGGAGGGGGAGTGAAGGCGACAAAGGCCCACCAACAAAACATGGCGAGTATGAATGCCGTAATTTTGTTGAAAAAAATGAGGTTCTGAAGACCAAGAATGAAGAATTCGCTATAGCCAATCAAAGTCTGGCAATACAAGTTGATAACCTCCAGGAAAAGGCTCGTGAAGACAAGGAAAGGCATCTGGCTAGGCGTTGGAAGCTCCAGGATAAGCTAAAGGCTTTGAAGGAATTAGGTCCTCCTCTAACTGATGACCTTCGTAAGCAAATTCAAGAAGATTACCGGAAATCTGACGAATTGAATGCAGAAATCCTGAAAGTGTATTCTGAAGGTTACGACATTTGCAGAGGTAGGGACAAGGAGAAGTTAAGTGCAGCCCAGCTAGATCCAGCCTTGCTTGATTCTAAAGATGAAGATAATGCATGAATTTGATGTAGCTTCTGTTTTTTAGTTTTAAGATTTTGTAAAAATTTCTATCTTTATGTAATCGGTTGAACTATTAATGAAATTGCAGCTTTCTTTATCATGACTTCTGCATAATTCGTTTCTTGTCAATAATTCAGTATCAATCAACGTGAAAAATGTATAAGATTCCTGTGAACTTGACTTAAATTGTGAATCGTATGTCATATAATGATTAAGTTGAAGAATAATACTGAACATAGTGAACTGAACTGAATGAATAGAACTCAACACTTGAACAAAATAAAGTAATGTATACTTATCGTTTCCGAAGTGTGAGATAGATTAGGCATAAGGTGAATTCGGCTGATCCTCTTTGCACCATCAAGATCTTATTGACCACTCGGGGTAAAATAAGTATATAAGGACATTTGTTTACCACTTGGGGTAGAACAATTTCATAAGGACCATGGAATTTATTTACCACATGGGGTAGAACAAGTTCATAAGGACACACCTAACAATAGGGCTACCATCTAATGGTTAGCGAGTCCGACCATACCTCTTTACTTCGGTGCATATTGGTTTACCACTCGCGGTAAAAACAATATTAAAAGGGTCATGGAATTTGTCTACCACGCAGGGTATAACAAACCCATAAGGACACTCCTGCCGATAAGGCTACCATCGAATGGTCAGCGAGTCCACCCCGTCCTCCTTACACCGATGAAGTTTGCCTACCCCGAAGGGCATGACAAATTCATAAGGACCACCTGCCAAAAAGGCTACCATCGAATGGTCAGCGAGTCCCCCCCATCCTCCTTACACCATTGTGACTTTAGGACCAATAGGAAGAAGATCAATTGTAAAAAAGTGAATCTTTTATTGATGATGAACCACCATTTACAGACTTTGGATAAACTGACTCGATCCCTACTGAAAATATTTCCGAAGTCTGCCAGCATGCCAAGTATTCTTGATCTCTGATCCGTCCAATGCCTTCAACCGATAAGTTCTTGGCTTCGGTACTTCAATTACTTCATAAGGTCCTTCCCAGTTCGGCATAAGCTTTCCCAAGTTCTGAGGCGTAGATGCTTCAACTTCCCTGAGGACGAAATCTCCCACTTCAAATCTCCAAAGCTTTACCCCCTTATTGTAATGCTTGGCTACTCTCCGTTGATAGGCTGCCAGTTTGATCAAAGCCACTTCTCTGACTTCTTCCAACAGATCCAAGTTGACCTTTAACCCTTCATCATTGTAGATCTCTTTGAACTGATTGACCCGAAGACTGGTGGATCCAATCTCAACAGAGACTAAGGCATCAGTGCCATAAGCCAATCTGAAAGGTGAGTCCCCCGTAGTAGTCCTCGGAGTAGTCCGATAAGCCCATAACACGCTGAGAAGCTCTTCGGGGCATCTCCCCTTAGCTTCATCCAATCTGCGCTTGATCCCATTCAGCAGCATTTTGTTGGTCATCTCGACCTGCCCGTTTGACTGTGGATGAGCCACTGAAGTCTTCTTGTGTTGAACCCCCAACTCCTTCAGAAATCCTTCAAACTTTGATCCCACAAACTGGCGTCCGTTGTCCGATATCACCACCTTAGGAATTCCAAAACGAGACACTACTGACTCCTTTCAACTGAAGTGGCTTCGCTTCTACCCATTTGGTCATATAATCAATAGCGACTATAACAAAACCCGACGACCCTTAGCTTTCTAAGAATGGACCAAAGATATCTACCCCAGCACAAAGAAAGGGTATAGGAGATAAGATCGAGTATAGCTCTTTCGGTGGGTGATGTGGGATCTGATCGTTGAAATGACACTTTTCACACTTCTTCACGCATCTTTAGTAGCTTCCTTAAAAATAGTAGGCCAAGAGAATCCTCGTCAAGCAGTTTTTATAGGCTAATGACTTAGCAGCCATATGGTCGCCACAGATGCCCTCGTGAACCTCCCGAAGAGCATATTCAGCTTCAGACGGGACCAAACATTTTAACAATAGTGATGAAAAAGCCCTTCGATAAAGATCCCCATCAATAAGAACGAAGTTGACACTCTTGTACTTGATCTTCTTTGCCAGCATCTGATCCGAAGGAAGGACGCCATCTGCCAGATATTCAATGTAAGGAGTCATCCAACAGTTAGAACGTTCAATGCACATCACCGCTTCATGCTGGATACTCGGCTGCTGCAAAACCTCAAAATAAACTGACCCATCGAAAACGCTAGCATCCGTAGTGGCCAACTTCGACAATGCATCGACAATAGAATTGTCGTTACGCTCTATACCCTGAAACTCATAGGAGACGAAATACTGAAGCCAGTCTTTCAACACTGCCAAATACTTGATCATTCTCGCTCCACGAGCTTCATAATCTCCTAATACTTGCTTGACGACCAGCTGAGAGTCACTATAAATGATTAACTTCTGAACCTCCAGACTCTTCGCTAATCGGACTCGCAAGCTTTCGCTTCAGACTTCACCTCGTTGTTCGTTGCTCTGAACCCAAATTTGATGGCCTGCTGCACCTTGAATCCCTTCGGACTTGTCAAAATAATCCCTGCTCCACTGACGTCCAAAGTAGAAGACCCATCTGCATACAGAGTCTCTACAAGTTCGATCAGGTTGAAGAAGCTGCAATCTTTCGACGGACGTTTGATTCTTGGCAACTCAAAGATCTTCTTCGGAGAACGAACACTCCACCATGAAATCAGCCAAGGTTTGACCTTTGATAGCAATTCGGGGATGATATTCAATAAAAAATTGGGATAATTCCATCGTCCATGCTGCTAATCTCCCCGAAACTTCTGGTTTGCTCATCACCTTCTTCAACTGCTGATCCGTGTAAACTACCAAGAATGACCTTGAAAATATTGCCTAAGCTTACATTACTCAGCAATTATCAAAGTAAAGGCAAATTTCTCAATATTCGAATTACTGGTTTCAAAGATCTCTTAACGTGATCGATGTAATAGGCCGGATCTTCGCTTCCTCCTACTTCCCGAACTAAAACAAATTTTCCTCGCAGAAAAGAATTATTTGCAGGATATAAGTACAAGGTCTCAGCAGGAACGGGTTTCACCAATAAAGGAGCCGAAGACAAATACGTCTTTATGCCTTGGAAGGCGTCTTCACACTCCGAAGTCCACTGGAACATCTTCGCATTCTTCGGTCCCTTCAACGTATTAAAGAACGGCAAGCATCTCTCTGTCGATTTGGACATGAATCTCCTCAAAGCTGCAATCCTCCCGGTCAGACCCTGAACATCTTTGAATGACTGAGGAGTCTTCATATTTAATATTGTCTGGATCTTATCTGGATTGGCTTCGATACCCCTTTGACTGACCAGATATCCCAGGAACTTCCCTGCACCGAGCCCGAAGGTGCACTTCGTAGGATTGAGCCTCAAGTTGTGATGACGGACAGTCTGAAAGCATTCCTCTAGATCATCCAGATGCTTCTGAACAATCATGCTCTTCACGATCATGCCATCCACGTATACCTCCATATTCCTTCCTAGCTGCTTTTGGAAGACAAAGTTCATCATTCTCTGGTAAGTGGCTCCAACATTTATCAGGCCAAAGGTCATCTTCTTATAGGCATACACCGAACGGTGTGTGATGAAAGCTGTCTTCAGAATGTCCTCCTTGCACATAGATATTTGATGATAACCTGAAAAAGCATCCATAAAGCTTAGTAGTGCATACCCCGAAGTCGCATCAATAAGTTGATCAATGTGGGGTAGAGGATAGAAGTCCTTCGGGCAAGCTTTGTTCAGGTCCGTGTAGTCAATGCAAACTCGCCATTTCCCGTTCTGCTTTTGCACCAACACTACATTTGCCATCCACTCCGGATAGTCGATCTCAAAGATGAAGTCAGCAGCTATCAGCTTCACGATCTCCTCATCAATGATCCTCTGTCACTCAGGTGCAAAGATCCGCCTTTTCTGCCGAACTGGCTTCTTTGATGGATCCACATCCAGTCGGTGCTCGACAATCTTTTGGTTGATTCCAGGCATGTCTTGTGGTTCCCATGCAAAGATGTCCGCAGAGCAGCAAAAAAGTTTCATAAGGTTTGTTCGGAGAGGTTCCGGCAAACCCGAACCTATCTTCATTGTTTTGTCTTTCTTCCCCAGAACCAGCTCGATCTCCTCCGTCTCTCCTGCAGGGATAACCAATGGCTCCGAACTGCTTTCAGTGAAGGGCTCGATCTCAATCGCCATGGTTTGCTTCGCTTCACGAATTCTACTCCCGAGGCAATCACAAGATTCTCAGAGCATCGTTTGGCGATCTAAGTCCCCCGCTACCTCTCCAACTCCACGTGCTATTGGGAACTTGATCTTGAAGTGAGGATGAAAGTCACGACTTGAGAGTGTCGAGTAGAGTCTACCAAAGATGTATGGCGTTGAGGTAGAATCTACATGCATAACAAAAAATTTACATGTTATTTTTACTCACTTTGAGGAGTCAGGTCAAGATTACTTGGTAGTTCAATAAGGCTCGCTACTTTGATGGATCGTTCTTTGAAGCTTATATATGGGAGCCTCCGCCCAACCTCCATCTTTTGCCCATCAAGATGGATCCTCCGATAAGCATGGGCATACTGAATATCCATGAAGACCCGGTTGCTCATCATCATACGCCATATCCACCGAACCTACTTGGCGGTGATCACCAAAGTGCCCCCGGCGAGGTTCGATGGGCTCCAAAGGATAGTCTGCATCGGTGAAAGATATAACTGTCCCTGGAAATAGTCTGTCTATCTTCGTGGGAGCACCCGCTACGGACATGACCGAATCCAAATATCCCCTCCTCTTCTTCCCTACCAATTTTCCTGTCGTCCCACCGGTTATTACATCAACGACGTGCCTTGGTCGTTGATTTAGAAGCAGTGCCGCATGTGATGGAACCGTTTGAATCGTCTCGAATAAAGACGGCCAACATTTCGTTGTTTTCACGAGAGGTCCTCCCGCCACATACTGAACCAACATACCGCTCTGAACCTTCCTCTCTACAAAGTCCTTAAGATTACAGCATTCATTAGTGTCGTGACCTGCAGCTTGATGATAGCCACAATATTTCTGAGAATATTGTACTTCTGACCTGCAGCAGGTGGGCGATTACTTCCCTGTCGCCACGTGTTATTGTACTTCTTCGAACTGCCCTTTGACCGATCATTATACCCTCCCACCTTCTTCTGATCGCCTTCATCCTTAGAAGTGTCTGCCTCCTTCAACCTGTCTGAAGAAGGACGTTTCAGGCTATTCATAGCCTCCTCCACCACAATGTAACCCTCCGCTTTATCGAAAACTTCGGCCAAGCTCTTCAGATGGTGAAACATAAGCTTCTTCACCAACTTCTCCGACTTCACCAGGTCTAACCCGTTCTGAAACAACCCTACAGCCTGAAGATCATTGAGGTCTACCACTTGGCCAACTACTTCCCTGAATCGCTTCACATACTGACCCAATGACTCATTAGTAAACTGCCGAACCTGTGCTAAAGAACCCGTAGGCTTTCCTCTTCTTCGGTTGCTCCCAAAACGAGCATGAAATTTATCACACAGCTTGGACCACGACGAGGATCGAATCATTTGGCAGAGTCCCATCCATCCCCGCCAGATCCTTCCTCAACGTTGTAACAAACGTATGGCACTTGGCAGCATCAGTGAAATCATAGTAATCCATCAGCCAGTCGAACGCCTGGCTATGGTCATAAGGGTCCCCAGATCCATCGTAACTCTCCATATGGGGTAACTTTTTTGTGGTATCTGCCTTCTCCTTGAGGATATCCGAAGAAAAAGGGGACGCCTTCTTTCCCGGAGTGTCTTTCACCTGCTGAACTTCAGTCAGCTGCTTCCAAAGCTCCTTCAACTCCTTAACTAAAAAGTCCACACCTTCCGATTTGGAGGAGACTTCTTTCTCTGGAGATTCCTTCCTCTTCTGGATGGACCGACCTCCTCTATCGGAAACCACTGCCCTTGATGGACCCCTAGACTTACTCCGACGTGTGGCCCTATCATCACGGTGGGAGTATTCAAGACGCTGCTCCCTTTTTCTACTCTCTGGCACGATCTCCCTCGACCTACTCCTTTGCCTGCCACCATCTCGACCTTGAGAACCAATGACAATAAGTGCTTTCTTTGATACCTCGGGAGTTCTACTTCTTGATCTCCTTCTCTCCCCGAGTCGACCGAGACTCACGCATGTAATGCTCCCGGCTCCTTCCCTCCCGATGTTGTACATCCTTATGCCTACTACGCCTTTCAGATCGAATATAGGTGGGACGCCTCGTCCTTCGGGACGGCCTTCAAGAAGAATCAACATGTTTATATCCTCCCTGTTTTTTTAGAAGAACCTCTAAAGCTTTATCTGCTTCTTCTGCCATCTTCGCCAACTTGGCAACTTTATCATCTCGACCACTTTGATGATGAGTTCAGGTGGTGAACCCTCCACCGCCGATCCTCGTCACGGCTTTTATCATCAAAGAACACCAACCTCCGTGCTGGCTCCACCATGAGCTCTCGAACGAGAACCCTCGAAACACGCTTGGAAGTAGTGCTTTCACTCTTACGAGCACTCTTTCAAGGACCCAGACGATCCTTAATGTAAATATGTTGACAGACGAGCTCACAGCCTTCTACATCTTCCGCTGCCAGATTCGCTTCTACTCCTCACCATCTTTTCTCGACGTAGAACAAATGAAAGTTGTGATTGAAAATTACAAGACACTAGAACACAACCTCTTTCTAGCGCCAATGTTAACGCCTAAGATCTTCTACCACGCCCCAATCACGTAAGACGCCCGATCCTCAAGACACTAAAACACAACCAACACCAAAAGCTTCGACGGTTTTCGATCGTTGGGATAACTCAAAGCGTGAGAGTCGATTCAGTGATCACAAGGTTAACAATGGAGGATAAAATATCTATTGAGAGAGAGAAAGTTATCAGTTACCTTTACTTTGAAGACTTCTTTGCTATGTTATCTCGATCTCTAAATTTCCGGGTTCTCGTGCCACCCACTCAATCGTTTCGACGACACCGATCGATGGTTCGTTCTGCCGATCGCACACAACCCACCCACCTACCGTGATCATTTGTTTTTCATCACGGCCGTAGATCCAAGGATCTCATCCACATTAATGTAAGCAGATATAATAGTCAATCGTCATGCTTTTTTCATCATTCTTTGTCAAAGATGGAGATATTAAAATATCTCATTGATCGGTCCACTCAATTCAAATTTCAAGTCTTTCAAGACTTTACCAAGAAAAACCACTGACCCGGCCCAATTGGCCAAGCCCAATAGAAATGACTAAAGAAATTTAATCGAATGAATGGGCCTAATCGAGTCAGCCCAATATGTAAAATATGATGACCCAAGAAGAAAGATTATCAAAATTCAGTCCTATACTCGAATATTATTCAAAAGAAAGATATTGGTATCATAAAGGAGGATATCAATATCAGTACATATGGCAAAGAAAATCCAAAATTTTGTCCTATATCCTATTAAATATCTTAAAGGATAAACGTCAAAATGTTTGGTCTTCAATGCCCGAGTTGTCAAATTTTACATGCGAACAAGTGTTGGATTAGTGCATCAGCGAGGAAACTTCGTGGCCTTGTAACTGAACTTTATGCAGTTTATTATGTGTTTGCATGGAATTTGAGGTCAAACTTTGTAAAAATTTGGATACTGAAAAGATGATCAAACACCAACGTGTTGTCAAGTCTGTAACTGATGCGCACACTAACTTTTGGACCTGATGGGCCACTCGATCAGAAAAAAAGCTTCTAAGCTCTAGTTGCAATGCCAGATTTCTTGAATTTCCTTTGCTTAATCTTTACCTTCACATCAACTCCATTCTTGATAATTGACTGAAGTACAATCTGAAGTTTACCCTCCAACTTATCCCCTCTCGGTGTATAGACCACATTATGGATATCATCAGCCAAGGCTCTCTGAGCTAAAACCTCACCCACAGCAGCACAAGCAGTAGCATTCCTTGTTGATCCCAGGTCAAATTTCATGTCCTTAGATATAGAATGTGCCACAGCAACAACATTGCTAGTTGCTCGGTGCACAATGCAGGCACGAACAGAAGCTTTTGATATGTAAATGTCCAAGCAAAATGGTTCATGATAAGGGGCTGTAAGTTGATTAAAAGTGGGTGTCCTTTGCTTCTTTTCAACATTAAAACCGTCAATTACATTAAGCGAAGATGTCAGATAGTAATTCTTATCAATTTTTTGCAGCCTTCCCCCTCCAGAGGCGTAGTCAATCACATTTTCCTTCTTTTTGCTCTCTTTGGGCTCATCTCTATTCTTAGTAGACTTTTCAACAACAGAAGCCAAGTCACCCCTTTTTTTGCTTTCACTTTGAGTACCCTTGTTCTTCGAAGATTTCCTCCTATGGAACTCAAAACTATACTCTTCATACTCTTTAGAATCCTTGTCAAGCTTGTAAAAAAGATTCCCACGAATTCTCATATCTTCAATCTCATCAAGATCCGGGTCCTCCTTATTTGGAGGTACATACTTAACCACCTCATCAACTACTTCATTTCTCAAAGCCTTTGTTTGGTTAGTACCTCTCCATGCATCTGCCAAACCCGTGGAAACCCGCCAAGTTTCATTATCAACGAGCTCAATCTTGTAATCATTCACATGATCCCCTCTGTGGGATAACAACGGCGAAAGATGAAGGCTGCTGTCATAATTTACAGAAGCAGCACCCCTGTTTTCACCTGATGAAAATTGGGTTGCTTCATTTTCATAGCCAACAACTGCCGAGGCCCTCAAAGAAAACCTACACGCCTTCCAAAGAAAACGAGGATTCACCAATGATGTGAAGGATTTGCCTCTTCTTAAGAACATAGATGTCATTTAATTCAGTGCAGGCTGTATAGATAGGCAGTGGGTTTAAAGCTTTAGGGGTCATTAACAGTTACTAATCATACAAGAATCATTAAGCTGATCTCGGTAAGGCTTAAAGTAAGACCGTGTATCTGGTGTAAGTGACAAAGTTCGTTGGGGAAAATCATCAAACAGTTGAAGTTGGAGTGTGAAAGTAGATTTTATGAATATTAACTCTATTCTAATTAATGGAATTCAGCACAAAGAATACCTTAAATCCATAGACTTATCTTAATTTGTTTGGATAAAAAAAAGAAAAAAAAAAGGAAAAGAAATATAATTGCTCCCTTCTCTTTGTGCAAGGTGAAGAAATAGTGGTGAAACTGTGAAAGGGAAAGAACACTACAGTTCTGTAGAGGCCAACTCTAAATTTTAGTTAGAGAAAGAGAACAATGCTATACGGACCGGGACGTTAATCACTAAATCAGCGTAAAAGGGCTTTAAACATATAGTGGGCCTATTGACATATAGTGGGTCTATTGGAGTATGTTAAAATTGTCTGTTTTTATCTTATCACATGATTTTCACGTTGGTCGCGATTAAATTTCGTTAAACATTTGTAAAATGTATATCATTTTCTTTTTAATAATAAAGTTGTAAATCTCTAATTCCCACGTAACCAACTCATTTAACATATTATAATTCATAAATTATGATATTTTAAAAAAAAATTCAGAGCTCATGTGCTGTATAAATTATAAGAATAATAAAATTATTTATACATTATACATGTTTTTATTGTGAAGGAACCTGAATTACTATATTAGATCGCGACTTACTAAAATGCAGCACGACTTACTTATACGGGAAATGCTACCAATAAATATGTGACGACTGACGAATTACTATATTAGATCACGACTTACTAAAATGCAGAACGACTTATTTATACGGGAAATGCTACCAATAAATATGTGAAGGGAATGCTATCCATAAATATGTAACCAAATTAGACTGCGATCCATCATTTTTAATTTGAAAATTGTTAAATCCACAACAAAATATATTATTTTCACAACAAAAATATCACTATAGATCCTATAGATAGCGACTGTTTTCACCGTCGCTATACATATATAACAACACTTTTATAGTAAAAATAATAATAAAAATATTATGAATTTAACAATTCTCTTTTAATTTTACTCGCAATCACAACTCAACTATTGCAATACATAGTTAGACTCTAATTATACTATAAATTTTGACATTACAAATGGGGGCAAAAAATTCGACACTATATTATACGCCGCCTAACATCATCTCTCTTGTTAAAAAAACCTATAGAAATGTACGATTGAATTTGGATAAAATAAGATACCATCGGTCCTTTATCACATGACCTCTTTCGACTCCAGGAGCCACCCTACAAAATCAATGAAATCTGTTTCCAAATCGAAGCAGATAATTAAAGGAGAAACACACAGGCAAAAACAGCTTCAGTAAGAAAACTGATATCACTGGTGGAACCCGGAGTTCTTTTTGTAAAGTAGCATTCTTAATTACTTTTCACATTCTCCTAATATTAGAAATTTAATCAACATTAGAAATACATCTGCCCTTGACAACGCATGCAGCAGGGAACAGGTCAGAAAAAGGATTAACACACACATCGCTACCATTAAAAGGTTAGTGATTACAAAGCCATTAAGAAAGAGATTAGGGTAGGGTCATCATATCAGTGTCACCATTTTTCAAAGACCAGTCCTGTCTATCGGTAGTAAGCATGCTGATAAGCTGGTGCCATACCATTCCCATAGCCTCTCCATATGCAGGGTAGCTCACTGGAACACCTGGATATGATCCTGCTAGAGGAGGAGATGCTGCCTCGGGCGAGTACACGTAATGGCTGGCTGGTGGGCTCCTGCTGCCATGCCCATACATTGGGGGTGCCACCTGGTATTGTGGAACCCCAGCAGGGTACTGGGTGTGCAATGGAGACCTTACAAATGTGGGAGCTGCTGGGAAAGATGACACAGGCATTTGTCAACCGGCCAGCCTTGGCTGGAGGCATGGGCCCTCCATTGCTGGCTCGCGTTCGTTTGTTGGCAGGGACTGCAGCTGGCCTTTTCTTTTCACTCTTGACCTTCTCCAATTGTTCGAGGCGTTTCTTCAGGTTCTCTGGAGGGAATTCAGCCTCTAGTTTATACTCTTCAATGCACTTGACGACAGCACGTAGTGCAGACTGCTCTTTTCGTGCAGCTAGGTGCTGTAAAAACACCCAAAAGAAAAAAAAAAGGAGAGGGTGGGAAACCTCATAATTAGATCCTGTATTCCATTCATGCCAAAATAGCAACACATAAATGTTAAAATCTGCACAGAATTTGTGATAAATATAGTTTGATAAGAAGTTTATACCCTGTGAGCCACTTACTGCCAATATAAGATAAAATGCAAGTGATAGGATCAATCAGATATCTCAGAAGCAGAAATCTCAGAGCTACAAATGCTGTACAGCAGGAAAACATGATAACAAGACCCAACAAGGTAATCACAAATATTATGGCATGTATGACTTTCCAATCGCAGTTAATGGTCTTTTTCCATAGAAAACACGTTGGTGTAGTCTAATTAAGACGGTTTTAGATCATAGGAAGGCAAATCATTACTGTGTAGTCTATTTTAAAACATTTTAGATAATAGGATGCCAAAACACTAGTGTAGTCTATTTAAGACAGTGTTTAGATAATAAGAGGTCAAGCCACTAGGCATGAAATTAAACATGAACAAAAGAAGGAATAATTTATGACAATGATAGCACCACCACCATTAGAACCACACTAGCAGAAAGAAGAGGATTTAATTTCTTTATTTTTTTTATTTGTGTGTTTGTGTTTGGGGTTGGAGGGGGGAGGGGAAGGAAACACACTACATTTAAACAACGGAAAAACAATTAGGGAGGGAGGATCAAGTTCAAAGAGTTTAATACATACTGCAGCTCGGCCAGAATTATTAGGATCCTCCAAAATAGAAGTTGCAGCCTTTTTAGCATCCTTCAGAAAGGCTTTCAGCAGTGGAACAGGGGGGAATTTGTCCACAAGGCCAACTTCATAAGTGAAATGTACAGCATCAACCTGTTGTCCCCTGCTAATTAATTCTTCAATCATATCTGTTGAAAAGAGGCACACTTAATTATAGACATTCCAACTGTTACAAGATAAACTTAAACAGGTCAGATAGACTATGAAAACAACTTCATAACATACTCATGAAATAGGCTGCACAACAACCTTTTGTTATTATAATTTAATTATTTTTAAAAAAAATAATTAGTTGAACATCGAATCAAATAATGTATGCTTCATGGCCACGTCTTTTCATTTCACCTACCGAAGCTATCTATCAATGAATAGTTGGTAGCTAAAATATCTTTTTCTCCATTATTAGTAGGCTATGGGGACTAGGAAGCATTGGGCAAATGATATTATTCAAATATTTCAAACAAAGATTGAGAATGAAAAAACTTTTCAAAGCTCAATAAATTTGTCATCGGCAGAAAGACATCTTGTTTCTAGCATAACACAAATAACATTTTGTATATTTTATCTATTCTAACATCAATAAGAAAATATAAACTGAAGATCAATATGCCAAAAACTGAAACAGCGAATAGAACTACAAGCAATTTTGAAACTTTAAATCTACGTGTCAGATATTCAGAAAATGGAGTTGCCTAAGTAATGGTTTTAAAGACTTCACTAAAAAAATTACATAATATATGGATTGCAGTGGAAGAAAAAGAAACTACGATAAAACAAACTAAAATAGTACTCAAAATACTAGTTTATCAAAAATTGAAAAAGCAACTCGCAATGCATCCATTATCATGCACTACACATTAATTAGACCTCAAGTTCTAAATACAAGTTTTATGCTTCTAAAAAATGCCAAAACCTCTTTTGTTTGCCCAGATATTGAAAAAAAAAGGGGGAGGGGAGGGGAGGGGAGGGAGGGGGGGAGAGAGAAGGCTAACACCTACAAAGATTTAAAAGCTTTCTTTAATCATGAGTCCAAACCATATCACAATGTATTTTCTAATATAATAGTTGTTCTTAATAATATCATACCAAAAAGATAAAAACCAATATCACTGCAGACACTGTACAATATCGTTGAGACAAGTCTGAACATAAATATCTTTTAATAGAAAATATATTTTATCTAACATATCTCATCGAGCATAGCTATGATTCAAAGCCCATTCTTTGAAATAGTGTCATTCAGCTGACACACAACACTGTCATCGCCTTGTTGCAAACAGTCACGCCCTGCCAACTAACACGAGAGCCACCAAATCATCATTTCACATTATTTATTTCAAACTGATACCCATTATCATCAAACTAACATTATGACCTAAGAATAACAATAGAACAGTACAACAGAAACATTGTCATCCGCAATGCCCTTACAACTAACACAAGAGCCACCAAAGCATAGTGATACCATTATCAACAAACTAACCTTTCAAAATGACCTAAGAATAACAATGAAACAGTACCATAGAAAGATTTATTAAGACAGACCATTGTCAAATACCATTTTTCAAATTCAGAACTAAAAAACTTACATATACATTTTTGTTGATTTAGTTTAGTTGAATATGTATATTTTAATATGCACTATTTTTAACATGCAAAAGATAAGAAAAGTGAGCGATAAATAATCTTCAACAGTGGTTTACTACCCACTATGGCAACTGGTTGCGAATAAGATTATTCACCTAGGCGGGCAGCTAGATGTTGACTTCCAATGACCAGGTGGGTGCCTACAGATATTCATGTTTTAAAGTCAAAGACATACACCTAAGAAGTAAGAACCCATGTGGGTGCCTAAACTTGGGACCATAGCGTCATCCAAGCACCCATCAAATGATGTTCAAAATACTTTGTAGTATTAAGCATCCGGTGGATTACTAAAATTCCTTCATTCCTGTCTCTGAACTTGCTATAAATTTAAGTAGTTAACCTGCTTGAATATAGCGATCAAGTGCAATTGGAGTTACAGATCCAACAGCAACAGCAAATGCAAAATCTTAGATGCTACCAAGACTTAAGCGAGTCGACCATGTACCCTTAACCTAAGACATTTCAATATTCAAGATAGCAGCCAAAAGAAATCCACTGATAAGTGCAGATAGCATCGAATTTGGCCAGCGGTAAATGATGAGTCTTGAGCTACTATTACGGCCTAAAATTGTCCATGTTCAGCTCCTCACTCAAGCCATTAACTGGAATTAATTTAACTTCTCATTTAAGAAGGATATTTCATCAAAATTCAATCTTTTCTTTTAAAATGCCTTTTTCTTACAGAAACCCATGTTCATTGAAGATATTTTTTAAGATTCAAGTCTAGATATTTATAACACCTCAAAGATAACAAACAATTTCAAATTAAAGCAATTATTAAAATTAAGTAAATTAAAGCTTTCAAATATACCAGGCATTTTATGACCCAATCCAAGCGAAACCGCAAGCTTGGGCATTTGCTTCCGCCAAGCTGAACCAACAACAAGCTTCCTATACAAATCAAGATCCTCCTTTTTGACAATCCCAAAAGTCACCAAATGCTGCAAAAAAGTATGCACATCCGGGGTCTTCACATTTTCAATTCCTCCACGCTGGTCCAAACTGGCCTTCCACGTCTCAGCAATCTGTTTTGCATTCTCCTTAACCTTTGGCGTCACCAGTAGCCGTGAGTTCCCCAGAATCGGATCCACCACTACTGGAATCAACGATTCCAGCACCAAAACACAAGCCCACCCCAAGTCATTCAGTCTCTCACTTTTGTTCTCCCTCTTATCCTCTGGAAATACCCCCGATATCGCTTCCAAGACAAACCTCGCCGGATCAACGCAGTCAGCTAAGGCCACCGAAATCTGAGCCCTAATCGATTCCAATTCCTTCTTCCTCACTGTTATAAACCTCCAAAACCCTAGAGAGTCCATTTTCGTGCAAAATGACCGGAGCCTTTGCAGTAAACCCTCGGAATCGTCGACTTCAGGTACTTCATCGTTCTCAGCAGAGCTTAGCGCTGCTGCTTTGCGCTTTTCAACGGTTTCAAGAGCTATTGAGATGGAATTGACGAGGCTGAGCTCGCGAGTCTTGAGATTTTTCAGAGATAGACTGGTTTCGGAGTCCAATTTCTCGATTTTGGACTTGATAGCGTCAGATTTCTTCATGATGTCTTGCTCGAGAGAGGTAAAGTGATCGGAGAGTTCCTTCCAGAGTAGAGTGCAGCTGGTCATGAGAGAAGTTTGCCTCTGGAACTCGTCAAAGCTCGGCGGCTGAGTCAACTCGCCGGGATCGGCGATTGAACCCATTGTGTCCGAGTCACTGTGAAAGTTTGATACAGTAACCACAGAGAAAACCCTAAAATTTTAGGAGAGAGAAAATAATGGAGAGGGAGAAGTGGAGTAGTGTGGGTGGGATGATGGTGGTGGCGATAAATGCTGGTTGAGGGAAAAGGACAGAGTGGTGACGTGGATGAGGATTACTGCGCCACGTGGGACGACGTCTGACATAAAGGTTGGACAGGTAAGTTCTAAGATCCGCGGGGAGTGCGTAGGATAAGAGAATAGAGAAGGGCGTGTTTAATTGGCTGGCCAAATTAGATAAGATCCAAAATTATTCATAAGAACCGCCGAACGGGAAGTCAAATAAACCGAACCGAGTCGTCTTAAACGGATTTTTCTTTCAACGGTTTGGAGCTCATTTATTGACTGTTGTGCAAGGAATATTTATTTTTGTTTGAATAACATTTTACTAATTTGTTTCAATTTCAATTTTTTGATTTTGTTTTTTAAGTTGATAAGAAATATTTTTACACTCACGTTAAACTATAATTTCACTCTACATTTTCTCGTCAATTATATAACAATAATTTTTAGATAATTCATTATTCATTCTGCCACTAAATATTCATTTATCTCGATTTAGATATGTGTTTGGATTAAAATAATATAATGGATAAAAGAATGAAATAATTTTTAAATATTTTAAATGTATATTTGGTTGTTAGTGGTGTAATATAATGATAAAATTAATAAATTTTATTTAACCACTTCCTACATAGAATAAAAATCAAGTGGATGGAATGAATTTTAATTCTATTAGATTGATTTATTTTTTTTAAAATGATCATCAAATACATTATTTTTTATTTTATTTATTTTTTCATTCCATTTACTCAATTCAAAACGTAGATAAAGACAAATAACACCTAAGGTTCCCTTTTTGTTGAGAGGAATATATTTTTTAAAAAATAGTATTTGATTTTCATTAAGAAAAATGGAAAAAAAAATATATGTTTTTTGTTAACTAAATTTCCTTTTATTATTCTTTAGTTGCTTCTAGGAAATAACATATGAATTTTAAAAATATAAATTATTTTTCGTGCCAATATTATATCTCTTTCTCTCTCTTCCTTCAGTAACATTGACCAATCTTTTCTTATGTCCTTTTCTCTATTATCTTTTAAATTAAATTATACTATCTTTTACAAAATACATATATATAATTTTGTTTCTTTTTATGGTGAATACTATAGGTTGGGACATTTTTTCTGGCTAAAATAGACAGAAGGGTGCAAATTTAATTTTTGGGATGCTGTGATTTGAAATTCAAACCCAATTTCAAAAACTTGAATTCATAATGTCATACTTGTTTGTGTTTAAGTTAAATACTTTTCTAAAAGTTATGAATTATTAAAATGGACTTTAGTAATGACATAAAGTATATTAAGCAGTAAAAAATGGATATCATATATTTTTCTTCTATTTGATGTTTTTGGCTTCATAAAATGATTAATTTCTTTTGCTTTATGAGAGAGTTTTATTTATCTTTTCTTACGATATTATATTTATTTATTTTTTGTTTTGTAGCTTATTTTTGTTAGTAAACCGGAAATTGATACTATATACATATATATATATATATATATATATATATGTGGGAAATTATTCATAAAAAATATTAGTTGTGGACACTGTTTTAACTAACTGTTATCAAGTCGTCCAATAAAAGATCTAAGGGGCTTAGTTAAAGTCAGTCGCTACTCCCTCTAGTGGTCAGCCTATGTTGGCCGTTACTCCATCTAGCGATCAACATAAAAGAATTTGACTTAATTACTGATTATCCTTATACATACTACTTATAAAATAATAAAAAATTATAATGATAATTATTTGAATATAAATATAGTATAAATGAATCACTATATTTTATTTATAATTAAAAATCATAAGACGATAATCAGTAATTATCCTTATACATACTTATTTTATCAATAAGTACAAGGATAAGTATAAGAATAATTACTGATTATCCTTATAATTTTTTATTATTTTATTTTACTGATTAATAAGTAGTATGTATAAGGATAATCAATAATTAAGTCAAATTCTTTTATGTTGGCCGCTACTTCCTCTAGCGGCCAGTCAAAACACACGGTCATTTTGAATGACCGCTAGAGGGAGTAGTGGCCAACATACAAGAATTTGGCTAGCGGCTAGCTCTAACCCAGCCCCTTAGATCTTCCATTGGATGATTGGATAATGATTAGTTAAAACAAGGCCCACAACTAAGGTCAGAAATAAAAGAAAACAGTTCGGGCTCGATTCATCTTTCATCGCCGATTACAAGTTCGATTCGAGCTCGACTCGAAATATAAATGAGTCAAATATGAGCAAATTTTGAAGTTCGATAAATTACTCGAACCTTCTCAAATTGTAATTTTCTATTGATACTCGGATCATATTCGTTCAAAAAGCTCAAATTGTTCGGGCTAGATTCGGAATCGTGTTCGACTCGATAGCTAAATGAGCCTCAATCAAACCTTATTTTATACTCGATAAATTTTGTGAACCAAATTTGAGCAAATCAATACTCGGTTCGACTCGATTCGTTTACACCCTTACCCACAACTAACGTTTTACATCGATCATTTACCTATATATATATATATAAGACCCTAACTTTTATGAATAAAAATGATTTTTTTATAAATATCATTTTTGAATATTATGGAATAAATTTGATATAATGTTATAGTTGTGGGTAATATTTATAAATTTTGCAAAAGTACGCAAGTTATTATATAATATTTGATTGGTCGGGGAATATTAAATGCGGCAAGACAATCATTGGTGGACCCTACAATGTAATTATCATCGGATTGAGAAACGATAAAAATTTTTTATGAAAATAACGACGGAAGTTTTACTGCTATTATCTTTGTTTGAACTACTCGGTAGTAAAAATACGAAGAATACGCTGTATGCGTATAAGAAGACACCATTATTGATTATTAATGCTTATGTGAGAAGTCACTCAGTTTGATTCAATTATCATCGATATTTATATGTTATTAAATCAATAATTGAGATGACGAAGTTGTTAATATTATTATTTGCATTATTAACGATGTCTAAAAGTTACGCCAGGAGAGGTTTGGTCACCTAATGCTACCAATAGGAGAAATCCTTATTGGAAAGCCCCCTCTTTCACAGGAGCGACACGGTCGATTATATAGTGTGAATAATAATAATGATGATGAAGTTTTGTTTTATTCAGTATTATTAACGTAATAAAGCAGTAAAAACTTTTTTATATAAAAATGTAATACTTTTATAAAGTTATTCGTTTTTATTAAGCTAATAGTAAAATCTTTTATATAAAATGTAATATTTTTATAAAGTTATCTATTTTATTAGACAATAATTAGAATATATTATATTTTATTATGCATAGTATTTGCATAGTGCTGCATAGTGTTTGCATAGTAAATTTTTTAAAAGTTATTCATTTTATTAGATTATAAATAGAATATATTATATTTTATTTAAAAGATTTTGCTTTAAATATGGATAGTCCGATTAAAATAAATCAATTTGGACCGGATTCATGGATTGGTTCTTATTCATTCCATTCTTCTATAAATGTAAGCTCATTCCTTCATTATTTCATTTAATCGATCGAAACTCTAGTAGAGAGAAACTATAGAGAGAAACTATAGACTATAGAAGAAGAAGAAAAGTATTCTCGCTACTCACTTCTCTCGATATCAAGTTTCTTTTACGGTAGAGGGTATTATTTCTTTTGTATTCATGTAAGAGAACTTCTATTATTCCATCTTTATTATTACGTTGGAATAACCTCGTATACTTGGGCTACCCTATACTTGGTGAAATTCTTCTGTATTCCATTCTTTATTATTCTGTTGGAATATCCTCACATGCAGGCTTACTGTGGGACCGGTTCCGCTTCTTTATTATTTTGTTGGAACATCCTGTTGGTGTGAATTTCACCGACCCGGTTCCGTCATTTAGTATTCTTGTTGGAATAACCCTTTCTATATGAAGTACCGCATGCATGGTGATTTCGTTGTTATTCCATTCTTTATTATTCTCGTTGAATATCTTGTTTGCAAGTGCGTATTACGCCTCGAATTCGGTTCCGTTATTTATTATTCTGATGAAATAACATGTCTATGCGAAGTACCTCATGCATGGTGATTTTTTTTGTTATTTCATTCTTTATTATATTCAGTTGGTTAAAGTTTTGACTTCTACACTCCATGAAATTAGTGGAATATTCTTGATATTTGCGCTTCATCCAAAGATCTTTTCATGAAAATATTCTTACGAGCATTCTTGAATTTTACTTTACAAAGAAGCATCATGTTGACAATTTGACGTTATTAGTTCCGAATAAATTAATTCTTGAACTTGTTTTATTGAATTCTTATATCATTGTCATCATCCTCATGTTTATATTATTTTTTGAAAGTCATACGTATTCTGTAGTGCATAGATGGACTTGGTATGATTATGACCGTGGATTATTCGATGTAATCATAACCGTAATGTTATAAATGATGTGGTAAAAGTCCTCATTGGTCCAAGTGCATTGATGGATGATTGTTGGCATGATCATGACCATTGATGAATACACAAATATCATTGGCCCATAAAGGCAAAGATAATTTGTGGTCGTGACCTAATGAATATCCTCGCCGTAATGCTGAGGATGATGTGGATTATTTATTGTCGAGTCTCAGCCGATAAAAGTGATGAAAAACCTTTTAAATCATAAAAGATAGTAGATTTTATTCTCTATTTGACTCTTTTAATGGATTCATGTTTCATTGCAGCTTAAACTTGATGTCTATTGTATTTTATCGGTTTAATGATTGTTGAGGACTAATGATAATTTATTCTCGCATTATCTTAGTCATAATATTTCATCGGGCTAGTTGATTGAGCTCACCCTTTCTTTCACCGTTTCTCTTCGAGGAAATGAGAACGTAGGCAGAGACTAGTCGGGGAGCGGAGTGATGGTCCGAGAGATGGTGTCTTAGTAGTCCTCACTATTCTTAAATAGTGTAATAATAAATGTAATGAGGACTAAATTGAGTGTGGATATTTTCTAGATGACAATATTTATATTAAAACTCACAAACATGTATTTTTGTCGTATTTTACATAATTGTTGTATAATCAATTTGTATTTGAATTTAGTACCATGTATTTGGCGACACAAGATGAGTGATGTATACCTATTTTGGGGGCATCACAATATATATATATATATATATATATATATATATATATATATATTAACTTATCTTAAAATGAATTTGTCAAGACTAGTACTTGGTATAATGTCCTTAAGACAATTATGCCTTCTGTATGATGCTAAAAGTTGATAGCACTCGTCTCCTATGAGACCCCAAATTTTATGAATAAAGATTTAAATTTCTCGAAATATTTTTTTTGAATATTATGGTGTGGATTTGATATAATGTTATAATTTTGGGTAGTATTTATAAATTTTATAAAGTAAGCAAGTTGTTATAAAATATTCGATTGGTCAGGGAATATTCGTTTTAACAGGGAATATTCATACGACGGTACAATTATTGGTGGACCCCACAACGGAATTATTGCCGGATTGAGAAAACGACAAAAATATTTTATGAAAATAACGGCGGAAGTTTTACCGTTAACTGTTGAAACACCCGGTGTTAAAAGTACAGTAATACACGTGGTTGCATAGTAAGACACGGTTTTGATTATTGATGCTTTATGAGAAGTCACTCAGTTTTGTTCAATTCTTTGGTATAGTAATTGTTGCATAGTATCTCACGTTATTTGATTCAATTATTGTCGATATTTTATATATTATTAAATTAATAATTGAGATAACAAAGTTATTAATATTATTATTTGCAATATTAACGATGTCTAAAAGTTCTGACTAGGAGAGGTTTGGCCACCTAATTATGCGCCAATAAGGAGAAATCCTTATTGGAAAGCCCCCTCTTTCCTGGGAACGACCTGGTCGATTAATATTATGAATTATAATAATGGTGATAAAGTTTGTTTTATTATTATTATAAATGTAATAAAATAGAATACTTTTATAAAGTTATTTATTTTATTAGACTATAAATAGAATATATTATATTCTATTATGCATAGTATTTGCATAGTGTCTGCATAGTGTTTGCATAGTAAAATCTTTTTATATAAAATAGAATACTTTTATAAACTTATTTGTTTTGTTAGACTATAATATTCTATTATGCATAAGACAGATATAGTGTTTCAGATAGTAAAATCTTTTTATATAAAATAGAATACTTTTATAAAGTTATTCATTTTAATAGATTATAAATAGAATATATTATATTTTATTTAAAAGATTTTGTTTTATTAGAATATTTTATTAATATTGCATAGTAAATTAATATGGACCGATTCGTTTAAAAAAAAATCAATCTGGACCGTTCATGAATTAGTTCTTATTCAGGTCCATTCTCTATAAATAGAATCTCATTCCTTCATTATTTCACTTACAATTCAATTGAAAACTCAGAGAGAAACTATAGAGAGAAAGAAGAAAAATATTAAACCGCTTCACTACTCCTATATCCAGTTTCTTCTAAGGTAAGGGATATTATTTGTTGTACTCGTAAGAGGTATTATTTCTTGTGTATTCATGAAGAGAGCTTCTGTTATTCCATTATCTATTATTCTGTTGGATTAACCTGTATACGCGGACTACCGTATACATGGTGAAATTCTTCTGTTATTCCATTCTTTATTATTTCGCCGAGAAATATCATATGTAATGCGTTACGCATGACCGGTTCCATTCTTTATTATTCGTCGAAATATCCATGCGTCGCAAGGCGTTTACGCATGACCTAGTTCCATTCTTTATTATTCTATTGGAATAACCTGTCTGTGTGGTCTATCGCATGCATGGTGAATTCCGTTGTTATTCCATTCTTTATTATTCTATTGGGAATAACTCGTCTGCATGGATCTATCTCGTACGATGTTGAATTCTTCGTTATTCCATTCTTTATTATTACATTGGAATAATGCATACATGTGGATTACCGCATGCATGGTGAATGATTCTTCGTATTCATATGAAAAGTATTTTCATTCAAAAAAGGGGTTTCTGCTAGGGGCAGTTTCATAATTTTTCTGACCCTCAAAATTCTAGAAAAATTTGAAATGGTAATTTGATGAGTTTTCTAGATTGTGTCCAAAAATGGCGATTTTTGGATGTATTGATTAGGAGTTATGAATTTTATAGGAAAAGACTATTTTAAAAGTAAACCCTTATAACTCCTTGTGATTAACTCCAAAATTGGTGAAAATTTTATTGGAAGTATATGTATATAACATGAGTATATTCTGTAAATTTTGGAATTTTTGGATAAAAATATAATTTATGATAAATGTCTAAATATTCGGCAATTTTAGCCATATGAAAAATAGTAAATGAATTTTAAAAATTCTGAGGAAAATATATGTTCAATATGGGACTATATTCTGCTAAATCCCCAAAAAAATATATTTTTGGGACTAATTTGGTATTTTTCATGAAAATGAACTAGTTATGAGTAAATGAATTAAATATGTTATGTAAAGTAATAAAATTAAAAAATAAGATTTTATGGCTTGGAAATCCTATATAAGGTATATGCTGATTTTTTATGAGGAATTTGATTATTGGTGATGAAATCTTTTGAGTATGACATTTTTGAATGATTAAATGCATTATTTGATAAAATGTAAACAATTGAAATAAATTGTTTATAAGTTTAAGAAATGATTAAAATATTATTATAATATTAATGATATTAGATTATGAGATTATTAAGTGATTAATAACATTTGGTTATTATTGAACACTGGATAAATTGTATTATAAATGTTTAATATTTATCCTTTATCTCATTTGATTGATTCTTTATATCATTGTCATTATCCTCATGCTTATATTATGATGAAAGTCATCTGTGGCCTGTAGTGCATAGATGGACTTGGTATGATTATGACCAGGGATTATTTGGTATAATCATGGACCGTAATGTTACAAGTGATCGGTAAAAAGTCCTCACAAATTTCGTAGTGCATTGATGGGGATGTTTTTTGGTATGATTATGGCTATGGGATCTTCTTCGCCCAAGGTGCAAAGATGAATTGTTTTATGGCATGATCGGGACCGTTGATGAAAATACAATTATCTTTAGCCCGTAGTGCATAGATAATTCGTGGTCATGATATTAACGAATATCCTTGGCCTGTAGTGCAGGGATGATTCGATGATGTGGATTAATTATTGAGCTGAGTCTCTGCAATGAAATATTAATTCATGGATGTGATATTAACGAATATCCTTGACCGTAGTACAGGGGTGATTCGATGATGTGGATTATTTATTAAGCTGAGTCTCAGCGATAAAATATTGATAATAAATTTTTAATTCGTAAAAGATAGTAGATATCATGTTTTACTTGATTCTTCTAAAATACAGTTGTATGTCTTTGGCCTGTAGGGCAAAGATGAATTGTTAATGAATATCGTTTGTGACGCCCCCAAAATAGGTATACATCACCTATTCTGAGTCGCAAAATACATTGTACTTAATACAAATACAATCTTAAATATACAACATGAAGTATGCGGTACTTCACATAGACAGGTTATTCCAACATAATAACAAAGAATGGAATAACATAAGTTCTCTTCATGAAGACGAAAGAAAGAAATAATACCCCTTACCGTAAAAAGAAGAGTATTCCAATGGTAGTAGGCGAGAATATTCTTGAAGAAAACTTAGACTACTATTTCAAAGCTTCTTAAAACTCTAAAGAAATACGCTCAAGATTATAGAAGAATTCTCTGAACTTCTGGTGTGGTTTTCAATTTTAACTAAACATCCTATTTATAGGAACATAGAAAGGATACTATATTGCACTATACAATAAAATATAATATATTCTATTTATAATCAAATAAAATAAAACTTTATAAAAAGTATTCTCGCTTTTATATAAAAGATTTTACTATCGCAAATACTATGCAGACACTATGCAAATACTATGCATAATAAAATATAATATATTCTAATTATTGTCTAATAAAACAAATAACTTTATAAAAGTATTACATTTTATATAAAAAGATTTTACTATGCAAAACACTATGCATAATAGAATATAATATATTCTAATTATTGTCTAATAAAATAAATAACTTTATAAAAGTATTCTGCTTTTATATATAAAGTTTTTTACATTTTATTACATTAATAATACTAATAAAATAAAATTTATATATAATATATATATATAAACTTCCGTGACTTCATAAAAAGACACCTCAATATATCTAACAACATTTATCATTATTATTATAATTCACAATATTAATCGACCAGGTCGTTCCCAGGAAAGAGGGGGCTTTCCAATAAGGATTTCTCCCTATTGGCGCCAATTAATTAGGTGAATAAACTTCTCCTTGCGTAACTTACAGATATCGTTAGTATTGCAAATAATAATATTAATAACTCGTCATCTCAATTATTGATTTAATAATATATAAAATATCGACAATAATTGAATCAAATAACGTGAGATACTTGCAACAATTCATCAAGTAATAATTGAACAAAACTAAGTGACTTCTCACGTAAGCATCAATAATCAATACCGGTGTGCTACTTATACAACCACGCATATTCGTGCTTTATTTTTATCGCCGAAAGTAGTTCAACAATTTTAATCGTAAAACTTCCGCCGTTATTTTCATAAAAATATTTTTGTCGTTTTCTCAATCGACAATAATTCCGTTGTGGGGTCCACTAATGATTGTCTTGGTCGCATTTAATATTTCTGTTAAAGCGAATATTTCCGACCAATCGAATATTATATAACAACTTCATGATTTTTGCAAAATTTATAAATATTACCCACAACTATAACATTATATCAAATTCACTCCATAATATTTAAAAATGATATTTATAGAAAAATCATCTTTATTAAAAAGTTGGGGTCTTACAACCTCCCTTCTTATGAAATTTAGCCCTCGAAATTAAAGGCGATACTGGTATGTCGAAAAGGTAATGATATCTTAATTTCATTTGATTCTAACTCCTGGTCATTTCCTCAACATCGTGGTTTCTCCACAAAACTTTGACTTGAGGTATAACCTTGGGCGTAGAATATGTTCCTTCTTATCCAAGATTTGAACAGAACCTCTTCATACGCCAAATCTTCCATTATTTCGTCCGATTCTAACTCAATAATGTGGTTTGGGTCTTCCACATATTTACGTAACATGGATATATGAAAAACGTTATGAACACGAGACATACTTGGCAGAAAGTCGAGTCTCTACGCCTACGCTCCTACTCGATTGAGGATTAAAATGGGCCGATGAATCGAGTATTGAGCTTTCCTCTCTTTCCAAATCTCGTAACTCCTTTCCATGGAGCAACACGTAACAACACATGATCTCCAATATCGAATTCCACGTCCTTTCGATGAAGATCAGCATAACTCTTTGTCGATCTTGTGAGATTTTTATACGTTGTCATATCGTTTGAATCTTTTTCGTAGTCATACGTACCAACTCCGGTCCCAACAACGTTGCTTCACCCACCTCATCCCAGCATATTGGAGAACGACATTTTCTTCCATACAACGCTTCAAATGGAGCCATGCCAATACTTGTTTGGTAGCTGTTGTTGTAGGAAAACTCTACCAATGGTAAGAACTTGTCCCAACTTCCCTTGAAGTTAAGGACACAGAGTCTTAATAAATCTTCAAGAGTTTGAATAGTCCTCTCGATTGTCCGTCCGATCGAGGATGATATATCGAACTAAATCGTAAGTCCGCGTGCCCATAGCTTTTTGCAAACTAACCCAAAATCGTGAAGTGAATCTTGGGTCTCGATCGTAAACTATGGATCTTGACATACCATGTAGTCTTATCCCAAAATAGGTATACAACACCCATCTGAGTCGCCAAATACATGGTACAAAAAAAGCAAACTACAACTTCAATAATACAATTGTAGTGCAAAATCGACGACAACACATCTTGTGAGTTTAAATACAAATATTGTCTTCTAGACAATATCAACACTCAAATAAGTCCTCATTACAATTATTCAAACATTATTTTACGAGAAATAGTGAGGATTTGCTAAAACATCTTTTTAGAACCATCACTCCATACCCCCACTAGATCTGCTTTATGTTCTCACCTCACGAGAAGAAAAATGGAACAAAAAGAGAAAGGGTGAGCTCAACTAGCCCGATAAAGAATATTATGACTTAGATAATATACAATAAATTATCATTAGTCTTCAATGATAAAAACATGATAAAACATAATAGACAACAAGTTTTAGATCAAAAGCTGCGGTGGAAGCAACAATCCATTAGAAGAAAGTCAAGTAGAAAATGAGTTCTACTATCTTCTAAGATTTAAAAGTCCATCATCAATATTTTATCCTGTAACAACAATCCAATATACATCTTTAATCGAATATTCATCTTTTTGCACTACAGGCCAAAGATATTCATTTTTATATCACCGGTTGGTCGTGTTCATCTCAACACTGTTCATCTTTACTACGGGCCAAAGATATTCATCGATTAATCATTCATCTTTGCACTCTGGGCCAAAGATATTCAATAATATCATCATTAAGGAATGAGGATGATGAAAAATATTTTAGAAAGCGAAATCGGTGAGACGGAAGGACAAATATTAGGGATTAGGTATTACGGTTTATCCAAGATCACTAATACTTCATAATAACCAATTTTGAAGCGAATTCAAAAATAAAGATCAAAACATGGATACTGATCAAAGATAGTAAGTAACCATAATAGACATCTTGGACAAAAAGGAAAATTTTCATTTTTTGGTGAATAGTGCGGTATATCGTGAATAGTGTTAGTATCGTGAATAGTAACCCCGACACAAAAAGTTCCAAATTTGATTAAAAAGTTCAAACTAATATTTTGGCATAATGATATTGAAGAAAATAATATCATTTAAGAAGAAAATAACATCCCTTACCTCAAAAAAGCGATTACTGGAATGAAAGGTCGGAAGTGATCTTTGAATGAAACTTATCTTTGAACAACAACTCTCAAAGTATCTAAATACTCACAAAATCGCTCGATAATATAGAGAGAAAGAGAAAGCTTATGTTTACGGTGTGATTTTCAATTCTAACAGCCCTCTATTTATAGGAAAATGTTTATGCTTTAGAAAGCGAGACTTGACTCTGCTACATGATGGCTTTTACACTACTATTGCCACCCACCACATTTGAAATAAAATTCAGCACATTTCTTCACCAACCACAAGTGGGGCCCACTCAATTCTAGAATTTTCACCAAAATCATTTATAAACCTAATTTTGAATCGGTCACCTCTTAAAATTCATAACAAATCATTCGTTCATTTTTAGCGGTTCAAAATTTGTGGACATATACTCAACTTATATATGTATAATATATCCAAAAATCACAGCGATCAATGGTCGGATTAAAAATTATAACTCATGATATATCATAAAAATCTTGATTTGATTTTTAATACCTCCATTCAAACAAAAAAATCTTGATAAAACACCTCAACATTAATTCCTTCAATTATAACCACATAAAATAAATAAATCCATCATTTATATCCGCATCAAATAAATATTTCCTTATCATATAAATCAATAATTAATTATTCACAAATAATATTACGAGAATCACAATTATAATGACGGGCCATTCCTAGGAAGAAGGGGCTTTTCGATAAGGATTTCTCCTTCTTGGCGGCATGATTAGGTGACCAAACCTCATTGTGAGAACTTTCTAGACATTGCCAATAATGCTATCTAATAATATTATTCAAATAATATGAATTATTGATCGATAATGGGAAATCTTTGTGTAGTGACAATTATTGAAACAACAATAATATAAAATATCAGCATGACAATTATTGAATCAATAAAATAAAATATTGAGCGGTAACTCTTGTAACAATTATTGAGTAGTGCCTTTCTTATATAATGAATCAATAATTCAACAATATTGTGCAATCTGGTGTGTCTTCTTGTGCAACCGCGCGTATTCATTGTATTTTAACCACCGGTATTCAGCGAGTGTTACTTGGTAACAATTACGCCGTTATTTATAAAACTCAAACTTTGTCGTTTTCTTCATCAAATGATTATTATTTAGTTATGGGGCCCATAATTGATTGTTTGCGTCGTATAAATACGGATATTCAGACAAAAAGAATATTCCACGACCAAGCGAATATTCCCGAAAAAGGAATATTTTATAACCACTTGCTTATTTTGTAAAATTTGCACATTTCACCCATAACCAAAGTATTATATCAAATTAACACCTTATTAATTTAGAATAATGAATAGAGAAAATTCAATTTTATTTATAATAAGTTGGGGTCTTACAACCTCCCTCCTTATAAAATTTCATCCTCGAAATTGGCGTGTGCGATACACAGTGTTTGAGCGGTGAGGTACCTCGCTTTCATTTACGATTCCAACTCCCGGTCATTTCTTCAATAGCATGGTTCCTCCACAAAACCTTAACTTGTGTGGTATAACCTTGGTGCGTAGGACATGCTCTTTCTATCAAGATCTTAATGGTACCTCCTCGTACGTTAAATCTTGACTATCTCGTCTGGTTCTAACTTCGATAATGTGGTTTGGGTCTTTCACATATTCTGAAGCATAGATATGTGAAAAATATTATGAACACGAGACATGTTTTGGAGGTAATGCTGAGTCTATAGGCCACATTTCCTATTGGTCAAGAATCTCAAATGGACCAACAAATCTTGGATTGAGCTTTCCTCTCTTTCCAAATCTTGTAACTCCCTTCCATGGAGCAACACGTAACAATACATGATCCCCGATATTAAATTCCCGTCCTTTCGATGAAGATCAACATAACTCTTTTGTCGATCACTGTGAGGTTTGAATCGTTGTCGAATCATTTGGATTTTACTGTAGTCATGCGTACTAATTACGGTCCCAACAACGTTTGCTTTTCCCACCTCGTCCCGATATCTTTGGAGAAGCGACACTTTCGTCCATACAGCGCCTCGAATGGAGCCATGCCTATACTTGCTTGATAGCTTTGTTGTTGTAGGAGAATTCCACCGATGGTAAATACTTATCCAACTCCTTTGAAATCTAGGACACATAGTCTTAATAGATCTTGAGAGTTTGAATAGTCCTCTTCGATTGTCCGTCTGGTTTGAGGATGGTATCTTTGAACCAATAAATAAATCCGTGCCCATAGCTTTTCTGCAAGCTAACCCAAAATCGTGAAGTGAATCTTGGGTCACGATCCAAAACTATGGATCTTGGCATGCCATGCAATCTCACAATCTCGTTCACGTACATCTGAGCAAGGCGTTCGAGGAATAAGTTTCACGTATAGGCAAGAAATGAAGCGGACTTGGTTAATCTATCAACAATAACCCAAATCGCATCTATACCTTGAGAAACCTTGGGAAGACCCGTAATGAAATCCATAGTAATGTGTTCCCACTTCCATTAGGAATCTCAAGTGGTTGCAATGGACCTTTTGGTACTTGATGCTTCGCCTTTTACGTTGACAAGTTAAACACCTCGAGATAAACTCTGCGATCTCTCTCTTCATATTGTTCCACCAAAATGTATGTCGAATATCATGATACATTTGGTACTCCCGAGATGGATTGCAAATGGGGTGTTGTGTGCCTCCATCATGATTCTATGCTTCAAGTCGAGAATCGTTAGGAGCACAAAGTCTAGAGTTGACTCGAAGTATTCCTTCTTCATCGATTCTTGCTACGGAATAGCTCCTTCTTGCACTTTCTTCTTCATACGCATCATTGAGTAAAGTAGCTTGGCGGACTTTAACTTTATCGATTAAAGTCGGTTCTACTCGTATATTTCGCCATCATCATGTGGGTCCCTAGAGTCTTTAATTCTATCTCCATCCTTTGCAAGTCATACAAAATGGGCCTTTGTGTTGACAATATTGCTTTTCGTACTCGCATATGATCTTCTACTCGATCGTCGACTCTACGTTCGCTTTTTCAGGATGATATTGAATAGTGTGGTCGTAATCTTTCAATAGCTCAAGCCAACGTCGTTCTTTGCATGTTGAGTTCTTTTGGGTGAAGAAATATTTGAGGCTTTTATGATCCGTATAAATCTCCACTTTCTCCCCATACAGGTAGTGTCTCCAGATTTTCAACGCGAAAATGACTGCTGCCAACTCCAGATCATGAGTAGGATAATTCCTCTCATATTCTTTGAGTTGTCGCGAGGCATAGGCTATGACTTTCCCATGTTGCATGAGAACACATCCTAACCCTTTGCCTGAAGCATCGTTGTAGATAACAAATCCATCAGAGCCGGATGGTATTTGCGAGCAGTGCGAAATGAGTCTCCTCTTGAGCTCTTGGAAACTCTTCTCGCATTCCTCGCTCCATATGAATTTTGTATCTTCCGAGTCAATTTGAGTTAGCGGAGTAGCGATTCGAGAAAATCCTTCCACGAATCTCGATAATAACCAGCTAAGCCGAGAAAAGCTGCGTACTTGATCATGGAAACTTGGTTGCTCCCAACTTTGTATTGCTTCAATCTTGGCGGGTCAGCGGATACTCCATGTTTTGACATCACGTGCCCAAGGAATGCTACTTCCTCAAGCGAACTTCGCATTTCTTGACTTGGCATAAAGCTTGTTTTTCACGAAGCCTTTCAAGTATCGACTTCAAATGGTGCTCATGATCTTCACGACTTTTGGAATAGATGAGGATGTCATCAATAAAAAGATAACAATGAAGCTGATCAAATATTCCTTGAATACTCGGTTCATCATATCCATGAAAGCGGCGGGAGCATTAGTCGATCAAAAGACATGACTAAAATTCATAATGCCCGTACAGGAGTTCTAAAAGCGGTCTTTGGAATATCCTCGATTTTAATCTTTGGTGATGATATCGAGCGAAGATCGATCTTTGAAAAGAATTGTGCTCCTTATAATTGGTCGAGCAGGTCATCAATGCGAGGTAGGGGATACCTATTCTTGATGGTGACATGGTTCAATTCTCGGTAGTCAATACAAAGTCGCATACTCCGTCTTTCTTCTTTCTGAATAAAGCAAGAGCACCCCGAGGAGATGTACTAGGGCGAATGAAATTGATGTCTAATAACTCACGTAGTTGGACTTTTAACTCACGAAGTTCAATAGGATCCATTCGATATGGGGTTTTAGAAATGGGTTTTGTGCGGTTCAAGGTCGATAAAGAATTCAACATCACGTTACGGGGTAGACCGGGAAGTTCTTGAGGAAATACATCGGGAAATTCTCTAACAACGAAATATTATTCAAATCGACTTGTCTTTGTTCAAATCCATAACATGGGCTAAGAAAGCTTGACATCCATTTTTAATAAGCGAATAGCTTTATGGCTTGATATGGCGATGGTGATTTTAGTGGTTTAGTTGTTTGAATTAGTATGACGGGTTGGTTAGGAATATGAAAACTAATGACCTTACGAAAACAATCAATTTTGGCATGATGAGTAGTTAAACAATCAATTCCTAAAATCACATCAAATGCAAGTATCTTTAAAGAAATAAGATCAACAGGTAATGTGATTGTGCCAACTTGGATCAAGCAAGATTTATAAAGCTGTAGATGTAATGAAGGTTTCACCCAACGGAGTTTTAACGAGATAAGTCAAAGTCTAATTTCTCGAAGTCAAGTTTAAGCGTTGAGCACAAGCGGGAGAGATAAAAGAATGGGTAGAAGCAGGGTATCTAGTAAAGTATAAACTTTGCAAGAGTTTATGATTAGCTTACCGTGATCACCTCGTTCGGGTTCCTCACATTTTGGCGATTCGACAAAGCGCTCTTTCAAGAACCATTGATTTTGACTTATCAGGGATAGCTTTTGGAGTCACCACCCCCGCTGAACTTGGTTTTTCTGAGAACACTCTCGGGCTATATGACCCTCCTTTCCACAGTTATAACATACCTTGGATTGTTGTGGGCAGTTTGGGCTGATATGTCCCTCTTTCCGCATTTATAACACACGACCAGGTGGTCGTTCTCCTCCCCAACAACAGATTGATCTTTGGTGTTCTTCTTGATGTCTTCCGTCATTGTTGAATCTCCTCTTTTTGAAATTTTCACTAGACTCACCTCTTATTATCATGGCCACGATTACCACCGAGAGTGGTTACCAGCTTTTGTCAAGTATTCTTCCTCCTCATTTGGTTATCATCGCTTCGATGATTGCTAACATCTTAGGTATGACCACGGTTGTGATCCCTCGGTTGAGTATACTCATTATCTCGCTCTAATAATTGAGCCATATTGACAACACATCGAATCTGAAAGAAAATTTATGAGAGATAAGGTATTGATTGAATCTCGGGTTTTAGACCTCTCGAAACATCCGCATCATCGTTCCTCATTTTCTACCAAATGAGGTCTGAACCTAGATAACTCATGAACTTCGCCTCGTCTTTGAGACATCATCATGTTGTTACATTCGATCTAATAAACTCTACCTCCTTCATATAATGAATACTTTACGGAAAGTACTTGTCATTGAGCGATTCTGAAATCTTTCCCAAGACATGTTAAGTGCGGTTGGTGAGTGCGCTTCACTGATTCCCACCGATGTGTCTGCCTCACCACGGAACATAAAGGTGGCGAATGGAACCTTACATTCCTCCGTGCATCCCAAGACATCGAATATCTTGGTAATTTGCTTGACCCATGTTTTCGCCTTAATCGGATCGGGCTTTCCCAAAAATCTGGTGGTCCCAACTCCTTGAAGCTTGCTTGGCCGTGATAAATAGCGCGTTGCCATCATTTCCACCCATATTTTGTACGAGTCTCCCCTCGTTCGATTTTGCATGAAGCGCAAAAAGCTCTAAACATTCCATCATTCATCGTTTGCTCGGTAGCGTTGTTTACGGGAGGAATATTGCCTTCTGTTGCGCGTTCTCTAGTTTGTGACTAAAGGTTGTTCCACAGTCTCATACACTCCATTGTTAACGTTCTCGTGACCATTCTTAAATACTACCATAAAACAAGGGTTAATTAAACAAATTAACATATCACATAATATCCTATATTATGGCCGATCAACAAATAAGCTTAGATAGGACACCTTAGCGAAGGATTTACTCATCTCTCCCCTCTAGTTCTATTCCCGATCTCGCTTGAGAGACCATATCCTAAGCTTTGATACCAATTGTGGCGCCCCCAAAATAGGTATACAACACCCATTACGAGTCGCCAAATACATGGTATGAAAGCAAACTACAACTTCAATAATACAATTATCGTGCAAAATACGACGACACATATCTTGTGAGTTTAAATACAAATATTGTCTTCTAGACAATATCAACACTCAAATAAGTCCTCATTACAATTATTCAAACACTATTTTTTTGAAATAGTGAGGACTTCTAAAACATCTTTCTAGAACCATCACTCCATTACCCAGGCTAGATCTGCTTTATATTTCTCACCTCACGAGAAGAAAAATGGAACAAAAAGGAAAAGGGTGAGCTCAACTAGCCCGAGTAAAGAATATTATGACTAAGATAATATACAACAAATTATCATTAGTCTTCAACGAGGGAAAAATCGATAAAACATAATAGACAAAACAAGTTTTAGATCAAAAAGCTGCGGTGAAACAACAATCCATTAGAAAAGTCGAGTAGAGAATGAGTTCTACTATCTTCTAAGATTTAAAAGTCCATCATCAATATTTTATCCTGTAACAACAATCAATATATATCTTTAATCGAATATTCATCTTTGCACTGAGGCCAAAGATATTCATTTATATCACCCGGTTGGTCGTGTTCATCTCACACACATTCATTTTGCACTCTGGGACAAAGATATTCATCGATTAATCATTCATCTTTGCACTACTGGGCCAAAGATATTCAATAATATCATCATTAAGGGTGAGGATGATGAAAATATTTTAGAAAGCGAATCCGGTGAGACGGAAGGACAAATATTAGGGATTAGGTATTACGGTTTATCCAAGATCACTAATACTTCATAATAACCAATTTTGAAGCGAAAATTCAAAAATAAAGATCAAAACATGGATCTGATCAAAGATAGTAACCATAATAGACATCTTGGACAAAAGGAAAATTTTCATTTTTTGGTGAATAGTGTAAGTGATTCGTGAATAGTGTAGTATCGTGAATAGTAGTGCCGTATCGTGAATAGTAACCCAGACACAAAAAGTTCCAAATTTGATTAAAAAGTTCAAACCAATATTTTGGCATAATGATATTGAAGAAAATAATATCATTTAAGAAAATAACATCCCTTACCTCAAAAAAGCGAGTACTTGAATGAAAGGTCGGAAGTGATCTTTGAATGAAACTTATCTTGAGCAACAACTCTCAAAGTATCTAAATACTCACAAAATCGCTCGATAATATAGAGAGAAAGAGAGAAAGCTTATGTTTACGGTGTGATTTTCAATTCTAACAGCCCTCTATTTATAGGAAAATGTTATACGTCAAAGAAGCAGACTTGACTACTTTACGATGGCTTTACACGCTACTATTGCCACCCACCACATTTGAAATAAAATTCAACACATTTCTTCACCAACCACAAGTGGGGCCCACTCAATTCTAGAATTTTCCACCAAAATCATTTATAAACCTAATTTACGAATCGGTCACCTCTTAAAATTCATAACAAATCATTCGTTCATTTTAACGGTTCAAAATTTGTGGACATATACTCAACTTATATATGTATAACATATCCAAAAATCACAGCGATCCAGCGGTCGGATTAAAAAAATTATAACTCACATAATATATCGTAAAAATCTTGATTTGATTTTAATACCTCCATTCAAGCAAAAAAAATCTTGATAAAACACCTCAACATTAATTCCTTCAATTATAACCACATAAAATAAATAAATCCATCATTTATATCCGCATCAAATAAATATTTCCTTATCATATAAATCAATAATTAATTATTCACAAATAATATTACGAATCACAATTATGACAACGGTAGTTCCAAGAAAGAGGGGCTTTCAGATAAGGATTTCTCCTTCTTGATGCGCAATTAGGTGACCAAACCTCTCCTTGTAAGAACTTTCTAGACATTGCCAATAATCTTTATCTAATAATATTATTCAAATAATATGAATTATTGATCGATAATGGGAAATATTATGCGATGACAATTATTGAAACAACAATAATATAAAATATCAATGACAATTATTGAATCAATAAAATAAAATATTGAGCGATAACTCTTTGTAACAATTATTGAGTAGTGCTTTTTTACGTGCGAATCAATAATTCAACAATCTTTATGCAATACTGGTGTCTTCTTTGTGTGCGACCACGCGTATTACCGTATTTTAACCACCGGGTATTCAGCGGTGTTAATGGTAACAATTATGCCATTATTTATAAAACTCAAACTTTGTCGTTTTCTTCATCAAAGCGATTATTAGTTATGGGGCCCACAATTGGCTGCTTCCATAAATGCGGATATTCCGACAAAAAGAATATTTCACGACCAAACGAATATTCCCAAACGAAAAGGAATATTTTATAACCACTTGCTTATTTTGTAAAATTTGCACATTTCACCCATAACCAAAGTATTATATCAAATTAACACCTTATTAATTTAGAATAATGAATAGAGAAAATTCAATTTTATTTATAATAAGTTGGGGTCTTACAGTTGTTAGGAACACAAAGTCCGGAGTTGACTCAAGTATTCCTTCTTCATCGATTCTTGCTTCCGATATAGCACCTTCTTGCACTTTCTTCCTCATACGCATCAGCTCCAGATCTGTAACTTGAGCAGCTTTAACTTTATCAATTAAAGTCGGTTCTACTCGTATATTCGCCATCATCACATGGGTCCCTGGAGTCTTTAACTCTATCTCTATCCTTTGCAAGTCACACAAAATGGGCCTTTGTGTTGTCAATATCGCACTCGTACCCGCATATGATCTTCTACTCAATGTGTCAGCTACCACGTTCGCTTTTCCAAGATGGTATTGGATGGTATGTGTTAGAGTTTATGCCCTAGAGGCCAATTATTTGATATAATTGCTTAACGTTTTGATATTATATTTGATTGAATAAATGAATGATTTTATTATGGTTTTATTTACTGCGTTATATAAATGTTAACATAATAAAAAATCCTTAGAATAGTGATACAAATTATATACTTTCAAGTATGTGACTTGAACATGAGATTATATAATTATAATTAGTATCATTGTTCTTAAATGTCCCTAGTCGAGTATCATTGTTGATGGGACAACAATGATGCATTGAGACTAAGATGGATATTTGATGACCAAATCTCATTGGTCATAAATATATGAGATATTAAGTCGATGCATAGGTATATGTTGAGAAACGATGTACTTAGATAGACCCACCATGAGAATTCTATGTGGAGCATTATGCGGAGTGTCATTAGCAATTCTCATAGTGACAATGATGTAATGGTCCTCTGACCTAAAATCACTATATTACTACACGGGAATTTATGTACTTTGATATCATCAAATGTCACCTTTAATAGGGTGGACTATAAAGGTGATTATTGGGTACATCATGAATCGTGTGAGGAATATGAGTGATCTAGATGGAATTTAACCTTCCTATATATTAGGAATGATATCCATAGGCCTCTTGATTGAGTGAGTAGACTATGAAATGCGTGGCCATGCTCAAATAGTGATTTGTTTTATATAGTCTACTCATTGATCAAGAAAAACTCGATTAAATTATGAAGAGTATGACACATTCCATGACTCGAGTTTAATCTAGGATATTAAGGTTAAAAGGATTAAATTACATTGAAACATTGGTCACAAAAAGGTTGCATCGAATCATCACTCTTATTATTACTTGGGTAGCGATGATGCATTCTTAGATGCCGCCATCATTTATAATTTTATAATATGATTTTAAAATTATTGCCAACGTGATAATAACATATAGGGTTACACACATGTAACGTAATTTAAAAGGAATAAATTTAAATTTTAAGGATTTAAATATATTAATATGATTAATAGTATTTAAATTACTTAATTTAAATTAAAAGGAAAATTTATATATATGTATATTAATTAAGAAAAGACTTAATTAAGTTATATATATATAAATTCGGATTTTATGAAATTAGGGTTTGATTAATTCCTTTTAACTACTATATATAGGATATATAGCACTACTTAGGGTTAATTCATAACTTGAAAACCCTAGCCGCTTTTCTTAGAGAGAGACTAGAGAAAACAACACTGATTTCATAAAGGTTCCTTTGGTGTCTAGTCTGTGAAGTCCCTCTCTTATTGAGAATCGTTACGGCTCGGTTAATGCGGCGTTAGATGTGGATACCATAGAGACGTAGTTTCGTGAGGAATTGCGTTAAGGATTCGAGCGCATCAATTTCAGATTCTCATTTTTCATATTCGGTATAATCTCTAAACAACTGAGTTAATTGTTTTTCGCATGGATCCTGTTTTTGGGTTTCGAAAATTGCTTTGAATTTTTATATTTCCGCTGCATTTTATGTGCCGAACCCCTACAGTATGATCATAATCTTTGAGCAGTTCAAGCTAACATCGTTGTCATATATTGAATTCCTTTTGAGTGATGAAATATTTGAGGCTTTTATGATCCATAAAGATCTCCACTTTCTCCCCATACAAGTAATGCCTCCAAATTTTAAGTGCGAAAACAACAGCTGCCAACTCTAGATCATAAGTAGGATAATTCCTCTCATATTCTTTGAGTTGTCGAGAGGCATAGGCTATGACTTTCCCATGTTGCATGAGAACACATCCTAACCCTTTGCTTCAAGCATCACTTTGTAGATGATAAATCCTCCAGAGCGGATGGTATTGTCGAGCAGTCTTTGAAATGAGTCTCTTCTTGAGTTCTTGAAAACTCTTCTCACATTCCTCATTCCAACCGAATTTTGTATCTTTCCGAGTGAGCTGAGTTAATGGAGTAGCGATTAGAGAAAATCCTTCTACGAATCTCCAATAATAACCAACGGTAAGCGAGAAAGCTACGTCTTCGATCATCGATTTAGGTTGCTCTCAAACTTTGAATAGCTTCAATCTTTCTTTGGGTCAACAAATATTCCATGACTTGATACTACGTGCCCAAGGAATGCTACTTTCTCAAGCCAGAACTCGCATTTCTTCAACTTGGCATAAATCTTATATTCACGAAGCTTTTGGAGTATCAGTCTCAAGTGTTGCTCATGATCTTCATGGCTTTTGGAATAAATAAGGATGTCATCAATAAAGAGGCGACCACAAAGTGATCCAAATATTCCTTGAATACTCGGTTCATCATATCCATAAAAGCAAAGAGGAGCATTAGTCAATCCAAAGGACATGACTAGGAATTCATAATGCCCGCATTCGAGTTCGAAAGCCGTCTTTGGAATGTCATCGGTTCTAATCTTCAATTGGTGATATCCGGAACGAAGATCAATCTTTGAAAAGAATTTGGCTCTCACTTATTTGGTCAAACAGGTCATCAATACGTGGTAATGGGTACCTATTTTTGATGGTGACATGATTCAACTCCCGATAATCAATACAAAGTCGCATACTCCCATCTTTCTTCTTCACGAATAAACAGGAGCACCCCGAGGAGACGTCTTAGGATGAATGAATCGATGTCTAACAATTCCTACAGTTGGGTCTTTAACTCTCGAAGTTCAATAGAGCCATTCGATATGGGGTTTTGGAAATAGGTTTTGTCTTAGGGTTAAAGGTCGATACAAAATTCAATTTCACGCCCGGGGTAGGCGGGGAAGTTCTTCGTGGGAATACGTCCAGAAATTTATTAACAATAGAGATATCATTCAAAACTGACGTATTTTTGTTTAAATCCGTGACATGAGCTAAAAAAGGTTGACATCCGTTTTTCAATAAACGAATAGCTTTATGGCTTGAGATGACAGTGATTGATTTTAATGGTTTGGTTGCTTGAATTCGCATAATAGGTTGGTTAGGAATATGAAAACTAACAACCTTATGAAAATAATCAATTTTTGCATGATGAGTAGTTAACCAATCAATCCCTAGAATCACATCAAATGCAAGTATTTTCAAAGAAATAAGATTGACAGGTAATGTGAGGGTACCGATTTGAACCAAACAAGACTTATAAACAGTGGATGTAATGAAGGTTTCTCCCAATGGAGTTTCAATAGATAAGTCAAAGTCCAATTTCTCCGGAGTCAAATTTAAACGTTCAGCGCAAGTAGGAGAAATAAAAGAATGGGTAGAACCAGTATCAAATAAGGTATATACTTCACTAGAGTTTATGATAAGTTACCCGTGATGACCTCGTTCGGGTTCCTTGCTTTCTGGGAGGTCATGACAAACGCTCTCCCTTGAACTATCGATTTTATCTTGTCTAGGACGGCCTTTGATGCCTCCATCCCAGTTGGACTTGTCTTGATTGCACGATAAAAATCGGGCAGTGACCTTCTCTTCCACAATTGTAACATGTTTTGGATGGCATCATGATTTGGTGATGTGTCCTCTCTCCACATTTGAAGCATATATGATAGGTGGTCGTTCTCTTTCCTTAACGACAGTCTTGATCTTCGACATCTTTCCATCATTGTTGAATCTCCTCTTCTTGAAATGTCCATTATTATTGTTTTGGCCATGATTACCATTTAAGTGGTTACCATTTCGGCATGTTGATTCCTCCATGCTTATTGTCACCGCTTCGATGATCAATTATCACTTTGGTATTATCATTTTCATTTTACTCTTTTGGTTAGGTTGACTCATTATCAAGGCCCAATAATCGAGCCCTATTAACAATATCTGAATACAAACACAGTTTATGAGAGATAAGATATTGACGTATCTCGAGTTTCAAACCTCTTAGAAACATTCGCGTCATTCTCTACTCATTATCAATCAAATGAGACGCAAACCGGGACAACTCGGTAAACTTGGCTTCGTACTGTGACACGGTCATGTTGTTTTGCTCCAGCTTGATGAACTCCACCTCTTTCATGTGACGAATACTTTCGGGAAAGTACTTGTCGTTAAACAGTTCTTGGAACTTCTCATAAGACATCTTTAGTGCGGCAGGTTGAGTACGCTTTAGAGATTCCCACCAGTAATCTGCCTCTACCCGCAACATGAAGGTGGAAAAGGGAACCTTTTGCTCCTCGGAGCATCCCAAGACATCAAATATTTTGTTGATCGCTTTATCCACGTCTCCGCCTTTAAGTGGTTTTGGCTCTCCAAAAACTCCAGTGGTCCCGGTTCCTTGAATCGCTTAATGATGATCGTCTCAAGAGTTGCCGGTGTTTCCACTGTATTTTGGATGTGAGCCCGACTTTTTCGATGTTGCATGAATTGTATAAAGCCTATGAACATTCCATCGCTCATCATCCGTCCAAATGTTGTTGTTTGCACGAGGATTATCGCCTTCGATGCACATTATCTTGATTATTGATCCGTGGAGACTCAGCGGTCTCTCGTGCTCCATTGATGTTCTCAACATTCTCGGATGTCATTTTCAAAATCGCCACAAAACAAGGGTTAATTAACATATCACATATTTTCCCTATACTCGAACCGACCAATTAAATACCAAATAAACTTAGGTAGGTCATACTAGCGAAGGAATTCCCCTCGTCTCTCCCTCCTAATTCTTGTCTCACATCTTAGCCAGGATCATATCCCTAAGCTTTGATACTAATCGTGACGCCCCCAAAATAGGTATACATCACCTATTCTGAGTCGCCAAATACATGGTACAGAATACAAATACAATCTTAAATATACAACATGAGCTGTGAGTTTTAATACAAATATTGTCTTCTATACAATATTAAAACTCAAAATAAGTCCTCAATACATTTATTAACACACTATTTCATAGAATAGTGAGGACTACTAATGCTATCGTCTGGACCGTCACTCCGTTCCCCGACTAGTCCCTGCTACGTTCTCATTTCTTGAAGAGAACAATGAAAGTAAAAGGGTGAGCTCAACTAGTCCAGTAAGAAATATTATGACTAAGATAATGCAGAATAAATTATCATTAGCCTTTGACAATGTTAAACTGATAAAATATAATAGACATCAAGTTTAACTGCAGAGGAACAAACAATCCATTAAAAGAGTCAAGTAGAGAATAAAATCTACTATCTTTTATGATTTAAAAAGGTTTTTCATCACTTTTATCGCTGAGACTAAGTTTAATAAATAAACCACATCATCCCTGCACTACGGCCAAGGATATTCATTAGTATCACAACCACAAATTATCCATGCACTACGGCCAAGGATATTCGTGTATTCATCAATGGTTATGATCATGCCAATAATCGCCCATCAATGCACTTCACAGCCAATGAGGACTTTTATCACATCATTTGTAATATTACGGTCATGATTATACCGAATAATCCCTGGTCATAATCATACCAAGTCCATCTATGCACTACAGGCCACAGATGACCTTCAACATAATATAAACATGAGGATGATGACAATGATATAAGAATTCAATAAAACATGTTCAAGAATTAATTTATCCAGGAACTAATAACGTCCAAATTGTCAACAGGATACTTCTTTATGGAGTAAAATTCAAGAATGCTCAGAAGAATATTTTCATGAAAAGATACTGGATGAAGCACAAATATCAAGGATATTCCACTAATTTCATGGAGTATAAAAGCCAAAACTTTAACCAACATAGTATAATAAAGAATGGAATAATAAAAGAAATCACGGGCATGCGATAATCGCATGCATAAAAGTTATTCCAATGTAATAATAAATAATGGAACGGTGTGTCATGCGAACGCACGCATGTGATATTCTAATGAATAATAAATAATGGAACTAGGTAATGCGTAAACGCATGCCGCAGACGGATATTCCAATGTAATAATAAACAATGGAACCGTGTCATGCGTAAAAACGCACGCATGTGATGTTCCAATAGAATAATAAATAACGGAACTAGGTCACGCGTAGCGCATGCATGGGATGTTCCAAATGTAATAATAAAGAATGGAATAATGTAAGAATTTCACCATGTATGCAGATCTTGTATAAAAGTTATTCCAACATAATAATAAAGAATGGAATAATGAAGAATTTCACCAAGTATGCGGCAGATTGCATGAAAAGTTATTCCAACATAATAACAAAGAATGGAATAATGAAGTTCTCTTCATGAAGACGAAAGAAAGAAATAATACCTCTTACTAGTAAAAGAAGAGTATTCAATTGGTAGGCGAGGATATTCTTGAAGAAAACTTGCACTACGCTCAAAACTTCTTAAAACTCTAAAGAAATACGCCAAGATTATAGAAGAATTCTCGAATTTCGGTGTGGTTTTCAATTCTAACTAAGCATCCTATTTATAGGAAAATAGAAAGGATACTATCGCACTATATCAATAAAATATAATATATTCTATTTATAATCAAATAAAACAAAACTTTATAAAAAGTATTACATTTTTATATAAAAAGATTTTTTACTACGCAAATACTATGCAAAGCACTATACAAACACTATGCATAATAAAATATAATATATTCTAATTATTGTCTAATAAAATAAATAACTTTATAAAAGTATTCATTTTATTTAAAAAGATTTTACTATTCAAAATACTATGCATAATAGAATATAATATATTCTAATTATTGTCTAATAAAATAAATAACTTTATAAAAGTATTACATTTTATATAAAAAGCTTTTTACATTTTATTACATTAATAATACTAATAAAACAATATATATATATATAATCTATATATATATATATATAAACTTCCGTGACTTCATAAAAAGACACCTCAATATATCTAACAATATTTATCATTATTATTATAATTCACAATATTAATCGACCAGGTCGTTCCCAGGAAAGAGGGGACTTTCCAATAAAGATTTCTCCCTATTGGCGCGCAATTAGGTGATCAAATCTCTCTTTGGCAGAACTTCTAGACATCGTTAATATTGTAAATAATAATATTAATAACTCTGTCATCTCAATTATTGATTTAATAATATATAAAATATCGACAATAATTGAATCAAATAACGTGAGGTCTTATGCAACAATTCATCAAGTAATAATTGAACAAAACTAAGTGACTTCTCACGTAAAGATCAATAATCAATACCGTGTGCTACTACGCAACTAACAGCAGACATCTTGTATTTCTTACTACTGAAAGTAGTTCAACAGTTTTAATCGTAAAACTTCCGTAGATTATTTTCATAAAAATATTTTTGTCATTTTCTCAATCGACAATAATTACATTGTGGGGTCCACTAATGATTGTGTCGCGTCGCATTTAATATTCTCTGTTAAAGCGAATAATCCCCACCAATCGAATATTATATAACAACTTGCACTTTTTGTAAAATTTATAAATATTACCCACAACTACAACATTATATCAAATTCATTCCATAATATTTAAAAATGATATTTATAGAAAATCATCTTTATTAAAAAGTTGGGGTCTTACATCTTTGGCCGTAGTGCAAAGATGAATTTATTAGTATGATTATGAACAAGAACCGTGATTTGGTATAACCATGATCTTTGATGTTTCAGGTAAAGACAGGTGATGAAAATTATCTTCGTCCTGGATGAGAAAAGGAATTTGAAACCACAAATATGATTATAAGTTATTCATATGATTGTGAAAAGGAACTGTTAATTGATGTTACAGGGATAAAACATTGTTGGTGGACTTTTAATATAGAGAAGATAATAGACTTTATGGTCTATTTGACTCTTCTAATGGATTGCTCGTTCCGCTGCAACTATGGTTGAAAAGTTTTATCATCTACCATATGTTCTAAATCTCTGATTTATTACTAACGAAGGCTATTGATAATTTAATTATCTTTAGTCATTATATTCTTTACTGGGCTATTTGTGCTCACCTTTTTGCTTCATAATTTCTTTCAGGTAATAAGAGTGTAGCTGGGTCGAGCGGGGATAACAGGGGAATAGAATGGTGGTCTATAGATGTTGAGGTTCTCTCTAAATAGTATGGAAATAATTTTGTTGAGAACTTTAGATAAGTGTGTCGTATTGTATACGTCATTTGATATTTAATTTTGGTGAACTGAATAGGGTGAGGTGAACCCAACTTTGGAAGGGTGTTTTGCCACTATCATACAAGATGTCTAATGACATACAACCTCGCGTTATCATAAAGGCGAGGGTTGTGCACATCCACTTGCTCAAGATATCTCTGAAAGCACTACCTATATGATCTTGGAGTTTATTTGAAATATAATTTTCACTTGGAGACAAAGTGGAGATAGTTATATGTCAAGAGAAGACTCACCATTGGAAAGAAAATGATAGTAATCTTCTCATTTTTCTTTGGAGTCTATTAGGTCAACCAAGGATAATTCGTGGACATATGATATCTATCATAACCTGCAGACGCATGGCCTCCCAGTATACGAAGGTTTCTTGAGCACTTCCCAAAGATTTTAATTTCTAAAGCAGTTTTTGACTATACTTTTATGTAAAGTATCATTGTAAGGTTGTGGTCGAAGCACCATGAGAGTTACGTACATTTGTATTAAAACTCACAGTTAATTGTGGTCGTATTCTATACGACAGTTCAACAGTTGTATAAATGAAGTTTGTATTTGATTTTTATAGTGTGATATATGGCGACTCAGAATGGGTCGTGTGGACCTATTTTGGGGGCGTCACATCTCCCATGGTACAATGATACTGTATACTATAGTATCACTTCAAATAGTATACTCAACAAACCAAAACAAAATGCTTAGAACTCTCTCTTAAAAAATAAACTATAAACTGCTAATGAAATGAATAATAAGAAGACTAAAATGCTTATGTTTGAATGAATTGAATGAATGAAAATGGTAGCCCCCATTCTCTATTTATAGTAGGGTAAGTGACCCATGAGAAGGGATACAACCCACTGAAAAGGTATGATTAAGCAAAAAATGACGTAGTTTTGGCTTTAAACAGAAAAGGCGTGTCTGTTCGGAGCAAAAATAATGTAATTTTAGGCTCAGCAGAACAAAAAACGACGTAGTTTAATACTTTAACAAAAAAGGCGCATCTGTTCAGGCAAAAACGACGTAGTTTTGCAGCGCCCGTTCAGGCAGATAGTCTTTCCCAAAACGACGCAGTTTAAACATAAATACTGTTTATCAGAAGGACACAATTTTGATAATTAGAACTAAATAAAATAAAATATAAATAAATTTTAATTAAAAAATTTAAATAAATTTTGTCCAAAAAATTATATACAAGGACCCAGACCCATGAACCGCGCGTCTCGAGCCACGAACCCGAGTCAGGCCGGCCGATCGACAACGCGCATGTGGGTTCGAACCAAGTCTTGGTTAAGTTCTCTCCTTTCCACAAAAGTGGGGTGCCTTAACCCAAGAGCAACTTTTATGAATATAAACCTATTAAATCTTTAGTTCTTAACCAACGTGAGACTTGACTTCCTACATATATTTATTATCATTTATCATTTCCAAATTCTAACAACTCATTCATTACTCCATGAATTTTAGCTTACAAATACTCAATTTAAGTTACTCACAAAATAAAACACATTGATATATAAATTTACTTAAAATAATTATTAAAATCCATTTTTATTTTAGCTCAAATTCTAACAACTTTTTCTTTTTTGCATGAACTAATTTTCTGTGTTGATAGTCAAGGATCAATTTTTTAAAAAAATTTAAATATGGTGTTATCAGGACAACTTATTTCTCTATTATTCATGTTGAAGAAATGCTTGAATATATATATATATTTTTGAATATTTCACTATTTTGAGACTTTCAAAAAAAAAAAGTCAAATAAAATTTATTTATGCGGAATTAAGATATATATTAAAGTTTGAATAGCATTATTTTCATTTCAAAATTGAGTTTTTGAATTTATTGTGTGATGGTTCATATTCACAACTGATTATAATCAATATAATTGTGAAGGTACAATAAAATATATACCTAGCCCCTAATGACTTAATGGAAATAAAAACTATTCATAAAATTTGGGATCCATTCTTACCGTTTCAATTCAATATATCAAAAAAAAAATCTAAAAATATTAATAATTATAATATTTATTATTTTCAAATTAAAATAAACTACATTAAGACATAAAAGAATTAAAGTTATAAGTTAAATAAGATAATATTTAAATATAGTTGTTGTTAGTAATAAATTTTAATAATTAATGTTTGATATTAGTATTTGAATCCTGCTATAAATTTAAAATAAATTATAATTATAAAACTTATGGGTACACAAAATTAATAAGAAGTATAGGATCCGCTTATTATATATGTCTCAAAAAAAAAACATTTTGGTAAGGCTGGGTTAGGTAAAAAAGAAAGTAAAAGAATGGGCAAGGGTTGTGCTAAGATAGTGGTATAACTTTCCCAGAAACCGAAACTGAATCACATAGAAGATAAAAGTGGAGGGGGAGGAGGCAATGGAATGGAATGGAGATAGCAGCAAGAGGAGGGGGTGCTGAAAAGCTGGGGAAAGTATTTGTGGGGTGGGCCGTGGGCTGTTCATCGTGGCCCATCTCACTGACCACCACATGGGATGGGAGGGAACAACTCACATAAAGTAAAGTAAATCACATTGCCGCCCTCCTTACACTACCCCTAATAACCTAATAGCCTTAGGCTACCTCCCTCCCTATCTATATAATGCATGTGTTCCACCCCCGTAATACATGGCATTTTAGATAATTTTATTTTTTTTAATTATTTGATATTTTATATAATTTAAAATAATTAATTATAATTTTTTTAAAATTATTTATTATGAAAAAATATTATAAATAATAAAAACTATAATAAATAATTAATATTATATTTAATAATATATAATTATTTTTTAAATTCTCATACACAACTCTATAATATCTTATATTATATATTATGGGGGGAGAGACTAGTGTACAGTACTTGTAATCATCACAATCATTCATTATACAGGGACAATCATTTTTTTTATCGACAACATTTTTATAAACAAAATTACTACATTATATCACAGTGAAGTGACCGTGACAATCTATAGCTACTAGATTTTTGAACGTTCAGATTTAATAATAAAATTTTCTTATGATAATATAGTGTCATGAAATGAGACTTGTTTATTTGAACACAAAATTACCAACGATATTAAGTATTTTTAATAAATAATGATAGGGATATTAAAATTTTCTCCTATCATTTATTACTATTTTACATTTGGGTATCTACACTTTGAATGTGTACATAAATTTATTTTAATTTTTTTATCTCAAATAATATGTCATCATTACATTGGTTGAATAAATTTTATATGATCAGTTATGTTATAAAATATATTACGAAAATATTTAATATTATATAATTTGAGATCCCTTAATATTATTCATCCATGTTTAAATATAAGGAATTGTTAAATTTACATCACTTTTTATTATTTTTACAACAAAAGTGTCGCTGTAGATGTATAGCGATGGTGAAAACCGTCGCTATAGAATCTATATAACGACAGAATGAAAATAATATTTTTTCGTCAATAATTTAATAATTTTTTTAAATATATTGAAGAACATTTTGTGTCCAGATATATATATATATATATATTTTACATAGACGAAGCTGCAAGGAATGAATTGAATGAACAGATGAAGCATGCGCATGTGTACTATTGGGCATAATTAAAACAAAAGTAACATTAAACAGAAAAATACCCGTCCTTTTTCAGTGTGCACAAGTGTAGGGAACACATTTGGTTCCAGAACAGATATCTCTATGAAATTAGTTCATTTGCACTAACAACAACCCCTTTAGATTTGACCAGACTACCTTAATTACTGATTTTGTCTGACTGCTAGCTTTTACGTCTCGAGATTAGTTGATGTTTTGATTAACGTAGGCTCCATTTTGAATCTCCTCTTGTTACAAAAACATTATTATACTCAAAAAAAATTACAAATTAGTCATTATTTAACATTTCGTCTAAAAAATTGACAAAAATACTGAATAATAGAGGTGAGCATGGTGCAGTTTGGTGCGATTTGAAGCTCAAACCCACCAAATTGCACACCGGCACACGAAACTAAAACCGCCACATACGCCGAAACCGTTGGTGTAATTTTAATTGAAGCGATTTGTGTGATTTTTGATGTGATTTCCGTTTTAATTTGGTTTCTTGCTTAGCCCTACTAAATAAACTAATGTTTAATAGCCGTTATGTGAGGTACTTGAATAGGTAGAGGATTAATTGATGTTTTAGTTACTATATTAAGAGCCGATTTTTATTTTAATTACTAAATCTTTTGTTTATTACAAAGATATTACTATATTCAAAAAAATATTACAAATTAGTTATTATTTAATTAGCGTGTGAGTTAATTGTTGATGATGTGGCAAATAATATTGCTACAAAAACCAGAAAAGGGAGAAAAATTAGGACACAATTTTGTTGCGAGAATATCTGATTCGTTTCTTTTCACTAGCGATAATACACATAATATTACACATGATAAAATATGTCACATCACCACTAACCAACTCACATTAGTTTTTTTGGCTCACGTGATATTAACAGTTCAACATATTAAGAAATGATCAGTTGTAATATTTTTTGAATATAATAATTACTTTACTTTACTTTGTAATTAAAAAAAAATTTAATAACTAAAATAAAAATTGACCCCTACTACAATAACAGAGTCCCATCAACCACATATTTAAGTATCCCACGTGCCAGCTATTAAACCTTAATCTATTCAGCAATTTTGTTGATTTTTTGAACATAATGTTAAGTTGTTAACTAATGACTAATTTGTAATATTTTATTAAGTAACCAAAATAAAAAACGACCTCTAAAATATAATAACCAAAACATCAATTAACCTCAACCTCTTGTTTTGTAAGTTTGAGTTGAAAGCCTCTGCAGTAGTGTTCTGTAAGTTAAATAAACACTACTTGAAAAAAGCAACTTCAAACAAACAAAATTTTTAAGCTGTTTAAACTTTCAATCGTATCACATAAGTAAACGCACAAAACACTATTAACCAAATAAGCACGTCACGAGTTCCTGCAGTTTTTGCCCAAGGTTTACTACGTTTGATCAGAGATAACTTCATGATCACTTGCACATAAAATTCAGGAATTCGGTTAGCATGTGAACTTATTTATATCCAATACAGTGCTAACACACAGGCGAGAGGATAATCTCTCCGCCTGCATGTCAGCTTTATATTGGACATAAAGTGAATTTACCTTCACTTTATGCTTAACCATTTCCAAAATTCAGACATGCATACATACATGTCAATAGTACAAAGTAAAATACAAAGACATGAGGGTGTGCACTCATTGAGCACACACTCAGCTACCAAAGTATGTAATTTAGTCGACACGCCATCAATAGAATGCTTCATGTTAACTTTTCTTGCTAAAACAAAAATACAACGGCAGCCTAAATGTGAAATTATGAATACAGAAAAGAAAAGCAAGACAACATGGGACTCTTAATCTAGGACTTGACTTCCTTTACACTTTCAAAGTGCAAACCTAATGATAATGTCCCCAAGGACCACAACTAACAGACCAGGCCGCCCATAGAACCAAAACAAAAATTGAATTTTACTAGTTCTTATGCACATATGACAAATCCTACACTGTTGATGACACCTACATCTTATGGTATTCACACAAAATGTCAGGTGTTAAAAAACTTGCATATTACCATTCCAACCCCACCCTTAGCCTACCCCTGCCCCATTTTGCCCTCTTCGGGATGGATGGAGCACTTCACAATTTTTGCTCAAGTCCATATTCCACCCTTCCCTGGTAAAGTAAATGAAGCTGCTATGCAGTAATGCATATGAACAATCCTTTTTTGTACAAGAAACAATTTTTACAAGTAAATTTCCTCGCACCTACTTTTTGAAATAGTGATCAGCTAAGTTAGTTTACACCATTCTCCAAATATGATGTTCTCGCAACTTGTTTTTGTGTGACCAATTCAAACAAAGGTAAAAAGTAAGAACCACACATTTTCTAAAATCAAGAAATACCATTCCAATAATAAAAGAGTAGACGGATACAATTTATGTTGAATTGGGCACGACGTGAAAAGCATTAACACACAAGTTCACGAGGACTGTCTAGAAAAACTACATGACCAAGAACAGGGACTGTTAAATCGTCTAACTAATGTGATTGAGCTGACTGGGAAAACACACACAATATCGAAAGTAATACTCCACATCTGGCACCAAAAGATGAAACACCAGAACATGTATTCAGAAGCTCTATCCACTTCTTAAATCAAAAGAAATATAAGCAATTTCGCGACACCTAAGCATGTGTTTCCTGTCATCTTCAACACTGAAATTAAGATATAAGGACCTTAAAAAAACAAAAGGGATAGATTGATACACTTAGGTACCTTGTGCTTTAATCAAGGCTTTACTTGAATGACTTGTATTCCCTCTTGCTCTCGATTACAACCTTCTTCCTCGTGTCAAAATCAACCCTGTCAAGATCAGAAACAGTACCTAGATAACCATAAAGGATTCTTTCCTTCTCCCCTGTATTCTTGTCAACCCTTACAAGGTTTGGATTGTTCTCCTCATCCTTGTTTGATGCCAAGGTCTGCACAACAGCCCAACTCTGCCGCCCACGGTTATCTTTCTCGAAGAATTCTGCTAGCCGCATTGCCTCACCAAGCCCTGAATGATCACCAGCATACTTAACCAGCGTAATGCCCAGATGACCCTCTCTCCCGTACAAGGACTTTGACTTACCAACACTGAATCCAAGATCTGAAAAACAAGTCATAAAAGATGCAGAAAGAAAACGTCAAGAACTACACTCTCTTCAACAATGAAGGTATAAATAAGCCACTACATCACAAGTAAATATGGATTATCTCCTAAAATGCAGCTTGCACCATCAGTGAACCACAATTCCAAATCATGTCAGCATAAATCTCTTACACCATTCTTTCTAGCAACGGGACACGATTAAATGTAATACTCCAGTAAAATATAATCTAGGCACTCACACATGCTCACTCCATTTTCTACCGACTGTAGTAACCTGTTCAAATAAGTCAATCACCCATTACTATTATGTTGATGATATACATGGAAAAGGATGGACCATTTCCTAGAACTATTTGAAAATAGGAAGGATTGTAACAAGGCAAAAAACCAAGAATGACGGCAGAAGGGGATAAATAATAACAAAATTACATGACAATCAAGTATTAACATTAGAACTGAACATCACTTGTCACCATTTCTAAAAGAAGGATAAGAATAATTTCATCAGAACACAAAGTAATTAAGGGATAATTAGTCTTTAAATAATGATAAAATAAACAGCTCAATGAGAAGAAAAAAAAATTAGAGACTAGTACAACGAAAGACAAAGGGAACTGTTCTAATCCTGACGGGTTTTGAACTTTTCAATTTCCAAACAGTAACGAGCAGCATAAACAAAACAGAAGCAGAGTTCAATTCATCATTGCCCAGGAGGCACTCACTTGAAGAGCTAATCAAGCACTTAATAAATTAAGCCAGCTGATGCAATTTTACAAGTAAACCATCAACAAGGAATATACATGAACTAATTGGAATGTATAACATCACGAGTGGGGAGTTCTTATCAAAAAAGTGGGGAAATTATGCATTCTATCATTTAGATAAGTGTTCACATGAGTGGGATAAAGATAAAATCTTAAAAGGCCTTGTGCAAAATAATAATAGCCTGTGTGGGTTTAAAAGAAAATCCTAAAATCTCGGGATCATGGCCCCACAAGTGAAGCCTCTTCAGCTGATGTTGTAGATTTTATGGCCATTCAATCCGTCTTGGTAGCAACTAATAGATTTGATAAAGCATCCCACTTTTGAACATAGTATAAACACTGAAAATAGGATCATTGAAGGAAAACCACCCTTGATCCTCCCCGTCACACTCAAACACCCATGCATACTGCATTCAAGATTAGGATCCAGCAATATAAAATCAATAACCACCCTTAATTCCAAGCTCACCCATTGAACAAAACAACAATAATTGCCTTACATATTAGAAAATAAATGCATCCATCTAATTTGACGTAACGGATTCGTGATTTTCCATGGATCAACACCCAATAGACAGCATAATAATCCAATAATAATACATAGAATGATTTACAAACTGCCTTTGTAGACTCATTAATCTTCCCTCTTAAAAGGCCCCAATACCCAGGTTCGTCTTTCTCTCATGTTCCTCATGCAGTGGGGTCTTCGTGGGCAACGCGACTAGTCTATTGTTTGATTGGTCTAACATTTAGTTTTTGTTTTGGTTACATGCTCTGCTATAATTTCTGTACATGCTCTATAGGTGAAACTTTACCACAAATGGAGGACCATATTTAAAGATCAACGTAATTCTAGCTCAAACAAATATTTGGTGCCAACTCAGGGTTATGACATAGCTTCTCCTAGTTATATATGTGATCCTAACACCCAGTACTGAAGAATGAAAAAGAAAACCGTGCAAAACACCTGATGTCTAAAACCAATCAACAATTTTCTACACAAGAGTTTGTTACTGAATTCCATATTAAAAATATATTATTTCCCACTTACAGTACAATAAAATTCTTAAACTCAAAACTCTAAAATGACTCAACTTCAAATCAGAAACACAATGGAGACAAGGTAAAAGATTATCACTTGCTGTCACTACACGTTTTAGTTAGAAGGTTAAGTAGGTTGAACTTTGAACAATGTCATCGAACCAGTAATATGCTGATAGAAGTCTAAATTTAGTTTGAATCCTTTTTAAATCCCAATCAATGTGACCATACCAAACATCTGTCTCACCATAACACCGTAGGAATTTGGAAGCAAAACCCACATAATGCATCATCAGTAACCAACATTGCCTGATATGTTAATTGATATACCCAACAGGGAGTCACCCTTAGGCTACCATCTCCAGCGACTACTTTGTTAGGCTGCATAAGGCAGAAAGATTTTTCGAGATATTAAAGAAATGTTCATTGTGTTGCTCGTATGAATAATCCGATCCCATAATAATCTCTCTAGACTATTAAGATAGACTACAATTCATATCCTTGTCCTATTTGATACCACTGATCATCTGATCATAGATATGACTTTGTACAAACATAAATTTCATCCAATGAATGCTTAGAGAATGAAAATTATGACACGAATAAAAATGGAATATTAATATTTCCACAAAGTGAAAGCATACACGAGCAAAAATGATAGTTATAGTACTACAGACGTATGCCGGACAGGTTGGAGCTTTAATTACTTGAGACCGGCTTTCTCAAACTATGTACTTGAATTCATTCAAGTTGAGAGTTCAACTCAAGCTCAAGTAGAAAATGGTATACTCCAAGAAGAAAAAAAACCCAACCCCCTCCCCCCGCCTAGTACAGATTTGAGTTCATACCCTGAACTTAAACAAAGATCAATCACCTTTACTGTAAGTTATGAGCAAATTTTAACCTGCATGCAACTTTTACAACCACGTGGTTGAGTTTGACTAGAGAGCAGCAACCACAGAAAAGATCTTTTCCATGTTTTATATATATGCAAATAAACAAAAGGATCATAATAATACAAAACTGGCTCCGGTTAAACAATATTTGTAACCGAATTCAGAACTAAGCTCATTTTTGTATTAGTTTAGTTTCTATTCTACAAATTAATTTCATCATTTCTTTGACTACCACTTCATAACCTAAAACCATTCCACATCCTGGTAAGTGGTTTGTCAGGTGAAAACGAGGATTGAACAAGAGAAATCCAATGCAGTACACCAATGTCAACATTGTTAGCTCAGTCCTCTCCCTTCTATAAGAAAATGCAACTCACCTGTAGTTGGGATGATGAACTGTATATGATGTAAATGCAGATGTTAAAACCATCTAACAGTAAAGTCTTTCAAATAGAGAAGGAAGAGGTAAAGAAAAATGGTATCACAAAGATAGTCGAATTCCCTACCCACAGAAGATTGCCCATACGACCAGAGATTCTTGAGCAACCACAGAAGAGTAGCACAACAAAAAACAGAAAGACAGACCAAGTGACCAAGTATAAAGACATAATAGCTCATGATATTAGACAGAAATTAGAAAGATGACGGAAACATACTAGTTTTCATATGGAAGATAGTAAAGACAGGACATAAAAAAATGTGCAGGAAGAAAAAGAAGGATGGACATGGGGAAAAAATTAAGAAGGTGATGTGAAAACTCGGACAAAGATCATAAAAAAGGAAGGAATCTGTTAAGAGGGATAAAGATATAACAAATCAACGCACCACAGAAGATTAAAGCAGATCCTAGTCTTCCATTGACCATGACAAGAGTCAAACTAGGACCACCATGAAAAAAATCTTGAGGGAGTGCCTCACTGATAAAAAGCTTCATAAAGAAAACAAAGCATAAATGAGTAAACTATACCTCTAAGTTTATTGTCCATTGCTTTGTTTCCCAAACCCTCAACGCGCCCATCTCTACCCTTTCCTGTCATGGTATTATGAATGATCACCAATGGCGGCCACATAATGAGATCATCCTGGTTTGCTGCAGCTTCATCAGCAGATAATAATTGATAGGCCTTTGAGTTATCAGGAGGCATCAAATAGCTCCAGCCCATAAGTATGCACAAAACTTTGTGCAAGCCCAAGTGCTCCACAAGCAAGTCGGCATTATCTGAGTTGTATGTGTGCATAACAAGGCCATGCATATCTGGAAAATCTTTTGAAGACCTGTATGTTGCATAAGCAGAAACATTTAATAACAAAAATACATCCAACAAATGGAAACATGACTATCTGTACCTTCTCAGATACGATGATTAAAGTATTTAGGAAGAGCTGCACACAAGGAAACAATGATGCAAATCTAAATAATTTACCACAGAACTACTGATAAGGTGGCATCAGCAATCTCAACTGATACCTATACCAACGTGAAAAGCTTCTAACAGCTTCCAAAAGAGGGAAAGAAGATATAGATGAGCTGCAATTATGTTCAAGTAAAATTTCTAAGAGAAATCCTCAACATCAGCTCAAAACTAAACAAACAAAATCAATTAATGAATATTGCTACTCATAAGCCATCCTTGTAACACCTAAGCAGTAACAAGCATCAACAAGGGACAGCAATGCAGGAAGAGATTTAGGAAGGATTAGGGAGGAAGAAAGGAAGAAGAGGAAGAAGAACCATACCCCGACCACAATGACATAAAGCCTCAATTCTCAAATCAATAATAGTAAAGTCTAAAAACAAATTATTATACTTGTATAAAAGTATAGAAAACCCAAGAATTGGTCTGTCTACTTGGGACCAAGTATTGTACTATTATAATAATTACACAAGTAATAAGGAAATAACTCCAATTACTAAACAAATTATACTTAAAAAGTAGATACCGGAAATGATTAAACAACCTAATCAATTTACACACCTAATAATATCTAACAACCTAATAATATTCATAAATAACAATACAAAAATAATTTATTAATAAATGCAATTTCCATTAGTCTTATTTTTCTGTTCCACATCAGACTGCAAATCAATGCTAACTAAATGTATACATAAAAAAAAAATCGAGGTCACATTCACAAATTTGAAATAAGCAAGTCAGTCAAATCAGGCACCAACAACATGCAGATTATATCACAAAAAGAAAATTATCAAGCCAATGCACCAGAGGAGTTATCAACCGTCAAAATGAGACTGTGAACGATCACCCTTAAGCTTTATCTTAAAAAATTGTGTCTAAGCTAAATGCTGCAGCCTCAACAAGCTCTGATGCTAGACTGATAAACCTCTGTTCATGATACAACAATAGAATACAATGTACTAAACTCTTGTTAGAAAATGATGTTTTAGAGACCAAAAAACCCTAAAGTCATAAATAGTAAATCAATTTAACCAGCTCTCAAAATCTACAGACACAAACATATACCTTACATGTATTCTATCTAAGGGGGTAAATAGTTGAAAATGTATACCATCTGTGCTGTCCAAACAGAACTTCAAGTAAATTAAAGCAAAAATTAAGTGATTCTATACCTAACTAAACATAATGGAACAACATAGTAATTTGGTTACGTCCTACTTAGCGTATTCGGGAAAAAAATGATCATCAATCTCATAAATACTCATTCTAAGCTTAAATTATAGATAGAACAGGTCCTTAAACCATATATAACCAGCACGAAGCCAAGAGAACTAACGTGGGATTTACAGTAACTGGAGAAACCGAGAGAGTAAAGTAAACTATTTATCTATTTTTTCTGATATTTATCTATAAAATCTAGTTTACATCCTATAAATGGCATCCAGACAGGTAGACATCCCAATGAAGTACGGTATCCCAATTCCCAAAGCATCACGAGAATACTAGACACGGTGACCCCAATTATAATAAATAAATTGAATTTTAAGAGAAGCTAGAATTGAATACAAAATTTCTGAGGAAATATCAATGATAAACAAAATTCTCACAAAAAGAACAGAATTACCCCTTATTTAAAAAGAGTTTCTGTTACTTTTTTTCAAAGAACAGATCAAAAGAACAAAGAGCATTTAATTATGTATTCTGAACATAATTTTGAGAAAATAGCTCAGAACTACTAGTAATTGAGCGCTTAGAGGGCACATCACAATTAAAAGCTTTGAAGCACCATCGAATAACTTAAACTAGATATTGGATAACAGAGCTTCAGAAATAATATGAACATTTTCAGACGGTCACCCAGCTCAACCAAGTGAGACACTACCAAAAAAATAAAAAGAATCAACAGCCAAATAGAAACCAAGGGACTGATAAAAAAAATAGAAAGAAACCAAGGGACAAGAAAATGGACTAAGCAGGGAAATATAGGATAAACTATCATCTAAATTATTGTCCTACACCGGAATGCAACAGAGGGCCCATATGCATTTGTAACTAACTTAGACAAGCAGGAAACAGTTAAGCCAGGTACCTGACATATAAGTTATCAATTTATAACATAGACCCTTATCAGAAGTAGTAATTCACAATAAATGCATCAATTGACTGGTTACATTTTCATAACTGATTATTCAGTTGGAAAAAAAATCCCAATCTTATTTTTTCTCTTTTTCTCTATATCTCTGGTATTTTATTTTATTTTTGACTCCAAGATTATTATGAATCTTTCATTGCCAAGTAAAATCCTGATTTCCCTCCCACTTGTTCTCTCCAATTCAAATCTCCATATATGCTTTTTCTTTCTCACTTTCTGCCATAATAGTTAAAAAATTCTGCCTGTCGTCTAAAATATATACTCAACACTTTTCTGTCATTAAACAATAGGAGAACTATTGAACTAGTCTAGAAAGCCATGATTGCTAATGGGGACGAAGGTTTTGGGATGAAGGAATATCACACATTATCTCACACAAAACTCGATCAATTCTAATTATTCTATGTATTAAAATAATGAAGCACATCACTATGTATAATACTAGACAATTTTCCTAACCTAAATTGGACTCTAATAAGATAGCCACAAATTAAATAAGATAACTGCAAATAAAAGAAACTAATTTAAATATAACTTCTATTCGATAGGCTTCCAAAACATCTTATATTGTTTTAACCAACTTTCACGGTCTCGTCCTACATCAGTTCTCCGCCGACCCCATCGAGTTAAAAACATCAACACAAGAATAAACACGTTGGATCGCCAAAGAATAATTATTTGCAAGCTTGAAATTTGGCATTGTCGATAGCACAATTAAGAGTGAACTTGGTGTTACCATTAATAATCAAATAAATATTAGCATGAGTATCATGTTGCGCATGACGATCCCATAGCCATGTACGCCCTAAGATAATGTGACAAACCTTAAGGGGTAAAATATCACACATAACGGCATCCTTAAGCTTGCCAACGGAAAATGTAACCAATCACCTCTGGGTAACTCGCAACTATGTATTATCAATCCAAGCAACATTATACGGCTCCGGGTGAGGCTCAACTTTTAACCCAAATTTTTTAATTACTTTCTCAAACGTAACATCCGTACAACTCCCAGTATCAATCACAATAGAGCACATTTGTCCCGCACATATGACTCGTCTGAAAAATTCGCCCACGATGGATTTTAGGATCATCCTTATGTTTCTGGGCTACAAGTAAAGGTCGAAGGACACCTAAACATCCTTCCAAATGAGCATCAAATTCCAAATCTTGCTCATCGGACTCATATTCGACGTCTAACGGCTTGTAAACATCTTCGTTTAAGTCAGTTTTCTCACACTCTTTGACTCTTTGTCAACAATAGCAAGTTGTCAAGAGGGAGAAGAGGCAACATTCATATTCGGGGAAAGACACTCAAAAGATGAGGCCAAAACCACGACAGTTATAGCACCTAGACGTATGGTTGTTGCTAGCATTAGAAGAACCTGGGGTTGCTAGTAGCTGAAGGGCTTGCTGGCGATCTTTCCACCGGCCTATTTAAAATAGGCTCCACAAAAGTACGCTCCCTCCTAGTTTGGACTTGTATTGGAGGCCTAACAGAATTCCTTTTCAAATTATCCTCTACTTGGGTAGCAACTTGAACTACATCATCCAAGAGCAAGAGTTTACCTGAAGTTACACTACCTGCAATTTCCAAATTCAATCCTCGACGGTACATGGAGATTAAAACTTCTTCAACCCAAGGGAATTCAGACCGTGTAACCAAACTGTAGAACATTGAAGTATACTTTCTGATTTATTTCCTTATACTAACTCGATTAATCGCAAATATGTTCATTTACTTATAATCCGAAGGTACAAAACGTCGTGTCAATGCAACTTTCATATCTTCTCATCTTCTCGCAGCTATATATAAATTTCGGTGATGTTGATCCCACTAAATACGAGTTGTTCCTTTCAACTTCGCTTCGGCAAAGAAAAGTTTCCTTTCATAGGATAATTCATACCAAAGAAAAAAGTTGTCTAAACTATGAATCCAATCGAAGAATGCTTCGGGGCCATCATCGCCATTGAAGTCTCCAACATCTATTTTCGCACCACTATCCATTGTATTCATCCTAGGATCCAGAACATGATTAACTTGTGGATTAAGGTCATGTTGTTGTAGTCTCAGATTATTAAGATCCGAGACGGGGTCTTCAAAATTCTTATGAGCATCTTCTTGTCTCTTATCGACGCGTTCTGTGAGTACGTCGGTTTTTCCTGTAAGTGCTTTAATAAAAACATTAACATTTGTTGCATTTGCAGTAAGTGTCGTGATTGAATCTTATATCTTTTTAAGACACTCATCTTGTTGTAACATATAAGTATCAAACATGACTTTGATTTCTCCGGCATTTACCATGGAGTTCCTAACTGTAATTTGTCAAGAGATATTTTTTTTTAAATCTCTTTTTATTCTTCACTTTCACGGGTGTAATCTTCTCCGCTTCACTTTTTCATGTAAGTCCAAGGTAAGCAACAAGCTTGAGGTTAAAGGCTTAAAATTCTCTCGACAAAAATGAGGATGGTGATGGCGGGACAACGACGGTGATGGTGGTGAACGCTTCTACTCCCTTTCTTTCTTTCTTTTTTCCTTCCTCTCTCTTCTTTTACCTTTTTTTTTTGTTGAGTCTGCTTTTGAAACATAAAAGGTGGGTTGCAATCTAGGGTTCCTTGATTTGGATAAATTTGAAATTTGGAGATTGTGAAGGTTTAACAATGGTAGTATGTTGTAGGCGATGATATAATGTTACGTTTTGGGTTTGGGAGATGGTTTGTTTGGAAAAGGCTTTGTGCGGTTGGACAGTTTTTTTTGGCTCAAGGTGATGAAACTAATTTTGGGACGACTGAGGGTGGATTGAATTTGGCTCTGATACCAAAAATGATGGGAACGAGGGTTTTGGGATGAAAGATAAATATCACAGATTATCTCACACAAAACTCAAATCAATTCTAATTATTTCATGTATCAAAATAATGAAGTACATCATTATTTATAATACTCCAACACAACTTTCTTAACTTAAACTGGACTCTAAAAAGATAACCACAAATTAAACAAGATAATTGCAAATAAAAGAAACTAATTAAAAAACTTTTATGCCATAGGCTTCCAAAGCCTCAGATATTGTTCCAACCAACTTTCACGGCTTTGTCCTACATTAATTGCACATCCAAGCTATTCTTTCAACTTGAAAGAATGATATTTCTCATCCTTTTTATGAAAAAAGAATGCCAAAAACAACGTTCTAGATTGCTAACAAAATGCGCGCACCGGAAAAAACAATCTAGACAATAAGTCACACCCTAGGTAGTGAATTGTGGTAACTCAGAGTACTTATTAAAAGAAAGCAAGAAGGTATCACATAAACCAAAAGAAGGTATCAAGTTATGCTTAACTGCACCAAAGAAATGCAGAAGTAACTCTTAGAAGCAGAATGCAGCAAGAAAAATTGTAGTCTGGAAGCTAAAATCGACTCTAAAAAAATTAGTAGCTTTCAGTGTTCTAAAAATCCCCACTAATGGGTCCACTCCATCTATTTGTTTGGGCGCCTAGGCGGAATCAAACCTCTACCACAATGGTTAAATAAAGGCTTTGAAGCTCTACACTACTTGAAATTAATCTGTTAAGCCATTAAAGGGTTTTTTTTGTTGATTATTTTCATGTAAAATTCAAAAAAATTACATCAACTATATGCTTTGTACAGTATAACAAGTATATAAAATAGAAAAATATACAAGTGAGACCGCCTAAGAAAACTCCTAGTCTACCTAGTCTCTAGGAACCTCCTCCGCCTCCTAGGTCGATTTTCTAAACATTGATAGCTTTAGAAAGCCAAGTAAAAATTAAGAGTAGATAATTATAAACATACAGCAAAAACAGCTTGAAGGAAGACATTCTCCATCCAAAGAGAAGGGGGAGGATCATCTATTCCAATCTTACAAAATCTCTCAAACCGGAGAAAAGAAACTACACTAACCTGCTTCACTACCAGAAGCAACTTATACATTCACAAACGTACTCAGAGAAGTGTGATGCAGGACTAGAAACTTGAAAGATGAAATGACATAAACCGAATTAGTACAATGAGAAAATAGAAAGGGAACATTATGTCTCTTGATCATAACCGCAATGGTTTTGTCCGCGGACAGCCAGATCAATCACAAACGAATATCAATTTATAAACTCTTAATACCAACAATATTAGTCTGTGTAAAATAACAAAGACTTGGCTTTACATAGAGACCAAGTGAACTAAACAATCTCCTTCCCAATGTGGGACTCTAAACGTGACAACAGTCTTAGAGAATAAAACAACTAAATAAAATAAATACCTACATAAATAGCTAGAGAAAACAAAAGCTCATCCATGACGATGACCTATCAAACTAGAGTTCGAAAACATTCAGTTATATAAACTAAATTGTCCCTGCTTGCAGTTTATGATTACTTGCAATGAGTCCACAGTGTAGACAGCCCATTAAATTGCTCATAAAGATTCAACTTCAACTATCATTTCTTAATCCTTATTCACATAAATATATTTGAAAGACACCAAGTCCTGGGGTACCCATTTAGATAAAAAGTATACCCAGATTAACTTCTCAACACTAACGTCATACCACCAATAAGCAGTTTCTTTTATCTCCCAAGCTGTACAAGGACTGCAGATAACAGAATTTATGTTTACAGACAAATAAAAAGAGTTTTTAGTTAAACCAAGCTGCCTATGAGAAGCTTTGACTAAATCTAAATCAAACACATCCCCGAAACAGCCAAGCTTCTTATAATATCATTCAATTCAAGGCATGCACAAGTAGATTAACCTGAGTACCATGCCCAAATATAATTATTAGCCAACACATTCACCTACATCATTTAAAGAACTGTTAAACTTATCAATTGGCAAAACCCATTTTATAAATCAGAGATATCACAGACCAAGATCAGCAAATGAGATAGCACTAACAAGATCTCCAAGGAACCAAAAGTAAACCAAAGTCCAAGTGTTCTACTGTGGTATAAACTTCTGCGTGGTTAATATGTAATGGCACAAAAATACAAAACTTTCAGCAAAGACCTACTGCAGGAAACAGAAGTTCAATTCAAGAAAATAACCAAAGGAGCTAGTAGTTCCTTCAGAGTAGAGCTATCCCTGTAAACAATACTTTTCCTAGTCCTTCAGTGAAATTGATCAAGTTTAGCCAAAACCTAACTTTGTACTTTGACTAACAGGAAAAATTAGGGGAATTCAGTTATGATTAAAAAAAATCATTCCAAAATAAATTGTCAGCACACAAGATACATGCATTTCAAAAAGGGGGACCCTCACCCTCTTGATCATTTCAAGAAGAATAAAAGTCGACCCTAAGGAAAGCTTTTATAACACTAGAAAAATATATCTACCCAATGGATTACAGCATTTGATATCTCACAACCTTTTTAATATTGACAGCTAACAACTTAGAGGTTACAACTCAAGAGCCCAAGAGGATATAGATTTCATAAAAACTTCCTGCTGGCCTGCACACTCTCTCCCTAAATCTTGAAAAGATAATCCAAAGTTGGAAAACATCAGAGAGAGCAAGAAATCGCACAGCTGCAAATACGCATGTTCACAGTAATGTGTCTAAATTAAGACACAGATAATCGTCATTTTTGTTCACTAGAATTTGTGAAACAATCTTAGGTGGGCCACTGCCATGTTTACGAGAATTTGCCTACAATACCTCTAAATTTTAATAAAAATAAGTGAAGTCAAGAATACTATCTTAATTAACTAAATACTTCTCTTTAACCTAACTTATGAAGTTAAATGCCAAGGGGTCACAAAATTAGCTCCTGACTTCCACGCAAGCACACTTCCTAAGTTCATCTAACAAAATTCCTAAAAACAAACAATTTCAAACAACAATGGCTTCAAAGAAAACATATTTAAACTCAATTTTATATTAAACCTGCTACAGGCAACACATTGAAGAGGACCCTGCTTTCCATCTGCAAGGTAATTTTTCTTCTGATTTCCATTCTCATTAACCAGCTTGGCAAAATGCAAAAAAGCTTTCTTCAATGCGCCCTGATCAACCTCATTATGCTTATTATGACCAGCATTATGCCTAGCCTGATCATCTCGCATATATTTGGCAGCCCTCATTTCATCATCCCGCCTATACGGACTACTTGTGCCAGCCATACCCAAATGCCCATTTGGATTTAAACCCACATTTCCATACTGCAAAAGCTGCTGTCTTTGCCTTGCAAACTCATCCCTTTCTTCTCTCTCTTCTCTTCTCCCTCTTTCCCCATCATCAACATACTTCCTCTTCAGTGAATTCTCCTGCCCTAGGGAATTCCAGTAATCTTGGTTCCGGTCACGGTCTCGCACATCACGAAATTCAGGGCTCATTGGAAATTGACGGTCAAAACCTAATCCTTGACCAGGCATTTGGTGATTGTTAGGCAAAAACCTAGCTGAAGGGGTAAAATCTTGGTAATCCGGAGGCAAGGCAAAGTAGGATCTGACAATACCGTCAGCCAGAACAATTGTTCTCCGATCAAGCATGTGAAAGCCATAAGCTGGAGAGGGTGGGTGGCCCAGATTGTCAGGAAATGGGAATGGAGCTCCGGAAGGAGATGGACCGGGGGCAGAGTGGGGAGACGGACCGGGTATGGGCTTTTGCTTGCTAGGGCTAGGTTTTGGAGGTGGGTTGTTGTCTTTAGGGTTAGAGGAGGGTTTGGATTTTGGGAGTGGAGGAGGTGGTAAATGTTTGGGGTCGCCGACGGCGGGAAGTTTCTGGTCGGACTGAGCATTGTTATTGTTTCCAGATTCCCAACGGGATTTCCGGTGGGAAGAGGAAGATGACGAAGGCTTATTCGATGAGCCCTTGGGATAGTTACCTCCGGCCATCGTATTTTTGTGCTTATTGGGAGCGCAAAGATTGCAGAACAATGGCGCTATTCTTACCCTGCAATTGACCTGGACGATTATTATATATATAGCGGGCGGATAAAGAGTAATGTATTGCTATAAATTTTTGCCAATTGCTAGGCTTATAGATGTCACTTATTATATATATATATATATATATATATATATATATATATATATATATATATATATAAATTATTTATAATATATTTATTTACATAATTATCGATCAAATAGTATTTGAATATTTAAATATTCGAAATATAATCATAATTATTAGTATTAATTTTTTTAGAATTTGACATAAATTTATCATAATATATAATAATATTCTCAAAAAAAATAAATTTAAAAAATATTTGTATTTGGTTTTCTTTTTAGTGTTACTTTCTAATTCTAAAAGAAAATATTTCTTATGGGATTTGAAGCTTGTTCGTAATTTATGATTGTGATTATACAACCAAATTTCAATTCTTAAGTGCTTGATTATTTTGTTATTGTGATAGGTAGTCTTAAAGAAATATTAATAATTTAGAAATTTTCATTAAAACAATGAGCATGGTGGATTCAATATGCCATTTAATACACGAGGGATGTGAGTAGATTTTACTTGCCAGCAATTTTTTTTAATTTTGTATTTCAATTAATTATGTATTTTATATAAGATGTCTAGATAACATGTGACACCCCCAAAATAGGTATATACAATTCATTCTAAGTTGTCAATACAATGTACAAAAATAACTACAACTTTATTATTACAACAGTAGAACTGTGAGTTTAAATACAGATATTGTCATCTAAACAATATCCACATACAAATAAATCCTCATCATAATTATTGATACATTATTTTACAAAAATGGTGAGGACTACTAAACAACTCTATAACACCATCATTTCATACTCACTGCGTCTCGCATTATATTCGCCTCGCCTCCGAGAAGAAAAATGGAACAAAAAGGAAAAGGTGAGCTCAACTAACTTCAATAAAGAATATTATGACTAAGATAATATATAACAAAATTATCGTTAGTCTTCACGAGAGAAAAATATAATAGAATCAATAGACAACAAGTTTTAAATCAATATTTATAATGAAAATATTAATTCATAGAAGAGTTATGTAGAGGATGAAATCTACTAATATCTATGAATTTAACGATCCATCATCAATATTTTTATCCTGTAACATCAATGATATATATACGGAATCATATATATTCATCATCAGACTTCTGAGCCGAGGACATTCACCGGTTAGTCGTATTCATCTAAACACTGTTCATCTTTGCACTACGGGCCAAAGATATTCATCGTAAATCATTCATCTTTTTACTTACTGGGCCAAATATATTCATCGAAATCATTCATCTTTGCACTACAGTTCAAAGATATTCAATAATATCATCATTTAAGACTGAGGATGATGAAAAATATTTTTTTTAAATAAACGAATCCAGTGAAACAAAATGACAAGGATTAAGGATTCGTACTTTATTTTATCCATGTCCAAAAATACCTCAAAAATAATCATAGTGATGTAAAATTCAAGAATGATCAAAACATGGATACAATCAAAAATTTAGTATCCGAATAGATATTTTGGACGAACAAAAAATTTTCATTTTTCGATGAATAGTGTCGTATTCGTGAATAATCAGATATCGTGAATAAGGTCGTATACGTGAATAGTAACTCAGACACCAAAAGATAGAAATTTCACAAAAAAACATCTTCACGCTTACATGAATAGTACTCATGAATAGTAATTCGTGAATAGTAACTCATGAATAGTAACTTCGTGAATAAGTAACTCATGAATAAGTAACCCCGACATGAAAAAGTTCCAAATTTGATAAAAAGTTCCAAACTAATATTTCAAAGATAATGATATTGAAGAAATAATATCATTTGAGAAGAAAATAACATCCCTTACCTCGAAAGACAGTACTTCTAGTTGAAACACTGGATATAGGCTATGACTTGAACTTGCACCGTATATGTGACACCCCCAAAATAGGTCTACATCACCCATTCTGAGTTGTCAATACACGGTACAGAAAACAACTACAACTTTATTATTACAATAATAAAATTGTGAGTTTAAATACAAATATTGTCATCTAGACAATATCCACATACAAATAAATTCTCATCATAATTATTGATACATTATTTTACAACAATGGTGAGGACTACTAAACAACTCTCCCTAGAACTTTCATTCCATACCCCAGGCTGCGTCGCTTCGCTATATTCTCGTCTCACGAGAAAAAAAATAGAAACAAAAAAAAAAGGGTGAGCTCGACTAATTTCAAAAGAATATTATGACTAAGATAATATACAACAAAATTATCGTTAGTCTTCAACAGGAAAAAATATAATAGAATACAATAGACAACAAGTTTTAAATCAATATTCGCAATGAAATAATAATTTATTAGAAGAGTTAAGTAGAGAATGCAAACTACTATCTTCTATGTATGAATTTTAAAGTTTATAAATCTATTTTTTTTATCCTGTAACATCAATCATATATATATCGGGATCAAATATTCATCCTTGCACTACAGGCCAAGGACATTCACCGATTGGTCATGTTCATCTAAACACTGTTCATCTTTGCAGACTACGGTCAAAGATATTCATCAGAAATCAATCATCTTTGCACTACAGGCCAAAGATATTCATCAGAAATCATTCATCTTTGCACTACAGGCCAAAGATATTCAATAATATCATCATTTAAGACTGAAGATGATGAAAAATATTTTTAAAGAAACGAATCCAGTGAAACAAAATGACAAGGATTAAGGATTAAGGATTCGTACTTCGTTTTATCCACATCCAAAAATACCTCAAAAATAATCATAGTGGTGTAAAATTCAAGAATGATCAAAACATGGATACAATCAAAGCTAGTATCCACAATAGATATTTTGGACGAAAAGAAAATTTTTTATTTTTCGATGAATAGTGCCGTATTCGTGAATAGTACCGTATACGTGAATAAAGTCATAGATATCGTGAATAAGGTCGTATACGTGAATAGTAACTCAGACACCAAAAGTTCCAAATTTGATAAAACTTCAGATCAATATTTCAAAGATAATGATATTGAAGAAATAATATCATTCTGAAAAAAAAATATCCTTACCCGAAAGATCAAGATTTAAATTTGGAATCTTTGGATGTAAATTTATAACTTGAACTTTCATAGTATAACAATACTCAAAGTATACTCAAAATACTTACAAGAATACGCTCGATAATATAGAGAGAAAACTTGATTTTCGGTGTGATTTTCAATTCTAACCTAAGCACCATATTTATAGGAAAATGCTTAGAACACCAAGCGTAAAATTTAATATAATATTATATATATATATATATATATATATATATATATAATCTTCACGTACTCATTCTAGATTTCAATTCCCAGCATTTCCCACATGCTCCCTTCTAGAACAAGTAAAAAAAACGTTTTTCTTTTATAAAATAATTTAAATTTTCAAAAATCAATTATTTCGGAGCTTCGGAACTTCAATAATTCATAATAAATAGTCCTTTTGTCAGAAAATTCAAATCTCGCGAGTTTTTATAGGAAATTCAATTCTCTACAACTTTACAGAAGAAAGTTTTTCCAAATTCCAAGCAGAAATTGGCCGAAATCCACCACCCACTCTGATACCAACTCTGACACCCCTAAAATAGGTATACACCACCCATTCTGAGTTGTCAATACACGGTACAGAAACAACTACAACTTTATTATTACAACAGTAGAATTGTGAGTTTAAATACATATATTGTCATCTAAACAATATCCACATACAAATAAATTCTCATCATAATTATTGATACATTATTTTACAAAAATGGTGAGGACTACTAAACAACTCTCTAACACCATCATTCTATACCCAGACTGCATTTCGCTATATTATATTCTTCCCGAGAAGAAAAATGGAACAAAAAGGAAAAGGGTGAGCTCAACTAGCTCAGTAAAGAATATTATGATTAAGATAATATACAACAAAATTATCGTTAGTCTTCAACAGGAAAAAATATAATAGAATACAATAGACAACAAGTTTTAAATCAATATTCATGATGGAAAATATTAATTCATAGAAGAGTTACGTAGAATTTGAAATCTACTAATATCTATGAATTTAACGATCCATCATCAATATTTTTATCCCGTAACATCAATCAATATATATCTGGAATCATATATATTCATCCTTGCACTACAGGCCAAGGACATTCACCAGTTGGTCATGTTCATCTAAACACCTGTTCATCTTTGCACTCGGGCCAAAGATATTCATCAGAAATCATTCATCTTTGCACTACAGGCCAAAGATATTCATCATAAATCATTCATCTTTGCACTACAGGCCAAAGATATTCATCAGAAATCATTCATCTTTGCACTTCTGAGCCAAAGATATTCAATAATATCATCATTTAAGGCGAGGATGATGAAATATATTTTTTAAAGAAAGCGAATCCATTGAAACAAAATGACAAGGATTAAGGATTCAGTACTTTATTTTATCCATGTCCAAAAATACCTCAAAAATAATCATAGTGATGTAAAATTCAAGAATGATCAAAATATGGATACAATCAAATTTAGTATCCGAATAGATATTTTGACGAACAGTAAAAATTTTCATTTTTCGATGAATAGGCCGTATTCGTGAATAAGATCAGTATCGTGAATAGTGCCGATATCGTGAATAGTAACTCGACACCAAAAGATAGAAATTTCATAAAAAAAAACATCTTCACGCTTCGTGAATAAGACTTTCATGAATAGTAATTCGTGAATAGTAACTCATGAATAAGAACTTTCGTGAATAAGAACTCATGAATAAGTAACCCGACATGAAAAAGTTTCAAATTTGATAAAAAGTTCCAACCAATATTTCAAAGATAATGATATTGAAGAAATAATATCATTTGAGAAGAAAATAACATCCCTTACCTCGAAAGACAAAGATCTTAGTTGAAACAACTGGATATAAAGCTATGACTTGAACTTGCACCGAGTATAGCAATACTCAAAGTATACTCAAAATACTCACAAGATTACGCTCGATAATATAGAGAGAAAACTTGATTTACGGTGTGATTTTCAATTCTAACCCAAGACCCTATTTATAGGAAATTGCTTAGAACCAAAGCGAAAATTTAATATAATAATAATATATATAATAAATCTTCTACGCACACTTGAAATCGATTTCAGTTCAATAACCACATGCCACCTTCTAGAAAAAGTAATAAAAAACGTTTTTCTAATTTAAAATAATTTAAACTTTCAAAATCAATTATTTAGAGTAGCTTGAACTTCAATAATTCACAATAAATAGCCCTTTTGTCGGAAAATTGAATCTCTCGAGTTTTATAGGAAATTCAATTTCTACAACTTTGCGGAAGAAGTTTTTTCAAATTCCAAATGAAATTGGAATAGAAATTCACAAACGGGTAATTTTAGAATTTATAATCAAATTTCAATCAATAAATGGGGTCCACCGACATGTTTAACATGTTTTAAACATTTATTGCAACAAAAATACTCTTCCTCCTCGTATACTCATATATCCCACATTCGTTTGTAAAATATCACTATTATTATATTATTAAAATATAATAATATATATTTAAATGAATTATTTTATCAAAAAGATAAAATTTCAATTTTCAACAATTGTCACATTAAAATTTTTTTCCATCTATATCCACATAAAATTAATATTTTTCTCATCATATGAATCAATAATTAATTATTCACAAATAATATTACTGAATCACAATATCGATAACCAACCAAAGCAGGTTCAGGAAGAAGGGGCTTTCAATAAGAATTTCTCCTTCTTGGGCCGCATGATTAGGTGACCAAACCTCTCTTTAGATGAGAACTTTCTAGACATTGCCAATAATGTTATCTAATAATATTATTCAGATAATATGAATTATTCTTCGATAATGGAAAATCTTGTGTAATGACAATTATTGAAACAACAACAATATAAAATATCAATGCAAAGAATTATTAAATCAATAAAATAAAAAATCTTTGAATAAGATAATTATTATAACAATTATTGAGTAGTGCCTTCACGTAAGAATCAATAATTGGTGCAATACGCGTGTCTTCTTTGTTCAACAACACGTATTAGTGTGTTTTTAACCGGGTATTTCAACAAGATAATACTTGAATAACTATTCTGCCTGTTATTTATAAACAACTTATATTTGTCGTTTTCTTCATCCAATCGCTTTTTCAGTTATGGGGCCCACAAAAATTGCGTCATTGTACGAATATTCTTTCGACGATCATTTAATATTCTACGACTAAACGAATATTAAAATAATAAAGAATATTTTATAACCACTTGCTTATTCGAAATATTTGCGTATTTTACCCATAACTATTCACATGAATCAAATCAACCTTTACTATTTCAAAATAATAAATAGAGGAAATTCTATTTTTATTTAAAAAAAATTCGGGGTCTTACATAACACGTAAAGTTCTATGCTAATATCATTATGTTTGACAACTCAAATTATAAATATTAAAATTGAAAGAAACATCGAAATTTAACTAAATTTTAATTTTATAAATATATATGCTTTTAATTTCAACTCTAAAACTAAAAATTAAGTTAACTCCCTGTGTTTTCAAAATGACAAATAAAAATACAAAATTTAGACATGCTAAAAAAAAATAAAAAAAGAGTGTAAATAAAGTTTTTTTAAAAAATTAATGATCTCATAACATTCATAAAGTGAAGAGTACTTTTTTTATACTAATAAACACTACTAAATAACATAATTATCTTTCATTTTATATATTTTATCTCATCTTTTTAAAAATAAAAATAATTATATATTTATGTCATCATTTTGAGGACATAAGGAATAATGTCGAGAGAGACAGCTTGGTATCAAATTTTTTTGAAGCATTTTTAACTGTAAAAAATGCTCCTTTATATTATTTAAATATATATATATATATATTATCATATATTCCTTCCGTTCTCAATTATATAGTTATTATTGACTTTTAAAAATTAATTTAAGATATTTTTAAATTTAAAAATAAAATAACTCATTAAAAATTATAAAATAATAAAATGTATAATAAATAATATTTTTAGATAATTTACAATATTTATCATCATATTAATTACAAAAAAAAAATATCAAAAAATCAACAATGATCAAGTAATATAAAGTAAAGGGAGTATAAATTATATAAAAATAATATTAGAGATACCAACTCTACAATGTACACACAATATATAAAAAAAAAAAATAGAGATCAAAACTTATAATTAAATATTTTACACATTTTTTAAAATAAGCAATATAAAAGTAATAGTATGCTCCGCAACCCCACTATATGGCTTTATGGTCGTGCGATAAGAAATTAGGATCAGTTTGGATGTCGCAAAACAAGAGGTCTTCTCCTTATCTTCTTCTTGTTCTGTTTAAGCTGCAACTCCTCTATTTATATTCACCACCGAGCTCCTTCAGGTAAGAATCTCTCTCTATTTCCTTCATTGAAATCAGAATGTTATTAAATAATAAATCAAATTCATGTTAAACTTAAATGTAAACAGCTTTTTATATATTTCCCATAAATTTACTACAATTCTGCTATACATAGAACTTTTGAATTTTTGAGTGGAGTTGTATTGTGCAGTAAATTCAAAATTCTGAATTATAGCAACTTCCAATGAACAATTGGAATCATCAAAATTTCATTTTGTGAAAAATTACAGCCAAAGGTTATAACTTTTTATACTTACTAGTGGTCTGTGACTTTGATGATCTGAATTTTCAAGTTTTATATACAAAAATTGCATATATCTTACACAAAATTAGTAACTTGTTAACATCACATCTGTAATAGGCTTTAATGGTTGTTCCATTATTTATACATAGTTACATACATGAGCTAAAATTTACATTTGATCTTAATTTCATGAAGGTGAGTGCCAGATTGTTAGTGGTAAAATGCATTGGACATAGGTCGGCATTTCTGTTGAATCTTTGAGGGAACTTTGGCTGTTTCTCTTGCAGTGAAGATATGGCCCGGTATTACCAATTCTGTAGGAAAAGCTAAAATCGTCAATGGATGTAAGTAGTTCTCTATATGAAACTTTGTTTAGCACAAATAACAATTGTGTAGTGATCAAAAGCCGAAGTTCACAATGATTTTGTAATTGAAGGACACTTTTCTTGACAGTATGTTCTTTCCCTTCATTGACAGTGGCCCAAACAATTTGCTTATTCAGCATTAAAACTAATGATTTGAAGGAGAACATTGCTTTAATCATTTAGCATTACAAAGTGCTATTTATAGTTTCTTAATTTTCATTTTGTTTAGTATAAAGAGTATTCTTTAGAATATCATAAAAGTTTTAACCATCCAAAAGCATGCTTCACTCCCCCCCTTATTTATTTACATATTCCATTATATAATAGATATATCTCACATATATTGATTTTTTATTGTAGTGATTTCGCTGGAACTTTCAAAAAATGCAAACTATGATATTTTGTTAAACCCTTAAACTGCCAGACGCATATCAACTATGAAGTGTCATTATGTTTCTGACTGTTCTGTCTTCCCTCTTATGTCAAAGAGACTGTATGATGACTTTATCTACTATAGTCCTTATAAATTAACTAATTATTGTTCCTTAAGAAAATTCTAATGAGTGCTTTTGTAGTATATCAGATAAACCAGCATCCAGCAGTAATGCTGTGTTACCTTCTCAGGAAACATCATCTCATCGCCGGCTTGTTTTAGTATGTAGTGGAGTTTCATTAGTTGCGATATTGACCTTCAAACCAGCTTGGGCTGGAGAGGAGTCAAATGGCCCCGAGGACAAGGATGAAAGTGTTATTGGTGCCATAAAGTCAATATTCGATCCTGATGAGAAAACAAAGTCCGGAAAGGTGTTGCCTAAGGCTTACCTGAAGTCAGCAAGAGAAGTGGTGAAGACACTGCGCGAGTCATTAGAGGAAGATCCCAAGGATAATGCTAAGTTTAGACGGACAGCAGATTCAGCAAAGGAATCTATTCGAGAGTATCTGGGTAATTGGAGGGGAAAACAGACAGTTGTTAACGAGGTAAGTTTCCTCGATGAATTTGAATTGGTTAAAGCACAGGAAGGTTTCATATGTTGGTGATCCTAGTTACTATTTTTATGAATTCAAAAATCTATTAATGCCTTCAATAAATACAGGACTATTATTTGGGCATTTATAATTTTGAATGAAGATTATTTATCCCTGGCCTCGAGAGTAGGAAATTCCCAGTATTTAACACTTATTATTGTCCATTTAGTTAGGTACATCGATAAATGTTTTAGAACCATCTTGCCATTTTATAATTTTGTCGAGTCCATAGAATGTATTGAATTAGTTGATCCTGGAAAAGTTCTTTCAGCACAATAAATCTATAGTGATGTGCCATGCTCACTTTTATGTTAGCTAGCAAATAAACTTGTAGTGGATCTGGATCACCACTGCAAGAATTGATTCAATGAGATCCAACTACATTTTGCTTGCCATACCATGTTTTGAAGGTCCCATTTAACAAAGATGTGGTTTGTAGGAAGGGTTTATGGTTAATATTTACATTTTGGAGACCTTTAGTTTAGGATCAGATCACCACCCCAAGAATCACTCAACGATTCTTTCTTGGAATGGATAAATTGTCTTACTGGATCCCTTCATTGTCAACAGCAATTGGTAGACGTTTTTGACATCCGTTCATGTTTTGCTCTATAGTTCCTAACTACTTGATTAAAATGAATCATGTTTTGCTCTATAGTTCTTAACTACTTGATTAAAATGAATCTTGTTTTATATTCACTTTTCTGTATTCAATCGTATCACTGATCAGCCCAAACTAAAATAACAATAAATAGGCACACGTCTTTCTAGTGTTTAGGTTTTGATCTGTAATTGAAGTTCCATCGCCTCATCTCGCCAATCTGCTTGGATGCTTAGGATAGAGGTAAAGAAGATTATTGAACTGATAAACCACCATTTTGAACCCGTGCTTTGGCAACCAAACAGCATCCTACTTCAGGACAGTAAAGTTCCTTCCTAGAAAGTAGTTCGAATAACAGGGACCCAATTTTTAAAGAAGCTATACTGCATTGGACATTTGGATCAATAAGTTGAGTTGAAAGCATTTGTTTAAATGTTGTACAATACTTGGAAGTTTTTGGGACTATTTTATTGCTGTTGGGAACTTAGTTACACGACCTTGACATTGATCTTATGGTTACATGCAGGAATCATATGTCAAGCTTGAAAAAGCAATCAGAGCTCTGGCTAGTTTCTACTCCAAAGCAGGGCCGTCAGCTGCGCTTCCAGAAGCGGTTAAGTCTGACATTCTAAATGATTTAAAGACGGCAGATGAATTTTTGTAATATATGAATTTTGCCATTTATGCGTCCAATGTCATTTAGCCCAACCAAAACACTTGCAGATAACATTTTGCGACTATTTATTGTTATTATTATTAATTTGTAATTTAGTAGGCAACCTTTTTCCACTAGTTTGCTGTTAACGGATTAGCTGGTGTTGATTTGTTTATATTACTCATTTCATATACGGATATTCAGGGTCACACAACTGACTGCATTGCCAACTTAAGTTGAATAACAACATGATTTACTTTGTAAAAATCCTGCCTGCTGCCTTCCGGAGGGAGGGCAAGGCTCATTGCTGGCATAGGAACATCGATACATGGATTCATCTGATATAGCAAGCGTAATATATATTGACTTTTAAAAAGTCAGCTAATTCAACAAGGCAGGTCTCAACACTGAGCTAAGGGCCACAAATTTAAGTTTATACAAGGTTTAACTATAGGTGGATGAAGTAAAACGTTGTCCTAATGCCGTCAACTTCCTTGAGACGCATAACACAAAGGCATCACCCAGCACAGTTTGAATTTTTAAGCTCTGTCACCACCACGACGAAAACCAATCCTTTTGTTGTGTTACAACATCAGTCGGTCATTCATCATTTCATCACTGTATTAGCAAGATTTTGTTAGAAAAGCAGGACTTCAGTGAATTTAAAGTATAGAGACTTTCAGCAGAAATCTCAAATTCAAATAAGTAATACGTACCATCCACCATTTGTCACAATATTATGAAGCTTCAAGAACGTGACAAAACCCCTTTGGAGCTGTATACAGACAAAATGGATATACAATTTTTACAATGATATAATTTCAGATAATGTATATGTTTGCAGGTTTTGAAAAGGCTCAAGTAAATCCAATGAAGGAGCTGGCTTAGTCTCATGCTTTCCAAACTACGCAAATCTAATAGATAAAAATTTGGTAAGCAACATGTCAAAATCACGTTTTCTTTGTGAAAAATTGGTTATGTAAGCACTTGGAAAAATCTTTAGAATATCGGAAATAGAAACTGTGACTGTCAATAAGCCACAATAGTAATACTTTCAAAAAAAGAAAATAATATCAAAAGTTTACGTAATACAACTGCCTAGGTCACACTCAACTCAACGCCGCCTTTTATCCCAAACTAGTTGGGGTAGGTTGAAATGAATCTCACACGAAAGTGTAAAAAAACGAAAGACAACACATATAAAAAAATGAAGAAAAAAATTGTAAATATAAATAAATAATATAAAAAAAGTATAAAACCCCCAAAAGTTGATACTAAAAAACAAATATATAAAAGAGATAGATATAAACAAAAACAACTAGCCAGGTCAAAGAGATTAAATTATTCAGGTAAGTAGCTTTAATAAATTGATAAGAATTTGAATTTGAGGGAATATGGATTCATGCTATTCCTTCAAAATAGATATGAATCAAACCTTGGCACAGTCCCAAGACGACGTGGGTCATATTCTGTTGCTTGGCGAAGAGCTCTTGCAAAGGCCTTGTAGGTTGCCTCAATTATATGGTGAGAATTTTTCCCAGCTAGCTGATTTTATTCAAGAAAATAAAATAAAATATTACAATATATTTGGAGTTTGATGGAAAATTATAACAAATTTGTCTATATTGAATGGGATGGTAGAAAACAATAAAAAGTTCTAATTTATGTTGAATTGTGCTCAAAATCAATAAGAAGTATACAGTGAGCATGAAAGTAAAATGTATATGGACAGAGTTCAACAGTCGATTAAATGCAAGGCTTCGATGGCTTTGATATGTATTCCATTATTCTATATTTTTGAGAGGGTTCTTTCTACCTCATTAGATGTAGTTTCTCTTCTTCGTCTATAAAATCATATTTTCGTATCCAAACTACAAACTAACAAAAATTGCAAGGAATTGATTTTGTTACCTGCCGGATGTGAAGTGTCATACCAGATGTATTGACCAAAGACTGAAAAAAGTGCTCCACCAGCTACTATAACGAAGTTCCGCAATGTTAGTAATAAGTCAAATATGGGAAAGATAAGGAACATAATGAAATACATTAAGCAGAAATATATTTATTCATATATCAGAATTCACATGCTCTCTTTATGGATAGAAATAGTACTTATAAAGGATTAATAAAGTGAATTAGTTCTTATAAAATAATAATAACAAAAAAAAAAGTTAAAAAAAAATGTACACTGCATAAGCAAATAACAAGTGCTAAGGACATGGTCGCGTTTACTGGTGCTGGCTAGCTAGTAAGGATAACTCCAAATAATGGAACAATAACAGATAAGAGTATCAAATTTATCAGCCAGTTATAAAAGATGAATCACAGTATAACAGCACCAGTGCAAAACAAGTTACACCCTTGTTAAAGAAACAAAATAAGGCACAGAAATTTAGTGGTTGATATGTTAGTAAACAAACAGAAACAAGTACCTGAGTATCATATGTTCCAACTCTCTCAGTGGCTATGCGCAAATCGTAGCTTAAATGTGGCCGTCCAGATAAATCCTAATAACCAAATTACCATAAGTACATGTACACCAAGTTTGCACAAGAAATAAGTAGATAAATTTGAAATCTAGAAAAAAGTATTTCTGAAAGTAACTATGAGCCTCCATTCTGTAAGCTGCGTAGCAGATTGCTATGAAGTGTGTATCTTAGTGATTTCAGGGCCTTTTATAGAGTCAATCCAGGAGGAATAGCATGTGTGTAAGTGAACTTGGTGGCCAATATTACACTTAATGGAAAGTTCCACCACTTAGGTCTAACTGAATTTTATGCTTGATAAAATAACCACTATTTGCAGGACACTTCACCTCTTAGATATGTTATGAAAAAGGCATATATTTATGTCATCATCAGAAAGAATGAACAAAGGAATCATATATATCCACAACGTTTATTATTAAACCACTTTTTTAACAGGTAAAACAACTGATTAGTTTTCTGTTCACACTATTGCACTTAATCAACATACTCAGACATAAGTAATCATTTTGGTCAAGGTTGTAAAGTCATTGACAATGACACCCAACAACATTGTAATAAAGAGCAGAGTTCCATATTAATACTCAAATTTGATGAACGATAATTTTATCTTTCCGTTTCAGCAATTAACAATAAGAAATATTTTTATACATCAATCATTTAGAAAAGTAACATTGACTATTTGAATAGAATAGCCACTTCAATATTTTATGATAGTGCAAAATCATGTAGTGGTATAATACTGTATCCCAAATCGCGGACATATGTCAACTCTTCACTAAAATAGACACCTATGAATTTACCAGATGAGAAAACTAATGTATTACTCTTATTCCTGTAAGGGAGGAAAGGTTGATTAATATATTGAACATATTTAGTACACAAACTTAAATATTGAATAATATGCAGATATTCTATTATATCGTAGTATTTTCATAATATTGCTGACAACATACCAGCGCAACATGTACTAATGCTTCATCAAGTGGAGCTGAAAAGTCACCAAACCGGTTAATTCCTTTTCTATCACCAAGTGCCTGCAGCAAAGCCTGCATTACAAATTAAATTAAAGCATTCGGTGTTAATAAGCAGAGTGGGCAATAATTAATTAAATAAACGAACAAATACAATTAATTAAATAGGCAAACGAACACAATGAACAAATACAATCACATCTAAAACCAACTTAAGAAATATAAAGCAATTAACTAGTGCAAAGTCTTTGCGAGGTCACCGTTCCAATGGCAAGGGCAATATCTTCATTAGTGTGATGATCATCAATGTGAATGTCGCCAGTAGCCTTTACATGAACGTCAAATAGGCCATGTGAAGCAAGTTGCTAAAGCATACACTTAAAAACACAAATTAGCATCAAATCAAATTAAGAGCAGCTAATAATACACTACTAATTACAAGAAATTAACAAGCACAATTCATTTCAAAATAATCAAAGCTCATTGGTTCAGTTATTATCCAGGCAAAGCTTACATAAACTATTTAGTGATATGAAGGATTGTGGAGGGGGAAAAGCAGTTGTAACTTCATGTCAATTTGGTTTCAGACATGTTTTTTTGGGACAAGTTAAAAAAAATATCAAAACCAAAAAAAGTGCAAAGTTCAGTACACAATATGGATATATAAATCCTAATTAACTATTTGTACCAAAAGTGCAGCTGACCGTAAAATCAATAAAGGACTCAAGTGAACCAATAGCAGATCCTTGACCCCGTGTATACAGAAGATGCAAACCATGATTCAATAAACAAATTAATTAAATGTACAGCTTGAAGAAAGTACTCCTTTTATTAGGCTCTCTTGAATATTTTCTTTTTCAAATACCAAGATATTGTAGTTCTCCTTAAACCAGCAGCATTTTGGAAGCAAAACAAAGAAAAACTTTCAGATTATCTTAAATGTTATAATCCCAAATTAATAGATCACCAATCCTTCCACAATTTCCACATACAATAACATTTTCCGACTCAAAAAAGCCAATTTAATAATTAAGGTCTCAAACCAAATGATATTCAAGTAAGCAGTAATCTTGATCATGGATCAATCAATTTTAATTTGTTGATGACGTACCACGTATCTGTCAAGGTAGTTAGCTAGATATATACTCAAAGAAAATAATTTTTACCAAAACAAACATAAGCAAAGACTAACTCAGAAAATAATACTAACATCCGCATAGTCAAATAAATGGTCTTTAAGCAACTTTTATCCTGATATTTAATCAACTTAATTCCCTTGTAATCAAATGCTTATTGAAAAGTTGGACTTGCTAACCAGGACTCTTATTTTGAGACGGACAAAGTACCTCACTATATGAACCGTAAATTAGTAGTCTTTTCATATATTATGCCTTAAAGATAATTTTCACCCAACAGTGAGTAAAATATTTTATCAAACATACCATTTATGCAATGACCAATGGAGTGCAACTGAATTGATAAGAAAATACTAACATCCAACATGTGGTCAAGAAATGGAATTCCAGTGCTGCTGTCACTGACGCCTGAACCATCTAAGTTTATTTTAACCGCCACATTCGTCTCTTTCGTAACTCTTTTAACTTCCCCAATACGACCTTTATCCGAGAGAATTGCAGATTATTAAGAAAATAAAAATAAATTATGCGTTTAGTGAAAGAGATTAACTTGGAATAGAAATTCAAGTTAGGGATTTAGTTACCAGTGTCGATTTGAGATGGGATTGTTGGAGAACCATTGTTTTCAACCACAGAGGATGCACGAGTGCCTGTTCTTTGAGAATCCATTAAACTGAGTTTACGATTGGTACGTGTAGAGAAGAGGTGATTTTGTTGAAAAATAAGACAAGTCTGTGAAACCCTAACCCTAGTTTTCAGTAATTGAGATGATGACGATGAATAACTCACAAGACGAGGACGGGGAACTGAAAGCTCCATATGAGATTGCAGGTGAGAGTTGTGTACTGTTGAGACGCAATGGCAAGCGCAAACGATTTAACACCAGATTATGAACAATTAAATAAATAAAAAAACAAAATAAATAAAATATAAAAGAAACCCGGGAATATATATATATATATATATATATATATATATATATATATATATATTGCAATGTTTAAATAATATTTATGTCAATTTTTAATTATTAATTATATAAATAAATATTAATAATAATTTTTTATATAAAAAGTATAATAAATAAGGTTTTATTATAATTTTATTTGTTTTTATATATTGATAAATTTCATAATTATAATTTTTATATATTTTTATTGGTTATTTGATACCAAAAATAATAAAAAATAGTGCAAGTTTATGTTTTTCCTTTTCTTTTTCTTTTGAAGAATCTCTTCTACTTTGAAGATACTATCCATACAAATACAATTAATTTCATAATCAGTAAAAAATTAATTAACGATAATAAAAGTAAATCACAAATTAACAATAATAAAAATAAACCTCACATTAATGATAATAAAATTATAGGAGATAGTGATATAATATGTTGCTGAAAATTAAAGTTCAATACACCTTGTCATGGAACTTTAAATTGAAGAGGGGGAAGAAAAAAAAAAAGAAGAAATAAAAAGAGTATTTTAGAGTTTTTTTAGCAGAAAAAGAAAAAAAAAACGCGACTTGGAATTTAAGTTAAGAGATAAAAAGAAATAACACATTTTATTAATCTGAAATGAAATAATTTGTACATAATGGAAAATATTTTAATCACGTATTTGTCTGTTTATTGCTTTACAATAATGACACCACCATCAATAGTTTCGTGTAATGTATTGTGATATATTTACGTAAAATTATAATTGTGATATTAAAATTAAAAATGATAGAAAAACTCCATTTATTACACATCTCTTAAAAAAAAAATATTTGTAATATATTATTTTCCCATTATTATTAGATACTTTTAATATTAAAAGTTGTAATCTTATATGCTGATATTTTTGTACGGGATAGATATAGTTCAACAATCAACACAAACACAGGTATATATATCAGTCGATTTGATTACCATTGATATTTTTTTTTCTGATTATCTATTAAACAAAATAATTACCTTTTCAATTTTTTATATTTTAATATTTTTATCATTTGTAATACTAGTTTACAGTTTCTGAATCAATTTGACGATTAAAAAAAAACAGGTAACAAAATTCTTTTTATAATTATTTGTAATAATATTCAGTTCAACTAAAATAATTATATAATTTTTTTAAAACATATTTTACTAAAACAAAAATAATGTAGGAACATATCAAAGTTTTGTTAGAATTACACCTGACGTTTTACTAAAACATGATTTAATTGTTTTCTCTTGAAAAATGACTCAATAGAATGTGATTTTCCCATTACTCTAAAAACAAAAACAAAAAATTCAATTAGCTACCCCAATTTATTTCTGTACATACATAATATATATATACATATTGATTTGATATACATGTTCAATTAAGGACAATCTGTTTGATTCCAAGAGCATATATTTATCTTGCCTTGCAAAAAGGCTATTACTATTAAGCATCAGGATTAGTACATGTCATAATATATACTATAAGACAACAGAAAAGAAATCATTTTGTCAATAGTTCAACACAACAGAAAAGAAAGCATTGTAGGTGGGCCTTAGTAGTTAAAAAAATTTAAAATCTTGGGAGGCCATGCCCCCTGCAATGCCCACTTAGCTCCGTCCCTGCCTGTCAGCCGTGCAATCCACGCCTGAGTTTTCGGAAACCCCATCTACGGTTAACTCTGTGAAGAACACCACAGAGGTAAGGGATTATGCCAGTGCACTTGTCCATTACCCCTCCCTGCATCTGCATCTCTTAAAAATACGCAAAACTAACCGTCCTGCTCTGCAACCGATGCCTAACAGCTTATCTTAAGAATTAGCCAGCGGAATGAATGAGTGAATGTTTTATCTTCTGTTAAGACATTCATTGGAATCAACATTTCATTCTTCTTTTACTGCTGAAGAGGGAAAAAGGGAGGTATTTATGATGAACAGATGAGAACAGAGAAGACAGACGTGTGTGCACGTTGCTTTCAAGTGGGATGCCAAGAGGAGGAACCCATCTACAAAAAAGAATATAATCAATACCATGCTTCCAATAATATAAAATATATAAAGATTCATCCAGAATTCCAGATATACAAAGCATATTAGTCCATAAAGGAGCACTTAATAAATAAGTGACGAGTATAAGCAGCTAATCTTTGAAGGGTTGCCCTATATCTAATATGTGATCACAGAATAGCCCAATACACTGTACCGGATGGATGTTTGTCAAAATTAAGAACCAGAATTCCAACACAACATGCTTATATTAGCAAAGTTCTTAAATCTGGTAAATGAGAACACAATTGTCCTTTGATCTACTATCAGCCAGATGTTTCTACTCCAAATAACAAATATCATGAGAACCTCAGGAAATGCTAAATACATGTGCATGCACGTATACCTGATATAATCACATTGAACATGCTGCACATCTCAAGCACCATGTCCAAGGCTAGAACTAAGCAGCATGACGAAGAAGAAGTGGTATCACAAAGTCTTATAATCTTATATCTTAAAATTACCGGTTCCGAAAGATTACAAGGACAGCCATCCAAGACCACCAAAATCTACCCATATCCTGACGTCTTGATTCATAATACCAGATGACAAATTACAAGAGCTCAAGAGAAAACTTGGAAAATAAAAACTGAAAATCAGATATATACATAGAAAAGTTGAATGAGATAATTACTAACAAAGTTAGCGCAGTTCATAAGATATAATGCTCAATCATTAGGATAAGTTGAAATACAAAAATAAACTTTCTCCTTATTTCATCTTTTATCAAACACGTTGCACCGACCAAAGGAACATAACCATTGGAAAACACCAGGTTGTGATACTTGGGGCACAATACTGACAACTTTAAGCAAAAGCAAAGCACCAGACCAAATGCGTTCCTCCAAATCTTGTCAATTGGTTGCATATCACACCCAGCAGAACATAGACCAGATTTCTCAAAAACTGAGCATATAGAAGACTGATCACAGAGCTGCAGCCATCACTCATCAGAATCATAGTTGAATGAAATAAGCTATCCGATTGTTCCAATGAAGGCATCAGTCCCTAATTTTCTCCAAAATCGTTGTACAAAATCACTCTCTCAATGCATTGCAGTTGAAGCAACTTCTGTAGCCACATGTAATTCGCTTTCCATATCAATTGCACTTTGATGACCTGAAACAGATTTCACATGTATGGTACTCTCATCCGAAACAGAAGTAGATTCTGCCAAATTCTCATTGAGGACCTGAGTATGATTCTGAACCAATGTTTTAGATAAAGAATCAAGAACAGGTTCAATAAAGGCAACTTTCACATCTTCGTGAGCATCACCCAGCTCATCCCCTTGATTAAATTTTTCTAGGTTCCCATTCGCCTCTTTACCAATCCCATCTGTTCTACAACTAGATTCTGTCAGATTTTCACTGTTCACTTGAGAAGTATAATTCTTTCCTGAGGTCTCATCAGAAGAATCCAGAACAGGTTGAACATAAGCAACTTTTTCATTTACTTCATGACTATCACTTGCCACATTGCCTCCGTCGGACTGAATACTGGTTTCAATTGGAGCAGCATTTTCATCATCTTTTTCATTTACTTCATGACTATCACCTGCCACATTGCTTCCGTTAGACTGAATACTGGTTTCAACTGGCGCAGCATTTTCATCAACAGTATTCTTAGCAAATGTTTGCTCAACAGAATTAACAGGTTTGACAAAAGTGTCATTGACATTGATTTCACGTGCATCACCCAAATCAACTGCAATTTCACATGTGCCGTGAATGGTAGAAGCAGAAACAGAGTTCGGGATTGCTATTGCCTCCTCTTCCATATTGCTAGCAGAAGTTTCGCCTAAAGAATCATGAAGCATTCCAATACAAGAATCTATGACATTTTCTTTAAGAGCATCATCCTTGACATCATCCGAAGAAGACCGAGTATGATCTTTAACAGGTGAACCCAATACAGAGTTTTCAGCCTCAAGAATGTCAGGGCTTGTATCAGAGGGGCACACAGACTTTAAGTTGACACTGGATTCAGCTATCTTATTCACAGATTTTGAATTGATGACAAGAGTCTCATCATTAGTGGGTTCTTGTTTAGGTTCAGAAGAAGAATTTAAAGAACTACTTATCACAGCAATATCATTTGAAGGAACAACTGGGGAATTCTCATTTGAAGGAATAACAGGGGCTTGTAAAGCAGAACTTGTAGCAGAAGCTTTGTTATTGTTCTCGTTCAAAGAATACAATCCAGTGTCATCAGACATATGAAGATCATGCTCAGGAGAGGAATTCAGTTCAGATTTTTCATCCAACACGGGTAACAAAAGATGATTTTCCTTAACTTCAGTGGACTTTGTACCTACTGCAGCTAAAAAGAGAATAGAAACATATAGAGTCAATACAAATTCAACAAAATGGAAAAGGAATAGAAAAATATGATGAAATTATGTGCCTGAATTTGCAGTTATACCTCCCTCCATGATTTCTCGCTTCGCTAGCAGCTTCTGTAACATATCTGTACCGGGAAACACCAACATATTCATGGACCTCATTTCTTGTCTGTGAGATTCCTTAAGCGGATTGAAATTAAAATTTGCAGTCCATGTATGCATGTGTTCAGTGATAGCAGGAATGATCAATTTCTCAACTTTTAGAGAGCTGAGAGCCTGGAAGCAAAAAGGACAGAAAGTTGCAAAGTAAATCATTGGCCTAAACTATCATGAGCAGGAAATTAATGTTGCAAGGGAAAGGATAGATAAGAAAAGGATTTTTTTTGAATTTAATGGATGTATTACCAGGACGGTATATACGAGTCAATGACCAAAACACTAAGGTGTTTGCACAGATGAACGATGGAATATAGAACAAAACACATGCTTGCACAAATGCATATAAATAGAATAATATGTATGATACAAGGTATAACCACAAACATTACCATTAACATAATGTGTATAGTTTGTGAAACAGTCACAAAAGTACAATAAATTAGCTCAATTTCACATTTATGCAAATGACATACCACGTTAGCGAATGGGACTTTTCAATCCCCTCTCCCCCAACATCCAAAAACACAAAAATAAATATATAAATAAATAACAACACACACCAAAGGCAAAGGAATAATAATCTTATTACAATTCCCACCAAGGTGGACACAAGAACTCATACCTATAGCAATTTTAAAATAATGATGATTGTAAACTTCAGCGCATCTATTCATCACCCATATATGCTAGTTAAACACAACTAATATTAGTTTCCATACCGATTCAATAGCACATAATAGCCGACGGCACATCCCTTGACGTCTATAAATATGGCGAGTCCCAATAAATGGCATCTCGGCTAGTTGGGTACCATGGATCCTATGCAGGTAATGATCAACATAATGGTTAGAATAATTTGCATATCAACATAATGGTTAGAATAACTTTCATATCAACGTATTGGTTAGAATATTTGCAATGCTAATTAATATATATTTGCAACAAGCAAAAATGATATCCTCAATTACAGAAGAAATGGATTACCAACAAAATGAACTAGAATAACGAGACACTGACTGATGACTGCCAACCTCCTTTTCCCATAAATATAGCACCCAAAAAAAGGAATACAAGTGGGCCTTCTCTTTTTCTTTTTCTTTTTTTTTTGGGGGGTGGGGGTGGGGGTGGGGGGGGGGGGGGGAGGGGACACAACAAGAAGAATATATTGCTTATGAATGAAGCAGTCATGGAAAGAGTAGGAGCTCTCATCCAACTGAGAAATCAAATGGATAACTGAAGATAAATTGATGAATCTTTTAACAGAGAAAATACAAAACATGTTATAAGCAGAAGACTGAGTACTAATGCAGCATGATTTTACTTTCCGGAAGGCTGAACTTCAGACATCAAACATCAGTTCAGGTTGAGTTCTACATTTTCTGAATAGAATTCTACCTGAAGCTTCTTTACCTCATAGGAAAATAATCAAGTTTATTTAGAGCCTTAAGTAAACACAGTTATTTCTAGTTTACAAATAAATTTGGCATAATACAACATTGCAACAATGGTCAAGAACCATGGAAGGCAGGTCCTTAATAGCAAGTAGCGATAGTAAGGCAAGAGTCAAGAGGAAATACTGATGATCAGCCTAACCAACCAGTAAACGTCCGTCACTTCTCAAATCATCACTATGAGCTTATGGCATGTCAGATGATTGAGAAACTAAAGAAATAAAGTAAATTTCTTTGGTTGCAATTCAGCTTGCTTTGTTATATTACACTAAATTTACACTCAATAGTCTTACAAACTAAAAAAATCAGAACTTACTACCACATAAAGAGGGATATGCAATACACATAAAAACTCAAATTATGGACACCGAACCTGATGGATGCAGCAGAAATAATTTCATCACCCCTCTCCAAAATAGCTGTATAAAAGCCGCTATAGTTCAACCGACTAAAGTTTGACCTGCAGAGATATTATAATATAACCTTTCACAATGCACATTCACATTCTCAAACATAATTAATTTATGCAACAAGACCTAAAGTTAATAGAAGAAATTATTGGAGGCTAAACAATAAGGAAGACAGTGATCACATAAATGCTGGTCTGAATAGTCATACAGATCGAAATAAATGCTACGCAGTCAGAATGTGTCAAAGCATTTACGAATCTGAAACAACAGTACTTTTCAACCAAGTGTAGTCAATAGATTAGGGGCTTACCCACAATTATAGAGAACATTATGAATTAAATTTATCCCACTCCTCCTGTCAACAATGGGTAAAAAACACTCATCCATTACAGACAGCGCGACAGCAAGCTTAGAATTGCATTCAACCCTTTGAGAAAATCCAAGATGCAATGTTTCTGAGGCTGGATCCATTCGATGAACAAGAGACCATGAGAATCCCGCTTCCAACTCATGCTTGACCCCAAGAAGCTTCTGCAAATGACCATAGACCTGTAGAACCACAAAGACTAGTATCAATTCCTGTTCATCCCGATCAAGTCAACTAAACAATGATTTCTATCCCAAACTAGATGGGGTATACTGAAAATGAATCTCATATGTAGGCATAGAAGTAAAAAGAAAAGAAGAAAAAAGAATTAAAAAATAAAATAAGACAAATTAAATAAGAATAAAATAAAATAAATATTTTAGAATACAAAAATAGAAAAGAAAGGAGTTATGAAAACCAAGAGATAACAACAGAAAAATGCAAAAACCTAAGTAAAGATATAAGTACTTGAAGCCAAAATAACGAGAAAAGTTTTATTATTAATTCACCAAAGAAATCCTAGCATTCAATTAGACTTTCCAATATATCCTATCTTTGTTTCTATTAATAGATTGACCCATTTATATGGGAATTTCATATTTTGAAAGTCTGATGTAGTGTTGTACCCAATTTATATGTTTAAACCTCAAAAATTAATTTCAATTGAATTTCAAAACCTTGAAAACGTTTCTTGCTTTCAGTCCAACTGTGTGGGTGTCAAGCTCCTTCTGTACACTTAATTCTTATTCTATAACTTGGATGTCATCACCTCCTACATGTTTCCTTTTCCCTTTTTCCTTTTTCCTTTTTCCTTTTATTAGTCATCACCTCCAACTAACTTTTTGTCTTTTGATATAGTCCAACAATTCAATAGATTATTATGAGCAGATCTTCAGTTCCATTTACCTATATAATATTTTCTTTCATGCTAAAAGAAAGGCCATACCCCACATTGAAGCTCACAATGACTTTTAGGTTAATGTTCAAAAATTGTATTTTATGTATTTAAGCTGTAGCATTATTATTATTATTTTTTTTAAAAAAAGTGAAAAGGTCAAAATGTGTGTTTCTTAAAGCATGGACACATTCAAGAAATCTAAACTGCTTAAGAACAACACGAAGAGTATGTGCCTGAAACAAATCATAGAAAATACAACTGCATAGAAGTGCACGTGTTTCTTAGGCCTAGATCATCTTGTATTCTCATGTTCAAGGTGTGAGAGTTTACATGACTTCCCCCCCCCCCCCCCCCAAATCCATTTTTCGTAAGTGTGCGTGTGTTTGTAGTATAAGTCCTCCATTTTTTCCTATTTTCCACTCTCTATGAATACAGTATTCTGTATGATTTGCAGAAGTGGGTTAGTACAGAACCCATCAGTTCACTTATAGATATTTGATTGGCCCCCGAAGAGGTTATGCCAGGAGATGGCTTTTAAGTTCTTACAAGTTAGGTAGGTGATAAATACGAAACTCCAATTTATAATCAACTCCAGAATATTGCTCAATCTTTCAAGTACATCTGCAAGGGAGACTGACAGATGATTTTTCTAACCGCCATCCTTGTCTTTAGGTTTTGAGCAATCTTTTCAAAGGGAATGAGAATATAATGGCTTCAATTTCAATTTAAAACGATTGATATCAGATTTTTTTAATCAACACATTAAAAAAGTTGCATTTACTTCCGGTTTACTGTATAAAAACATAGTTCTCTGTAGTTGTATGATTGAACAAGCGTCCTACTTTATTAAAGATTTTCCATGTCAGCAAGTAGAATCATATGGTACTCGTGTACACAGACTAGGTCCAGGCTAAATAAACTATCACATAGCATCAAGGTTTACATCTTGTACGATCCATATCAGCACGACATCTTTACTTCTATTTTTCATTAATAAGGACCAACATGACATATTAATAAGGAATTCAATCTCCAAGTAAGTAATATATCATAAAAGCAAAAGAGTAGTCAAATACGAAACAAATTTTTTTGTTCAGAGGTTATATTGGTATCATATAGAAGACTTGTCTAATTTATATAATTATATTTAAAAATTGTGGAAGTTTCAGGACACGCCTAAGATGTCATCAAGGTCAGGCAACTTTATTAAAATCTATTGCTCAGAGCTACATTTGGATCAAATAAAAAAGAAAGGCTTACGCCTCTGTAGAAGGTCAAAGCCTACTATTCTTTTTGGTCTTGGCAGAAGAGCAAATGTAGGGAACTGGATAGTAATTCTACTTATGCAATTGATCAAACTTTAATTAACCTAAATAGCATTATCTACAAATAGACATTTACATGCATTAGAAGCTGAGCAACTGTAATACCTCTTGGCACTTCTTCCCACAAAATGAATTGGTTGCATCACCCGAATCAACAGATAAATCATCCACCTCCTGACTGCATGATTGATGATCTGAAAATAGCAAAAAGGTAAAGTCTCAACAAATAAAAAAGTATATATACACATAAAACTACACTTTTGAGACATAGCTAGAGCATCATGATTACATTTTTTGTCGCAAAGGCTACATAGAAGAAGTGAACTGTTTGTTTTATCATTTGCTTCAGCATTAGTCCAACCAGCAAATCCACAAAATTTACATGTACAATTTGGGCAATGCCAATCACCCACGGGAGCATCTGCAGTGGGAAGAAAAATATGAATGCCTGAATTTTTAAAGAAGATACTAATCAACTTTATGTGCAACAGTAAGTGATTAAAACACTTAGACGAAAGTGCATTCCATATCCCCCCCTTAATTTAATTAAACTAGTTCAAGACCTTGATGTCTAAATAACTTGAAAAACATTCAGGTACCTGATTTATAAATAAGTCTGACATCATGGCCACTGTCAGAATGAGAAGTGAGGTAGACGGGTGCAAGTCTATCTCTTTTTAACACAAAATGAAAAAATGTGATTAATTAAACAATATTGACTACAAGAACAGAGGCTATTATATTAGGGAGATTTAAAATTCTCAGCCTTGTATCTAAATAATAACTTATTTCACCCATATTTCCCATTACCAATATCCAATCACATCCTCAACAATATTATTTGTTTAACATGAAGCAAATAAACTGGGGAACAAAATCACAAATAATATTAGCATTTCTTTCTGCCTTAGGTTTATCACCTAAGCCTACTCTTTTCCACAAACCATTTTTGTAACCAATGCCTACAGAGACTCCATGCCCTCCAACCCACCCCACAAAAAAAAGGAAAAAAGTTCTAAATTGTGTCTCCATGACCAATTTAGAACATATATCAAAATAAATATTTCTATTTCAAGAGGAGGGAAGTGGGAGACCAGAGGCAGAAGTGTATTTGGAAGGAAAACAAGAAAACATAAGCATAATTCACATCTATGAATGCGGCTAACACGAGAAGGCACATGGCATGTGCTATGCCATTGTGTAGATGTACCTGTATATCCAAGCAGCTCTGATGAAAAGTTGATGGACAACCATCACAACAAATCAAATCCCCACCATCACCACAGAGGCCACAGGTATCATCATTTGGATCATCACCATCAACATCTACATTATGAAAACCTCGGCGTTCTGATTCCTTTTGACTATTCCATGCATCTATCTGGCATTGCAACAGGGAAAGTCCAGACTCCAAATATATGTTCGGTGGTTGACGCTGTTTGCTTCCTGCGTGAATCTCAAACTTTGAGATGGTGAGAATTTTGCTACAGCAACCACAATGGATTCCATCTTTCGTGATCCAACCTTCTAGCATAACTTTCTTTCTACGGTTCATATACTGCACTTTGTCACTCATATGAACAATTCCGGAGTCAATCAGCCAAGAGAGAAGAGTTCGCTTTCCAGAATAGGGAACAAAGCCATCAGTTTCTGAATTTAGTCCCTTGTCAGAACGGCGAACCAACAATGTACATCTGCCAATTTTTCTACTTTTTCTTCCTTGTATCATATGAGAATTAGTGGCAGATATTTTTTCAGCCCTCTCTTGCTTTGGCGTTCCCTTGTACAAATTATCAGTTGGATCATTTCCACTCACATGATCTGCTTCATGCAATCTGCCTTTCAGTGACTTGTGATTCTGTTTCATATAAAAGCTAAGTTTCTCTTCATGCTGTTCACTGTCTGTGCCCTCCGCAGACTCTTTCATGATAACTTCCTTGGCGCTCTTACTGCAACCACCATCTCTTTTTTTCCTTTTCATTTCCCTCTCAATCTTCTTACGGGTTTGCCTGGTTAATTTACTAAGAATCTCCTCTGGTAAAGGAGTGAATGGAGTAGAGTCACTGCAAGGTTTAATATTATCATCCTCTTCATCCAACTGCTTTTGAAGTGCATCGTAAGCCTTAATAATAGACCAGTACGCAGTTCCAGCTGGGTTAATATACACTGCATCCAGGTAATCTCTGTTTCTTCTTGGTCTATAATCGATTGTCCAACCACGATCAATAAGCATACTCCTTATCTTCTCCCGCAGTAACTGTTTCTCTGTGCCACTACCACGCTTAACTTTGCCTTCCTTGCCTCCAAGTGGAGTCATAATTTCAGGTGGTGGGGTTCTTTTATTTTTATTTTTAACCGCTTTTGTAGACCTGCGAGCTTGCTCACTTGTTGATTCCTGCTTCAGTGACGTGTCACTGTCATCTGTTTCAGAATCCTCAGCCTTACTGCTCATAACTGGCAATGATTTTCGCAACTTCAGATCACTTTTATCCTTCCTAGCAAATGAAACTGGTTTTTCAGGACGTTTTGAATCTGAGCAAAATGAAGGTCGAATTACTTTATTCTTCTTGACAGCAGCTTCAGACCTAGAACCCTTTCTATCTTCAGCTTCCTGGTAATCACAACTTTTATCAGGAAAACTCTGCTTCTTTTTATTTACCATTACCTTCAATACACCATTTTTCCCCTGCAATCTGATAGCCTCGTCGGGTGCTTCCCTATACTTCTCTCTCATGAATGAAATGGGTAGATGGGATTCATCCTCCTCCGTCTCATATCTACTCTTACCACTGTAATTAAGCCCTTTACTCTTTCCACTTGACATGCTACTTCTTCTTTCATAAAAAATATCTTTCTTCCTATCAACCATGGCATTTCTACTAGAGCCATTCCCAGATTCCCTGTGATTCCCACTGCTTCCGACTAACTTCAACCTATCATCCACATAATCCCTCCTCATCTTTTTTCCATCAAACCCATCATATTCATCAAACTCAAACACGTCTAACCCACTTCTCTTTCCATCACTTTCAAATCCCAAAATCCTACCATCTTCCACATAACCCTTCTTATAAGAAGCTGAGCTATTACCGTATTTATCAGCAACTTTCCTCCTAATAGGCTCTAACAACTCATCACTGGACCCTGAATCAGTAAGAATCAACCTGGACCTCTTCTTTTCTTTCCTGGAGTCGAAAGCCTTCTTTGAACCCGAAGCACCAAATCCTCCCACCCCGTCCCCTTTCTTCTTAATAATCAAACAACCAGAAGAGTTTTTCTTCTTTATTACACCACTTGACGGGTCAGCAGATCTCACACCATCTTCCATATTATGAATCGCCCACAAAAAAATATATATATTCCAAGCTATGAATTCACACGAAATTTATCTCAAATTCAGAATTTCTTCCATGTATCCATAAACTACCCGACAAATTCAACTTTTCAATCAAATTTGCATGCAATTTATCATAAATTCAGCATCAAGCTCACCAATTTAAGAATTCGAAAACCAAAAATCTCCATTCCAGATCAAACATTCCCAGATCTAACCCCAAACAAAAGGAAAAAACCTAAATTCAAGAATATTGAAGAAAACACTTTCTTTGATGTCAAAGGGTAAAGTTTTATCCTTACCAAACCTCACCGGAGAGCAATAAAATTACCTGCAGTTTACCGACGGGAAGCTGACAATCGGCGAATAAGATCCCGGCGAACGTATCGAATCTCGGGCTAGATAGAGAGAGAACCAAAGTATTGTGTATGTAAGAGAATATAAAGAGAGAATTAGGATTGTATTTGATCCTGTTTGCCGTTTTATGTAAGTAATGAAACTGTGTATAGTGTCTGTATCATCAGAAATTTGTAATTACTGGATTTTTAATCCCAGAAGATTTTTTTTTTAAAATCAATTTCTAAATTTAGGATTCAAATATAATTTTTTTTTATTTTAATGAATATTATTATAATCATCATAAATTACATGAAAAATATATTACTAATTACACAAATAATTTTTAAAAAATATGTCCGAAATGAATTTTTAAATTGTATAAATTATATATATATTTTTTAATTTTAAGATTTTACAAAATAATTTTTCTAAAAAAAAGTTTAGTATAACATATACAATATTTTTATGTTTTGGGTTTACAATTAAGTTAATTGGTGAGCTTTTTTATGCTAATTTCAATTGCTTAATACTCCCACTAACTAGTTGTTTCAACTATTCAAGTGGTCATGACTTTTAGCTATTTGGAAAAAAAAAAACTAAAATAAAACTGAAGTAAATAGTAATGATATATTGCGCGAAAATTAATTACGAAGATTTATTATATCAGTAATATTATAAGTATATTAATATCAATTCAGTTATTAACAGTACAGTATAGCATGATGAATTTCATGTAACAAGATAGGAATGTTGTAATCACTTTTTAACGATAAGTAAATAAAACTCGTAAACCTGTTCATCTGAATGAAAAAGTTTCCTTAAAGGGTAAAAATAAGTAGAAACCGTTTGTTTTTCTTAAATGATGGAGCAGTTGATACTAATTTATTAATGCTTTCTTATATTTCAAATAGAACATCTGAACTAGAACGAAAACTATAAATTCTAGAATAGGTTTTTGTAGTTTTAATAAAAATAATTATGGAATATTCTAATAATTTTCACACATTGAAAAGTGAAAATCAAATAATATAATATATAGGCATTAAAATATATTAATATATACGTATTAAAAATATATATGTACCGCTTATATATTCTCAGGTGCAAAAAATTAATTTTAAGTACGATAATTTTTATGCAAGTTTGTTCTCATTTATCAATTAAAATTATAAAATTTCAAGTTTGTGCTAAAAGATAATATAAAAATAAAAATTAAATTTTAATATATTAACAGTATATACACGAGCGACATTAATATTATGACATCATAAATCCGGTCAGTACGTTAAACGAAATTATTTTTATTTTAATAATATATTATAAATCTTAAGTACATCGCTCGTGTATCAAGAATTTGATATAAAAAAAAATTATTTTATTTATTTATTTCTCCCCCTACTTTCTGTTTTGTTTCCCCTTTTAATTCCAAGAGCTGGTAAACGACGGTATGTTTGTTGTTTCCAAGAAAGGACTGTCTGTCTGAGTGTCTAGTGGTTGACAGAATTGGACGACCCACTCATAAACCGTCCCTGTGGCAAATCGGTTGAGTTATAGTAATTTTGGCGCGAGCAATGAGTAACTAACTAGCCCATTCTATTTTTCATTTGGGCCTAACCACTGGGCATTCATTTGGACTTTGGACCTCCAACGGGAGTTGTTAAGATTAATATTGATGGTGGTGCAGGTTCAGGATTAGTCATAAGAAAAGTTTGGCAACAACAATCCAAGTCCAGTTGATGTTATATTTTGAAATGGATGGCTACAGCCCGTCATGCCAAGGCTTTGTACTAGATAAAACAACTGGGCTAAATTGTGTGTACCGGAAAGCCACTTTAGTCAAAATGAAAAGGAGTAGTATGTAATTTACAATTTATAATATATATATTACACATTTGAGGCCAGTAAATATCTAGTAAAAATTTGTTTAAGTTATCAAACTTACCGCTGAACGATATAACTGACATATATATACTAATTCTTCGGGAAAAAAAATACTACATTTGAAAGAAGTTAAACTGTAGCCGGAAATGGAATCAATGCCGCCCGCCTGCCTATTGGAATTTTGGTAAGAAAAACAATATATATATATATATATATATATATATATATATAGGGTCAGGATCAGGTAAGGGATCCCTTACTTTCTTAAAATGAGGGAATTTTTTTTTTTTGCTTTTTTTTTAAAATAACTAAAAAAAAAATTTAATATTTTATGTAACTGATCAAAAATTTTAATATTTTTTAATAGTTTAAAAGTTTATCTAACGATAACCTCGTAAAGCAAGTAGTAATATATATGGCTTTAACAAATATACTTTTTTATTGTAATTGCAAGTCAATAAAGTCACCTTACCTTACATAATGAAAATTGTAAACTTATATATTAAAATGACCGATACAATTATTTTTATTTTTATATCACAGACAGATAAACTCATTATTAATTACAAAAAAAATATTTAACATGATTCCCAAAATGCAGCCTTATTATTTTTATTTTAATTTTAAAAATATTGATTTTCAAAAGTGAGAAAATATCATGTGGATGTGGGTGGGTTTGTTATCCTAACAAGAATCAAGTAATTATTATTCAACATGTGAAGTGAAGCTAGCCAGGGACCATAAGTGTCCTTTGTACAGCTGCTTGTCTTGTCTTTATTTTTTATATCTATTACTATTAGCAGCTTTTCTTTCTGGTAGTAGTATTCAACATGGGAAGATTGATTCCTAAAGGCCCTTTTTAAAAGGGATCTCTCTATCTGTCCACGCGTGATTATTTAATTCCACTTCCATTCACGGCTGAATAAAAAGGTTCCTCTTCATCAAATCAACTCATAAATTAATTTAAAATTCAGCACTTAAAGACATTATTTAGTTCAACACTAAAAACATATTTAATTTTATAACGGAGATATGAAGGGTGCAAAGATCACAACTGATTTGATATTTCAAGCATAAACACCTCAAATGTCTCAACAGAAAGATGGCAGTTGGGGAATCGGAATATAAATTAGGTCCCAAATCTAGGAAACTGGCCTTGGGACCTTGTGGAGGATGGAATCCAACCAAAATGCTCTTAGACCTTTGTTTGGTCAGAAAAAAACTACCATATCAAACTATTCATTCATCACAGAATCTACAGCTCTAGAGAGTGGATAGATTACATATATTTTCTGCGTCTCTCACGCTATGTAATGTAATGGAGATAAGAAGATTCTCCTCTTATTTTTTTCTTCTTCTTTTTTTTGGAGTTGAGATTAGTGGATGTGGGAATTTCCATTGATCAGCTAATTCTCTCCCCAAGTGAGGGTAACTTCTAGTTGGAGTGATTGTTCGTTTATCAGTTTATAAAGCGTTTTGAAGTGTTTGGGCTCAAACAAAATAAACTTTACCGCTACAAACTCCATAATCGCTAGCAACCAAACATACTACACAAAATTCCCATCTCTTTATTTTTTTTTTCCCATCATAAATAAGCTGCAAGTTAATTGAGATGTAGTGAAAGAAGGAAATCTATATAACAAAAAGTTAGAAATCTACAGCATCAACTGGAAGAGAAGTAGCTCTATGAAGTGATTGTGGAAGCAAAACCCCAGTATAGAAATTCTTGGCAGTGACCATATGTTCAGGACTATAAGCCCCATATGTACTTTCGTAATTTTGGATCCTTTGGCTTGCACAATTCATCTCAGCATCAATAGGAAAACACAAACTGAAATGCCTCCCAGAAGCAAAAGATTTTAGTAGAACTTCATTCTTCTCTTCTTCCAATGGCTTTGAACTCGAGATCAATGATGATAATTTATCTTTCTTCTGTTCTTTTTTCTCATCAGCACTTGATGAGAAACTCGATATTACTCCTAGTTGCTGATCTCTAAGCTCCCTCAACTGCATTTGATACTTAGCCTTGAGCCACCTCAATTCTTGTCTTATCTCATTCTCATAGTCCTCTGCCAAATCTCGAGCTGGTGAATGATCCTCGGATATAAATTCTCTCGCAATAGATTTTTTCTCCTTGTCCATGTTTATAACTTCATCCTCCTCGCCTAAACACAATTCTTCGAGTTGTTCATTTTCATCATCTGATCCTTGAGAACTTAATTCAGGCCCATCGTGTTGTGCCCAAATATCAGAATACTGCATACCATCTGATTGACTAGATACTACTGGTGCACTTTCTGTTACACATTGCTCGGACGCCTCAAACTGGTATGTGATCTCTTCAAACCGGCCATGCATAGCAGCACAGCCGTGTCTAGAGCACTGAAGAACTTGAAGGTTCTTGGCGAACGGATTGCTTGGGGAAAGATAGGTCATATAAGGGCTACTTGATGCACAGTTTTGACAGTAACCACAATTTGTGTGATCAGGGTTCTCTTCTAGGCCTAATCCTCTATTCCACTCTGGTACTAGGGAAATGATCTCGCCATCAATCATATCTGCTATTTTAGTCACTTCTTGATCTGTAATATCCAGTTCTGCAATCATTTCAGCAGCAACACTCAATGCTGTGTCTGATTCCATGTCAAAAGGGAAGTATATATTTCGTATTCGACCTGCAAAAGATTTATCCAACTCGTTAAACATTAAACAAAATCACAAACAAGAAAACTAACAAACAATTCTTGGCCACCTTGCAAAATAGATTAGAGATCAAAAATAACCTTCTTTATCAGCCATCCTTAGTCTTAGAAAGATGCCATCATCTTCTCTCCTCCCCTTGATAGTTATGTCAATGTTTTCAAAGTGCTCATCCTCTCGACTTGCCCATAAATCAATTTCATTTGATTCAAAATCAGGTGGAATATAATCCAAGTCAATCCCTGCTTCACAACCAGGATAGCTGGAGCAATCATTCATCAAAGAGCTGTTATTACTATTAACTTTTAAGAGGGGCTGTCTTAACATGGGACCTCTTCCATCAAAATCTCTACAATACTTGAGTGGTATCAAACCGGATCCATAATCATCAATTTGAAGAAAAGGGTCATTTAGAAGATCCCTGGCAGAAAGCCTACAAGATACTGTGGCTAAACACTTCTCAATGAATTGTTGAATCTCCACATCATTAACTTTGTAAAGAGCATCTGGTTTTTTACCCTATATGATGAAACAAGCTAATGTTAATGAATAATAGCAGAATTAGACTCGAACGAAATAAATAAGAATTGGGTTTTTTTGGTTCATACAGATATGACTTTCTTGTATATTTGAGCAGGGTGAAAGCATTCACTATATGGATATTCAAAGGTGACCATTTCCAAAATGCACATTCCAAATGCATAAATGTCGACTAATTCATTGTATTCCTCAGCATACACCTCAGGAGCCATGAACTCTGGCGTTCCTAATGATAAACAATTAAAAAGACCAGGAAAAAAAATGTAAGCTTGAAACTGCATAAGCTCGTACTCAGAGGCAACATATATCATAAAATTTCATATACGTAATTCAATTAGAGTTAAAGATTTACAAGAATACATTTTAGAGACCTTCAAAGTTGGGACATTTGAACTTACCAACACAGCGAGCAGCGTGTGATTTACGGAGTATTGCAGCAAGGCCAAGATCACCAATCTTCACTTCCCCTTGATTACCATTAACAAAAATGTTGTCACACTTGAGATCTCTATGGATGACAGGAGGGTCAAGGCTATGAAGGTAGAGAAGGCCTTTCAAAATCTGCCTACACCAATGTTTCACTGCTCTAATGTCAACTCTCTTGTGTTTTTGCCTATACCTAACCAAATGATTGAAAATGAAAACACAAACATTAAATCATCACAACATAGAATTACACATATAAACTAGTTCAATGAAGCTGAAAAAGTATAGACTTTCTGTAGTACTTACTGTCTGAGAGTACCAGAGGTGAACATCTCTGTCACAAAGTTAATATTCCTATTAGCAGTATCAACCCAAGAAGTGTAGAACTTCATGATATTGCTGTGCTTTAAAGTCTTGAGCAGATGAATTTCACAATACAGCCTCTCAAGATCTTCTGGACTTTGTAGAAAATCATAAAGCTTTACCTGATTCCAGGCCACTTCAATCCCTTCATACTCATCAAAAGCCCTATAACTGCAATTACCAAAAACCCCAAAAAATGAACAAATATAAAAACATAACAATTAACGCTCAAATGAACCAATCTGACAAGAAATGAAATACCCATCAAGAATAAGAATCACATGATACTAAAAAAGTTGGAATCCATCAGAAAATTGAAAAGGGTATGCAGAAAAAAGATTCATACACTGTCTTTGATGCTCCTTTCCCAAGAATTTCATTATACTGCAGAAAAAAATGGCAACATGGGACTAAAGTTCAACACCAAACTTAATTATGGAAAGAACAAAAATCTATAAAACAGGAGATAAAAGAATAAATAAATAATTGAAGGGAATGAAAACAAGGCACATACCCTTCCATATCTCCCAGTAGGATCAACTTCAACAAATTCAGACTCATCTGGTTCAAGAACAATAACACCATTCATTCCTTATTCCTATTTTTAGCCTAATAATTATCTCACTGCAACCAAAATGTTTCTTCTTTGCAATTGGAGAAAAGAAAAATTATGAAAAACATATGATTAAGAATCTTAGCTATTATTAAGATTACTAGTTCAGTATTATCTTGTCTATGTTAAAGAAGAAGAGACCTTGACGAGTTCATCAAAAGGACAATTTCTTCGTAACAACTGATAGAAATTAGAAAACGAGGCCAAAATTTCTGTTGGCTTTGTACTTTGCCTACCCCACGCACAAATAATGACAAAGCGCCCCTCTTTTTCTTTACATGTGCTATCTTCCTTCCTTTCTTTCTTTCTATCTATCTATCTATCTATCTATCTATCTCATCACGAGCTGTAAAATTCATCACCCAAGAGGCCTGCAACAGCTTGCTAGACAGGGACCAATAAAATAATACTTTCTTCTTTCCCATCAAATAAACTTAAATAATACTATCTTCACAAGTTATACACACACAAAATTACACGTATTCATGTATTATTTATTGATAAAAATGTGTAAAATGTATAGTTTGTGTACATAACATTACTCAAAAATATTTCATTCATAACAAAATGTACTTTTATTGATGACAACATAAAATTACATAATGTTGAACACAATTTTACCAGTACATTTAGGGATAAACTTAAAATAAATTTAAAATTTTTATAACCAACTTTTTTGTGATATTGAGCTAGTAAAATATAGATATAGATTTTATCTTTATGCAGTGCATTAGTACAAATGAGTACGTGGCATCTACAATATTTTTCGATTTGGCAGGGAAAATATGTGTCAGAAATATGTCCAAACATCCCTGTTGGATAGTTGTAATATGGAGTATAATGTTGATATTATATATACTTGAAGAACAGACGGTAATAAATGTGTTTTTTCAATCTTTATGAATCTTAATGGGCTGGTAATACTTGCAGGTCAAAAATATACTCTCCGAGTATAGGTGTACCAAATTACACATACGGCAGTGCCATATGGGTATTAGTTTTTGCATTTATGGTTCTACGAATTTTTTCAACCGGACTTAAAACATCTCATCAGTAGTAGGCAAAAAAAAATTAAATTGAAGTTTGTTGAATTACGTAACAATTTAAAGAGTATTATTTGTTATTTTTATATTTTGTATACTTTATTAGTCTCTTCAATTCAATTAATACAATATTTGACTTAAAACAATAATAATTAATAACATTTGAAATAATTAATAACATTCATTTTTTAAAAAAATAATTTTCTCTTACCTTTATCTTTTCGTGTATTGTTTTATTCTCTTTTTTTAATGAAAAATAAATTTATCTTATCATGTTGACATTGCAAAGATGAATAACCCGACAAACAAACTTGATTATCCAAAGTCATTGGATAAATTTTTAATTCACGTGGTTATTCATAAGGTCGTATTGGATAAATCAAAGGGTCATAATTAACGTAATTATCCAAAGGGTAATCAAAATAATATTTTATCTAATATGATAAATAAATAAATAAAAAGGAATGATATTAAATTTTAAAATGAGTTGTACGTCAAAATCATCAAACAAAATAAATATTTTTAGTTTTTTTCATATGATTTTGATTCTCTCAAAACAAAATAAATATCTTGAAGAGACAAGATCAACTTACCAATTCTGAAAAAAGAGAATGAGGTTGGAGATTTGATAACTAAAATTAGGGAGATTATTGGATATAATTTTTTTGATATGGATCACCATCACCTATTTAAATTTCCCAAAATAATTAAAAAAAATTGTCGGAGATGCTCTTAAAATTCTACGTTAAAAACTTGAAATTCAAAGCTTAAGTTGAATAAATTGAATTATTCCTTTAAATAAATTATGTCTTGAATTAGGAAGGTAACCTATATACTCCATCCCATATATATATTTTTGACTTTTGAAAAATTAAAATATTTTTAACTCAAAATAATAAGCTTTTTATTAAAAATAATAAAATAATAAATCTTATATTTAGTAATACTTTTAGGCACTTTCCACTATTTATCATTTTAACATACTAAAATAAATTTGTCCCAAATTTGTGTTTGGAAAATATCTCAAATTAACTTCAAAAAATTAATAAAGATCTTATATTTTGAGGCATAGAGTATATAAATTGATTAAAGAAAATGATATATGTTCCAGATGTTTAGGTAGGCTTTTTAATTGTTCATTGCGTAAATAAATATTAGTGATACATTTTTTAGAGTGTGCGTAATACTTCCTTTATCTCAAGATAAAAATTCTGGTGGACTTTTTACGCATATTAAGAAGAGGAATGAAATGATAAAATTGCCCATAATAATATGACATTAATTATTTTTAATGTAGGTGACAGAGTGACTTTCTAGCTTTTCAATTCAAAATATTCTCTCTCTATACTTATTAAACATGGAGACAAACTTAAAATAAGAAAAGTATGAGATATTTAATGCTACGGGCATAATAGAAAAAAATGTGTAAAAGTTTGGTTATTAAAAAAAGTGAACATTTAACATAGAATTTACCCAAAATAATAATAACGATTTTTATCATGAGACGGAGGGAGTAATAATTTGATTAATTACCTAAAAACAAGGGATAAAAACAGTCCTACAGTTTGTTGCGTAGATGAGACTTCATAGACTATTGGAGTTCCGATTTCAATATCACAAGTTTTTGTTTGAGTTGATATATGGAAAGGAAAATGATATATATGTTGATAAATATTTGATAAAATTAAATTATAATTAACGTAAAAGTGTATGTGATAAGATAGAATAAATTAAGGTGAATTCATCTTAATTGTTACTTATCTCATGTATATATACATACATCGCAATTATAATTCATCTGAAAACTTTCGTATCTTATGAAAATTAAAGTTGAATTGCAATTAACGTTAAAATATATGTGATAAAATAGAATAAATTAAAGTAAACTCCCTTTAATTGTTACATATCTCATATATATATATATATATATATATCATAATTATAATTGATCCGAAAACTTTGGGAATGAATCGTATGGAAATCATCTGCTACTCATAGGCGTATGTACTTGTCTTTTATATATAATGCATACCAAAAATCTGGTGGTAATCCAATTTCATATATACCCTGTTCCACTAACAAAATAACAAGTGTTAGGTTTTGTAGAAAACAATCTTGAATGTACATATAAGTATGTACCTTTATAACTCTTCTTACGTAGTGACAGAGTCAGACTTTTTAAAATTAAGGATTATCAATAATTTCTCCTGGTGATTTTTTTTAAGCGTGGTTCCACGTAATTTTTTTAATATTTTTATATAAAAAATATCGTTATAAATGTATAATAACAGTAAGCGATAATTTTCATGTGAAAATATTATTTTACGTTATAAAAATATACATTAAAATAATCGTTAAAGTTGTGATAATATTTTTAGGAAATTGTTATTTCACATAAAAATTGATATTTTCACATAATCTCTCTCACATGAATAGTGAGTGGGTCTCACTTCTATGTGAGATAGATTCATCGGCAGAACCAAGGGGACGAGGGGATCATATGACCCCCCACCAAAATTATGCACAGACTATATATTAATAGTCAATTAAGTAAGTACCACTTCATTAATTAAGTAAGAACAAACATGAGAATCAACAATTAATTAATTTAAAGAAATGATTTGAATGATGGAGATTGCCGTAGTGCAGGTGTTACGGACAAGTACTTTGAGAAATCAAAACCTTTGCAACTATTTAATGAATACTTTAAAGGCAAAAATGAGCTCACATTTTCAGTAGTATTACAATACTACATTTTAAAAATATGTAATTAATCAACTAAACGAATTAAAAATATATAAATTAGACGCAGGATGAAAGAGAAGAAACCTAGAAAAAATATGGATGAGTGGAGTTTTCTTAAGCTTTTTTGCCATGAAAAATGTGACAATCATACTGGCTGGGGTAAAACCCCTTTTTAATTTCCTCCACTACCAAAGCAAAAATATTCTGAGAATTGATCAACTTTAATGGCCAATGGCCGGTGGCCACAGCTCATGATGTGTGTCTGGGAGGGTGGGGATACATTTGATGCCAATAGGCCTAATTCATCGTCCTTAAACCCAGAATAGGGACCAAAGACGGGGCCTAATTTAATACGCTACATGTCTCTTTTTTTTTTATGCTCTAACCGTCTCAAAGTTTAGAGTCAGATTTTAATAAAGTTGTAAAATGAGAAAAAACATTTCGAGCTCGATTTGTACTTGCTCGATAAAAAGTTCGATTCGAGTTCGACTCAAAATATAAATGAGTCAAATATAAACAAATTTTAAAGTTAAATAATTTATTCGAACCTCGTCAAATTGTAATTTTCTATTGATACTCGGATCATATTCGTTCGAAAAGTTCAAACTGCTCGGGCTAGATTCGAGATTGTGTTCGACTCGATAGCTAAACGAGCTTTAATCAAACCTTATTTTATACTCGATAAAATTTGTGAACCAAATCTGAGCAACTCAATACTCAACTCGACTCGAGTCGATTCATTTACACCATTAGATTTTAAGTATATTTTTAGTTATTCAACGTTTGTAGTAATGTTTAAAAGTTCAAACGCTCATGAAAATTTTGTTTGTTTAAAAATTTATTTTAAACGTAATCGCAACGTTTGGGTTTCAAACGCAACACATCAAAATTTATGCAGTGCGAAGGTCCGAACGCTGGTAGTCAAACAAATTCTAGATTATACTATATACATTTAAATATAAAATTATTTACTCAATTTATAAATATTAAGAATGTATTTTTGATGAATGAGAAATAATGAAAAGAAATTAATATTTCCATAGGAAAAAAATAAACTCTTTTTTGTTAAATGAAGAGTGTTTCATGGTTGCAAAAGTATTTGTTGATCTAAATAGTAGTAATTCTTAACAAGAGAAGAACGAATTAATCCCGCACCTAAAAATACAAACAACTTTAACTAGTATCAAGACCTAAAGACTGCCAGCCAGGTAGTCAAATCCGTGATGGAAACTTTAAAAACTAGACGTAGCAAATTAGCAATCAATGTTTGGAGACCATAATCTTCAATATGGACGTACACCAACGCCAGCCAGACTACATGATGTCAACCTGATTCCGACTATCAATCTCTATTCACTTTTTTAAGTCTCTTTTTTTTTTTTTTTAATTTAATATTATAGTGCAATTTATATTTACAATTTTATTTTTAAGAAGCACAACTAAAAAGGTGTTAGGAAGTACAAAATTATTATTTCATAATTTAGCAATAAAAACATTGTTGTTTCGAAAAATAAAGTAAGTTACATTTTATTTTAAATTTTAAAAATTATTAGGATTTAATTCAGATAAAACACTTTTTCTGAAATGAAGAATATATATATATATATATATATTTAAAAATTGAAATCAATATTAACACAAAAAATTGATGTTCCTAAATAACTGATGTTTAAGGATGTTGCACATAGATTAAGAAAATATTTAATAATTTAAAACATTCCTAATATACCCTTAATTAATATTCTATTAAATTATTTTTCAGCTTTAAAACAATTTTCTTGAAGTAATATTAAATGGAGTACAGAGTATAGTTTAAAGAATATGAAACATCAACCTTGAAAAAGAGAAATAGTGAAAAACATGAGTTGTTTAGGAATAGAGGGATTACAAGATAAAAAGAGTCGTTTTGACTCGGTAGTTTAAGGGTTCTTTTGGGTTTTAGCATTAAACATGCGGATTCCAATGGTTTTTTACATGCAAAGTCCAAGATTTTTTTTTTTTTATTTTACTACTATTAAACATTCATTCACACCCTGTTTGCAAGTTTTTAAAACAAAGGAAATGATACACTAATAATATAGACTTTTACTTTTCTTAATTCATGATCCTACTTAATATAGAATTATCTCATTCAACTTGCTCTAATCAATCAACAGTAAGGATCAGATGTTTATTCTTATTATGCTTACCCTGCTTACCTATAAAAAATGCGTCTATTTTTTCTCTCTTCTCGCATAAGCATCACGTCTATTTTTTTCTCCCATCTTATTTCTCTCATACGCGAACTGAGGATTCCATCTCCAATCCGAAAAATCGAGCGACACTCCATTCCAAATTTGAAACCCCTTGACTGATTCGACCCCTTCCAAAGAGAAGCACTGATCGTGACCCGCTTCTCTTATACGATTCTCTTTCGCTTTCAAAACAAGCCTTAATTTTATTAGAATAGGTGTCCTCTGATGATTCTCAGGCCAAAAGGGTTCTTGAGCTCTCACGTAGGTACTTTTTCCCTTTTCTTTGTTTTTATCTTGTGTTATTTTTCTTCAAGTTCAAATGTTATGGTGGATATGACAGAGAATTTGAAAGTAATGAAATTGACTTAATTTTTCGGATATAACAGAGATTTTTTTTAAAAATCCAATTCTGATACTAAAAATATGGTGGATGTTATGACAGTGGAATATTTTCTATATCAGGTACTTGATTGTTATCTCCTTTTATGGAAGTTGAATGACAAGTATTACTTTTTTTCCAAATTTTGAAGGAACAAAAGTTGTCCAATACTTAAAATCTGGTATGTATCCTAACTCCAAAGTGTAAATAACTGTAGTCTTGCTCTCTATTTCTCTTAAGCAAGGATTCATGTTGATAACTTTCTGATAGACCCATGATGTATTGGTTAACAGTTTCAAAGACTTTTCTGTATTGAGTGTGGACTTAAGCGTTCTTTTAAATTTATTCTCAGGGAATTGTTGCTTATTATGGATGCTATGAACCATGAAATTGATAGTTGTGGGGATAATGCAGAAATGAATTTAGATTGCATTTATAATTTTGAAATGGAGATGGAGAGGGATGACTTGATTGAAGAGGGTTTGGATGTGAACAATGATAAATCTGTTGTTTACTATCCTCAAGTAGCCGATGAATTTACGCCTAAGCTAGGTCAAGAATTTCAAACATTAGAGGACGTTCACACTTTTTACAATCGATATGCAAAGACACTTTGGTTTTAGAAAGCGAAAAGCATATCTTGAGAAAAAAATTGAGGGAAGCGGTGAGATTATGAGGAAGGAGTATGTCTGTTATAAGCAATGAATATGTCTGTTATAAGCAAGGAAAGGGCAAACTATTAGTCAAAGTGGATGCAAAAAGAAAACGTGGATCTACTAGAGAAAGTTGTAGTGCAAGAATTGTGGTGGTTAAAAGAAATGACTTGTACGTAGTTACCATAATCAAGAGGACCATTGTCACCCATTATCAACCCCACATAAGAGACATACATTACGATCATCGCACAGTAACGTGTCATTTGCCAAAATGTTTGAGTCAACAACTTGGCATGGTGAATATACCACAATGCCAACAATACAACTTTTTGCGGCAAAAGTAAAAGTGGGGATTGAAAATATTGGTTGACGCAACGAGATTTATATAACTTTGAAAGAGACAATCGTAATGAGTGAAGGGAAAAGATGGTGATATGTTGAATGAGTACTTGAAGTTAGAACAATGAAGAATCCATCATTCACCTTACATTGATCTGATGACGATGAAAAAGGATTACTCGTTGTTTTGGGGTGACGTCTGCAACTTCTAGGCGGGCTTATAGATTTTATGGCGATGTTGTCATTTTTGATACCACGTACAACACTAATCGTTACGGAATGATATTTTCACCACTAATGGGGGTTAATAATCATGATCAAACTATTGTATTTGGTTGTGCTTTCTTAAGTGATGAGACCATAGATACTTTTGTTTGGCTGTTCAAGTGTTTTTTGGATGCAATGCCAGGTGATGCACCTAAGATGATTATCACTGATCAGGATCCGGCTATGACAAACGTCATTTCACATATCATTCTTATGACATTTCATAGGTATTGTAGTTGGCACATTTTGACCAAATTTTCGAGGAGAAGATTGACTCAAAGAAAATACTGCTTACTTATTATAAAGAGTTTTGATTGCATTTGGAATTTGAGAGGCGTGGAAAAGTTTGACTCTACTTGGGTGGAGTTGTTGGAGAAAAGTGGTTGACTACTAATAAATGGCTACAATCAATGTATGACATCCGTTGTAGATGGGCACCGCACATGAATCATGTTTTCTCAAATTTGGCGTGTCAAGTAGCCAACGGCGGCGGAGAGTTCTAAATGCGTTTTTAAAAGGTTTGTTTCTAAAGAAAATTCATTAGTGGATTTATGATTCAATTTGGTCGGGGCCTTCAACATCAACGACATGTAGAGTTGGAATCAGATAACAAAGATTTAATTGAGAGACCAAAAATAAAAATTTCCAATCACTTCTTAAGTCAAATGGTTGACATTTATACATATTCTATGTATTAAAAATTTGAAGACGAGTTGTGTGAGTCTTTGAATTATAAGTTTGAATTTATGAAAGAGGATGTCAACTACCATGTATATAAGATTTGTCGAAGGAATGTCAACAAGTGTAATGTAAGAGAAATCCATTATGACAAATCTTGGGATTACGCTACATGCACTTGCAAAAAATTTGAGGGTTTGGGAATCCTATGTCGGCATGTACTAGCTTACTTGAATAAGTATCATGATCTTGACAAGTTACCTACAAAATACATTTTATCGAGGTGGACAAAGACAACAAAATCAGTAAGTGTAATTGATGATAATGGTGTGGCGATAAAAGATGACAAGTCATACTTACTCTTGCGGAGTCAATTGATTCAACGTTCTTTAAATTTGATTGATAGGTTTCTCACAAATGAAGAAGCCACAAATTTTGTAAAAGAATATCTAGATAATGGATATGAAAAGGTGAAGAAAATTATTGGAAAGACCGATTCAGAAAAGAAACAAGGAAATGGAGTGTGGTGGAATTAGTTTATCCAAGTCAGTTAACATGACTTCTACACATGAACATAGTTATATTGAGCCAAACTACGATGCGTGCAAAAGGGTATGGCAAAAGGCTAAAGGGTGGCAAAAGAAAGGGCTTTGGGGAAAGCAAAAAAGTGGCAAGAGTAGGCGTTGTCATGCGTGTGGGAAGTTGGTGTGACACACGATAAAAAAAAGCGTCCAGAAGCTTAATAATTTGTAAAAGCGAATTGTGTATTTTGACTTTCTTTATTATTTTAAAATTGACTTTGGTATTTGCTCTGTATTTGACTTTAATTTTTGTTTACATGTAGAATTGGAGTATCAAATTATGATGCTACGCAGGCTCCAAGTGGTGATAATGATGATGCTACTGAGATTGATATGTGAATCATTAAATCTTGGACTTTTGTGGAACAACGATAATAGTCTTTATGTAAAGAATTTTGCTCTTGTACTATTATACAAAAGGAAATGGGTGTACTGCTTATGGGCAAAGAAATGCTTCTTGTACTGCTTTATGAAGCAAAGAAGAAGTCTTCACATTGCATTGAAATGAAATTTTAGTTTCTATGTTCATTTGAAATGGGTAGTAGTATGTCTTACATTCTTGCAAAGAATTTGGAATTTAATAGATTGTTTAAGAAAATATTTTGTTGTAGTAAGTTATTGTAGTATACTTTTGGATTCGTTTTGGTAATCAAGATCGTTGTTGTTGTTAGTTAGTTGATTATTATCAAGACCGTAATCAAGGCATCGCTTTTGGTAATATAATTGATTATTATATGGCGGCCATTGATATTGCAGTTTGAGAGGATATTTGATAAATGGGTCTTTGTTAATTTGGGAAATTCGGACTTATAAAGATAATACGATTAATAATTACGTGAATCTAAGGTGAAGCGGTTGTCAATGGTAATGTTCATGTAAATATGGCTTTACATAGTGTTCCTCCCATTCTAATATTGGGTCTTATTTGGAATATTTTGTATAACACTCGGTGATGTGGATTCAAGTCGTTTCTCATGCTTTATCTGATTTCATATTTTCTGATTGTACTAAACAATGCTCTTTTACCTTGAAAACTGTTTTTGGTAATAATTTTTGCATCTACTATTTTTATTTATTTTTTCTAGTTTAAATAAACTATTCATGTACTTAGTCAGGGAAAGTATGTTTATGACGCCTTTAATAAGAGAGTGCTACATGCATGGTATGGGTGAAGGGTAGGAAGGAATGGAGAAGGTGGCGTAATTTGGTGCATCTTAGCATTTGGTGGAAGATTTGCAAGGAACTGAACAACCTGCATTTTGAAGGCATAGAGTGACCTCTTGTGCATATTGGGTTTTTTTGGGCATAACTGTGTTTTTTAATTCCCCTGTGTTTTTGTCTACTGCGAGTACACTTAGTTTGCCCCCTTTTGACGCTTATAGTGGATTTATTTACCTATAAAAAAAACAACTTTATCGAGTATACCATCACCATGAAAGTAATAATGAAAATGCATTAGTGAACCAAAATCAATATCTGCAATCATAGCATCAGGAACGTGCTATTATTCAACAAATTTTACAGTAAATAATATAATCAGATTCTTATAAATCTTTAATGAACATGACAATATTCAACACAATTTTACAATATTGTGTACATCTACAATAACATGATTACAATCAATAACCAAGAAATAACAAGTGCAACAATAAATTTGTTTCTTCGTATTTTTGAAGCAGAAATGAATTACTGCGACACACCTAACCACTTGCTAAAGTTTTCAAACTCGGTATAATCACTGTCTGAGATCATGGTCTTGTACCAACTCTTTCCAATCGCTTAATCTTGGCGCCTCCCTCCCGCAAAAAAAATAATGGAGAAGTCAATTATCTCTACCACAGTTTCAATAGAAAAGGCCAACAAAACTGTAAACCAAAAAAATGTTTAGTGCACTACTTTTCCAAAAGTTTATTCAAATTGTCACATTGAACTCTGAAGCTTGTGTGCAAATAAATTGAAAAAACATAGCTGATTTCAAAAGATTACCTAAAAATTGTTTTTTAGGGAGGGGGGATAAAATTTTACAAAACAAATACAACAATAAATTACATCAATAATAGCACATAATTAAGACCAAATGCTGCACTGTTCATTATATGGTCTAGATACCCTGACTTCTTGAAACTAGAATTGATCAAAAAATTAAAACAATCATATAATTTCTAATCAATACCAAAAATATTACACAACTACTAGATACAGAGTTTTTTGTTTGATCCAAAATATTTTCCTGAGATAGAATTTGACTAAAACTTGAATAAATTTTTTTATGTAAATATACAACAAATTGTTACTAAAACTCGAATTACGTAGAAATTAAAATGAAAACCCACAAGAAATCGCACCTTAAATCCTTATCTAGGGTTCTTGAATCGATTCGGTCGATGGCGGGAAAGAAATCGAACACAGCTTCGTTCCTTTCGACGGAATCGGATGAGGGAAAGTGGAATTGCTTTGTCTGAAAATGAGAGAGAACACGCAGGATTAGGGCTTGTTTTGGAATACTCATAAAAAACTGATTTGGATTGGAGACATACCAGGATTAGGGCTTGTATTGTACATGTTTGAGAATCGGATGAGGGAAGGGGTCGAATCAGTCAAGGGGTTTCAGATTTGGAATGGAGTCTCGCTCGATTTTTTGGATTGGAGATGGAATCCTCAGTTCGCGTATGAGAGAAATATGAGGGGAGAAAAAAATAGACGTGATGCTTATGCGAGGAGAGAGAAAAAATAGACGCATTTTTTATAGATAAGCAAAGTAAGCATAATAAGAGTAAGCATCTGATCCTTACTGAATTAATCAATAACTATATATATCAATTCATTTTATCATAATAATTTTATTATTTTTCGAGTTATTTTCATTCATCACAAACCAATACCTAGTCAATCATTTAATTAAACTCTTTGTATCCCGGGAGTTGGATACAATGATTGAATATATATATCGATACATGCACGTATGGCATAATTTCAAAATCATTTATGAAAACTAATGGGCGTGTTAAATGTTACTATATTCATTTTATAATAATAGTCGTTTTAGTTTCATGTACGTGAATTAAGAAAAATATTTAATATTATTAGTTAATAATTAAAATTTATATAAAATTTCATCACTATCCTTTATGGAAAATTAAAAAATATTAATACAAGAGAGAAAATTTTTTGGGACAATAAGAGAAGTTATGGTTGATATAAAAAAATAAATAATTTATTATCCTAAAAAATTGTAAACGACAAATAAATTCAAACAAATTTAAAAACAATTTTTTCTTGTCTAATAACAAATTGAGAATGAAATTTAACTTTTAGGGGGACAAAATACAATAATTAGAAATACTTGTATGATTATTTTCATAAAATTTGCAAATTACATCGAAAGCAAATGGAAGTGATGCAAATGAACTTGAACATTTACTTGCCACCTCACGAACATAATAACATCAATGACCCATGTAGTGTTGGGCTCGGGTTGCTTGGTCTGTTTATGACCTCGGGAGTTTTGGGCTGACAATCCAATACTTGAACATTTGATTGCTTCTCTTTTACCATTAAGCCGCCCGGTAGTTGTTGGTCTTCTGCTCCAATTACCGACAAAAAAGAAACAATTTGTAGTACAGAATACTGCTGTACTGTCTCTGTTTGTTGCTAATTCTACGCCGGAAATGGAAAATAATAAACATATTGACCGGCAATCGGCCGGCGATCATGTTAACGAATGACGAATTGACGACGGAATCGATTCCCCTGGCTTGCAAACCATGGTTTAAGTCCCCGTCTCCACCAATGGATACCAGTAAGCCCTAAACCCTAAATCCTAATCTAATATAGAGAACAATAAATAGTCGTATCTCATGGTCTTGAGCTAACAGTAATTAATGGGTGAAAATGTTAAAAAAAATCTTCTTCCTATTTTCTAATACTGCGAGTCCTAGTCCTGTACTCCCATAACTACCGTTTTGCTGCAGCTATGTTCCTGTATATGCATTTAAAAGGACTTTTAAGCAGCTGTATTGCTAAGTCGTTGTTGGATTCTCTCGTGTGCGGTATAATCATTCCCTTGAACTAATTTGCAATCAATCATCTAGTTATGCTCGTTTATTTAAAGAGCAGAGCCATGTAAATGATTCATGATTAATTTTGCAATATTTATACATAATTCTATTGAATTTGATGAATTTAATATGAAGGATCGACATATAAATGTTACCAGGAAGTTCCATGTGTTCTCATCTTATTATCCCAAGATTTCCTACTTATGGACTGATGTTGTGTGTATGAAGTTGGATAAATGAACTTGAACATAAATATTTTTGGACCAGCACTAGAAGTTCATTGCTTGGTATGTACAAATTCTAGAGTTACTGATAGTGACATATGATTGCTAGTTACAATTAATTAGACTTCTAAAGGTTACGATTGTCTATTGTGGAAAAAGAAATAGTTTGACGTTGCTGAATGCTGACCCATTAATAAAAACTTGTGCTTGCAGACTGACAAAAATTACCGCACAAAACACTGCAAGTTGCTGTGTCATTCAAAAGTTTATATATGCATATCCAATTAAGCTTGAGCAAATTACTTATGATTATTAAACTAAATTAACTTTATTTAAAATATTTAATAAGTGTTTATAAATACTAAGTTAGCATGCTTATGTGTTGATATTGATGTAAATTTACATCAACTTTCTTAACTGTTTTTTTTTCCTTTGATTTCCTTGTGGCTGAGTCGATGAGCATTATCATCATCACAGCTTAAAGTTTGTAATTACATAATAATTATCCACTGACATTGGTTTCATGCTGGTAATCAATCAATTCAATTCAATAGTTTTCTGAAGTCAACCCCACTTACCTAATCAGTATCAGCTCAACTGCTTGAAACAGATGAAGCAACAAGAAGCAAGAAAGATCAAACTAGAAAGGATACACGTTATATCCGTTTCTCAGGGAAAAGAAAAAGATATTCTCAGTGTGAAGCCTTTATAAGGACATTTTTTTTTAATTAACTATTTATATAATTTTATTATAAGAACTTAATGGAGCCTTAGATGTCATTGTAAAAGTTATCATATGTTTATATGCATGTTTGGATCGGATATTTGGAACAATGTCTTTGAACATAACTTTGATAATTTAGAGCACATTTGAAATTAAGCAGTACTCTGCTCCCAGAAAGTTTAGGAATAAAAGGAGAGCTGGAAAACCCCACAAGTTTACATAATTACAAAGCATAATATATATGTACATGACTGAAAATCTCTCATATTGTATGGTATGTTTTGGTCTGTGTAACTGTAGGAAGCTTCATTTAATTGGTGGCAAAGCAGGCGCATGTGACTCCACCAGTATGGACCAAAGCACGTGCACGTCTTCGTAGTGGCAGGATTTGACATCCTCATACAGGATGTAAATCCCTCTACCTAAGAATTGCAAAAAGAAATAAGCAGTTCAGGTAGAGACTAGAGATTTATACAGAGCTAAATTTGATGAAAAGAAAACTTGTAGGTATGGTGATTTATGCGTTTCCATGCTCTTGTGCTATGCGGATGAATTATATACTGTGCATTTACGTGTAGATATGTATACAATTGATTATGTATAATGTGTTATATATAATATAAATTAGAGTGGACGACTTAGCTTTAGGAACAATAAACTAGTTGCAATTGAATATAGCTTTGATTCTTATGCTTGTGCATTCAAATTTGTATCTGTTTGTACTAGTTGGTGAGCCGTGGAAAGTATTTGCATATGAAACAGTAAGAGCGAAAGAATACATAATAGCAAATGATAATAGAGATACATGAATGGCGATAAAGATGGGAAAAAAACAGGAGAGAAAAATGTGATTTATGCGTGTGATTGTAGAGACATACTCTTCTTGTGACCTGAGTGAAAACGAATCCAGAGCTTCTTCAATGGAGAGAAGAGGGAGTGTAGCCACCCCATTTGGAGAAGAGGTATGGCTCATGATAGGTGAAAGAATGGGGGGAGTTAAGGAAATAAGAGGGCCAGAAAGGAAAGGGAGAGAGAGAAACTGCTGGTTTGCTTCCACAAGGGTGAAGTTTAGGTCACTGTTCTTGAAAACCTTTTACATTCCCTTGTAGGCATATGATCACATTTTATTTATTTTTTCTTATTTTCCCTTGGTGCAGTATCACTGTCTCACCTTTTGCCCTTCTAGCAGAAGAAGCCACTTCACCAGTCACCACTTCTTTTCTCACACTTTAGTTATATGCATATTACGGTATATAAATCTCCCTTGTACGGTAAGCTACATGTGGTGTTTTTACTACTTAATTGTTTAAAGTATAGATAAAATATTTTATTTTTGTGGGGTTTGTTTGCCATTTTGGGACACCTAGCTCTTGTATTTTTTAAGTAAACAGTCCCTCCTTAGAGTCATCTACAAGTATCCGTCTCCTATTTGTCCAAATGTACCACTAAGTTTCAATCTTTTATCTGCACATTGATTTCCTTCTGGAAGACTCATCATTTCGTAATGATTATTAGTTAATGAATATTGAAGGTGTCGTAACTCTATATTTCTTATTGGAGTGGTTAACTTGAAGTTAATTTTGGTCAATTGACTAATCTGATTAATAAACATATAGGTCGGAAGGTGATCTATGCGTGTCAACATTCAATTAATCAATTTAAGATTATATTCGATAATTAATTCAACTCCATCCACTGTGCATGTGAAATTAAACTTCATCAGAAATTGAATCCATTTCTCATACTCCATCCGTCTCATGTGCATGTGACAAAATATTAATGAGTTGTATCGTGAAATTCATCAATTCTATGTCTGTGGTCTGAATAAACTAAATAGTTTTTGTCTAGTTACCCGATATTATTCTTGTCCTCCTATCCTCTTTGGATGTCTCAAATTTGGGAGTAGTTAGCATGAAGTTAATTTTGGTCAATTGACCAATACAATGTCGATACACAGACGGAAAGTGATCTGTCTTATTGGTCAATTAACCAACTTATTATAAAATTAACTTCATTGTAACCGAATGTCTCAAATTTGTATTATCCCAAATTTCTTAACTTGCAGAAATGTTATCATTTGACATTTGAATTGACTTTTAGGGCGAAGAAAATTTGCTCCCCAACTAGTTGATAACTTGGGGAGCATGCAACATAATATGTAGTGGTTGTTGACAGTTTCTTAGCTTGCTTTGAAATGCTTACCTTTACTTTTACTATCGTAATATTTATTCTCGGTTTTCACATTCATTCATTCATTTGGTTGGTTGTTTTGTCTTCTTTCTGTTTTTTCTTTTAGCTGTTTGTGGAAGCTACAAAGACGATGGTATATGTGATTAGAAATAAGTACTTGGAAGGATAATTACAAACTATGGCAAATAATTTGGAACATCTCTCTATACGTCAAATTTTCTAAAAAAATTGCCAAATAGTTTGAACGTATCCGCTTACCATGAAATAGTTAACTTTATGGTAAATTGGTCAATTGACTAATAAAATACTGATACGCAAAGAGATCATCAATCGGCCTGCGTGTCGACATTATATTGGTCAATTGACCAAATTAACTTCATGCTAAGCATTTTCAGTTTAAACTAATTGAATAGGTCAGCCAAGCTGTGAGGATATGAAAATTAGCACTCTCTGTTAAGGGTGTAAACGAGTCGAACCGGAGCGAACAGAGAGCTACTCGAATTCGACTCGAAATGATAAATGATAATTACATCGAATTAGAAACTCGAATTCAATTATATTTGAAAATTTCTACTCAGATTCGACTCGACTCGAATATTTATTACTCGAATTCGATCCAACTCGACTCGCGAGCTTCAAATTCAAGCTCGAATTCGAATCTACACATAATAACTAGTTTTATAATAAATATAATTATAAATTAAATTTGTTATTTTACTTAAAAATGAGAAAATATATTTATTATTATATTTTATAAATATAAAATCACAATTAAAATTAAAAACAAAACAAAATAATAACTAATTATCCTAATTTGATTTAAATTTGTATATATTATAAGAGAATGTATCGAACATCTAATCGAATATGTATTAATCGAGTATGTATCGAATCACAATCAAAAATTCGAGTAGTTTGAATCTTAAAGCAAGTCGAGTATAACCTTCGCTCGATTCTACTCATATTTTTATTGAACTATTTTTAATGCTCAGATTTGGATCATATTATTAACGAATTCGAGTCTCGCTCGTATTTTTTCGAATCGAATCCGAATCGAGCTCGAACTGTGTTGGCTCATTTACAGCCTTACTCTCTGTGTTGTTATAGAATTAATAAATTAGACTTTATGGACGTTGGGAGTATTTTATTTTTTATTTTATTGGTAATATATCACTGGGAGGAATGATCAAGCTCAAAACATAGGTAAAACCATAGACATGAATTGATGAATGTGTGTATGTGGCTGAACTCGAACTAACAACCTCTAGGTTTTGTAGTTTCTTAGTTCCAAGACTATATATTTCTGTTGGTCAATAACACCCTGATCAAGTTTACCGGCCCAGCAGCCCATCGAATGAATAATGGGGCCGAAGTTGGTTCACGTAGATTATTTGGTTCAGAACTGAAACGTGAGGCCATTAAATTAAAGGAACAATTATATTTTTTATTATATTTTAAAAAATAATTACATAAAAAGTGTACAAACTAAATGATTATAAAAAAAGTGCATATGCAATTTTAATTACAAAAAAGAGTGCAATCTTATCCCTTTTATTTAGTTAACTGATTTAATCAGTTATTGATAATGGCCATGTTTGTAGGGATTTAAATTTTATCTCTCTCTCATCAACCTCCATTCGGTCGTCGTCTTCTTCCTCCTCCTCCTGTGATCATGATCTTCTTCCTTACCTTCACCCCCCACCATTGCTCCACCAAAACCGCCCACCTTCGCCCTGCTCCTTCTCCTCCCTCCCCGCCCTGCACCTACACCCTCTCCTTCCCTTCCTCCGCCTCCCTTCTCCTCCCTCCCCACGCCCACCACCTCCATCCGCCTCCCACCGCCATCCCCTCCTCCCCCCTTTCTCCACCCCAAGAACCCCACCCTCCCCCCTCCCTCCCTCCCTCCCTCCCTCCCTTCCTTCCTTCCCTTCCTCGCCTCCTTTTCCTCCCGCCCACGCCCCACCACCTCCATCCGCCTCCCACCGCCATCCCCCTCCTCAGCCCTCCTCTCCACCCCCCAGAACCCAACCTCACCCCTCCCTCCCTCCCTCCCTCTCCTCTTCCTCTTCCTCTTCCTCTTCCTCCTCCTCCCCTTAATATGTTGGTAACCAAATAAGCATACATAGTAATCAAACCTTCATAACAAGGTAATCGAACCTTAATATGAAGGTTTCCTTGTTATGAAGGTTTAGTTACCTTAATATCGAAAGGTTTGGTTACATTGGTATGAAGGGTTAGGGTGATTAGAATCGAGCCTCCCGGTGGATTTGAGACTTGGCTTGGGAGAGAGCCAGAAGCGGATGGAGGCGATGAGAAGTGGGGGTTGAAGCGATCTTTGGTCTCATGGGTTAGTGTTAGTATAAAGATATTGCCATGCTTTTAAAAAATAAAATTATTTTGAATGTGGTGTAGTTGGTAGCCAAACCTTGATCTGATGGTAACCATTTTAGTTTTTTGTGGGTAACCAAATATTCATAAAAAAAAGGTTACCTTAGTATAAAGGTTTGGTTATCTTGGTATAAATGTTTAGGTACCTTTGTACGAAGGTTTGATTATCAATATTACATTACACATCACTCTACTATCTCTTTTTCCTATCTGGTGTTCTATTTTTTTTATTTACCTTCACGAAATTGGTTGCCAAACTTTTAGACCATGGAAATAAATTTGTCTTGCATCTGTCAAGGTATATTTGGTTACCTTGGTATAAAGGTTTAGTTACCTTGGTATAAATTTTTGGTTATCAATATTATATTTTACATCGATCTCTTTCTCTCTCTCTTCCTATGCGATTGTTCTATTTTTTATTGGTTACCTTGATATAAGCGTGGACATGGTTGTAGTAGATAAATAAGGATTGAGCAAGAGAAGGTACTAGAGGAGGAAGAGAGAAAATGATAATGGATGTCCACTGCCAACTGTTATATTTTTGATTTTATTTTTGTTGTTAGATCCCAAATGTTTGAATTTGAATTTGAAATTATGGCAGTTATTTTCCTTGATTTTAGGTTTCTTTATTAATGTGAATTGTACTAATTTTTTGTAATATGAATCCTAATTACACTCTTTTTGTAATCATTTAGTTGATGCACTTTTCTTGTAATTACTTTTTATTTGTTGTATACTTATGTAAAGGACCCTAAATTAAATTGATGCTGAACACTTTTATTTATAAGTTATAATTTAAAATAATTTATATTTTAACTTATAAATTATTTAAAATAAGTCATTTTCGAAGTTAATTTGACCAATTTATAAGTCATTCGTCTCTTAATGGTACCTTAAAAAAAAAGAAGAGCAAGTGTGATTCGAACTCCATTACAGGTCCCCATTGGCAATAACTATGGGTCATGGGCCCGATAACCATGTCCTTAAAGAAAAGGGCGTGCCACCCAAACCCAAGTTTGGGCCGATCCAAGATGTGATGATTCCATTTGCCACTTCATACCTAACCTTACTTTCTAGATAACGTTAAACAAGACTTACGCTTGAAATTGAAAAATGACTGTGACTTGTGCATTATTAATTATTTTCTATTATTTCTTTTAATTTGTTAAAATGTTTATATATTGTGACCAGAAGTAAATTTGATAATTTTAAAGTAAGTGGGTCCACCCCATATGAAATAGTGTACCAAATTTACTTTGAAAATATCAATTCTCTATATATTTTTTGTGGTAAAGTCCTAAAATTTATAATAGTAAATGCTATTACACTATCTAAGAAGTGTAGAGGTTGTAAATCAATGCTACTAAAGACGGTGTAAATAGTTTATTCTCTTATAAAAAATAAAATATTGTATTATGTATGTATAAAATGTAATCTTTTAAGTTAAAAGTGCTAATAATAAAATATTGTATACTTTTTTTCTGTTTAGAGAAAATGTGATAGTCTCAAGGTAGAAATCAAACTCACAAATTCGAGTCTACACATCAATAGAAATCAAAAGTTAATTTCAAAATTCATCAAGGCGCTACATGAAAAAAAAGAGAGACTAAGTTTCTCTCCTATGTTCTTCCCCTCACCCCCTCGAGCCCTTCCCCACAATCTCCTCTACGCCCTAGGATGGAAATCTCCTCTAGAATCGATTTGAAAGAAGAAGAAAAAAACTTTTTTTTACATTTTATAAGAAAATAACTGTTTTTCTTTCAATTTTATTTTCTTTAAAATTGTGTATTCAAGATTCGAATTGTTCAGATGGACCAAACAGTGTGCTGAGTATATAGAATAGGAAGCAACCACTTGTAATGGGAAATAAAAGAAAAGGACAACCAAAATGGATTTGTTACAGGAGTAATCTGTTTGCCTAGTTTCACAACGACAAGATCCCACTTCAGTTGGTTGTATCATAATCAAGCTGCAAAAACAAAGAAAGAGGTCCTACCCTGAGTAATTTAGTGATAAGTGTCTACTGTTTAATGTTTCGAAAAAGCAATGATCTCATATCTAATCACTCATATATCAATTACTATAAGTTTATTCCCTGTGTACATCATATGATTGACTCAATGTATAACTAAAAAGTGTTGGAGTTTAAACTCAAACTGTCAGTTTTTTTTTTTTATTGCTGAGTCATCTTAGTTTGAATAAGTCTGTAACCATTTGTAGATTTTTAGGTAGTGTGTTTTCAGTTGTTTGTTGAGGCAAGTAGTGCCATAAAAAAATAGATTTGTGGGTATTTTCTTTAGGCTAAAATTAAAGATTAGTGGAGAAATTCTAAGTTGTCTGTTGAAGTCTTTATTCATATATATATATATAGGTGTAGTACTTGTTTTTCTAAGTGTTCAGATTCAATAAAAGTTTTTCTTTCTTCGAAGAAATTTTTCTGCTAGTACTCTGTTTTTTGATCCTGTGTTGGTTTACTTTCCTGCATTTGGTATCAGAGCTAGGAATTATCCAGTGTTCTTGTTGGTCTAAGTTCTCTTACTTAGATTGCTTGTAAGTATCCAATGATGAATGTGATTCAACCTCAACTTCCGAGGTTTAGCGGAAAACACTTTGATCAATGGTGTATCCAGATGAAGGCGTTGTTCGGTTTTCAAGAGCTATCCGAGACTGTTGAACTTGGATATGCTGAGAACCGATGATCAAGAGGCAAGGCGAGAAGACTTACCAAGTCCAGAAGGACAGTTTGAGTAACAATAGGAAGAAGGACAAGAAGGCCTTATTTTTTCTCTATCAAGCTGTAGATGAGGTTGTCTTTGAAAATATTTCAAGTGCAACTACGGCTAAGGAGGCATGGGAGATGCTTGAGAAATCCTCTGAAAGGCGATGAGAAGGTGAAGAGTGTAAGGTTTGCAAACCTTACGAGGTGGTCGAATCTCTTAAAATGAAAGATTACGAATCTATATCTAACTATTTTTCCCGTGTTCAATCTGTTGTCAATCAATTGCGGGTTAACGGTGAAAAAAAGGAAGATTTACGTGTTATTGAAAAGATCATGAGGACTTTGACAGGTCGGTTTGATTATGTTGTTGCTGCAATTGAAGAAGGAAGGGATCTTTCAACCATTAAAATTGAAGGTCCGATGGGGTCATTATGTGCTCACGAGTCTGCGAATGAATGAGGTCACCGGTAGAACTTTGTTGAGCAAGAAGCTTTTCAAAGCAAGGTAACTCTGTCCAACAAAAGCAGTTCTAGTGGTGGTAAAGGATCAACACAAGACAAGGATGGTAAGAGTACGAGCCACAAAATTGGTGCCCCCTCTCAGAAAAGTAACTCTGGTAATGGAGGGTATGATAAGTCCAAAATTCAGTGTTTTCGTTGCAAGAATTATGGGCATTATCGATCACAATGTAGAGGTAAATTACCTAAAGTTAACTGTGAACGTGCTAACTATGTTGAAGCTGACATACAAGAAAATGAAACTTTGTTGTTAGCTTGCAGCGCTTCCGAAGAAGAACACTTCGACAAGTGGTATCTGGATACTGGATGTAGTAATCACATGTGTGGCAAGAAGGAGTTATTTTCTTGTTTAGACGAATCGATACGCGGGGAAGTAAATTTTGGAAACAAAGCCAAAGTTCTAATTTTGGGCAAAGGTAAGGTTCTCATACGATTGAAAGATGGCTCTCATGAATATATCTTTGATGTTTTTTACGTTCCTAGTTTACACTGGAATTTATTGAGTATGGGCCAACTCTCTGAAAAGGGACTTAAAATCATCATTGATGATGGGGTTTGCACTATTGAAAATAAAAAAAAGGATCTTGTTGCTAAGGTAAAGATGACTAAAAATCGCATGTTTCCTTTACCTCTACAAACGGATCTGATTTGGGCTTTTAGTGCTATTGTTATGGATACTAACTGGTTGTGGCATTTTCGTTTTGGTCATCTGAATTTTAATGGATTAAGGTTGTTGGCAAAGAAAGAAATGGTTACAGGGCTGCCTTTGTTGGGAGATTTTAATCAATTGTGTGAAGGTTGTATACTTGGCAAGCTGCACAGGGACTCTTTTCCTGTAGGAAAGTCACGTAGAGCACAACATCCATTGGAGCTTGTCCACTCAGATATTTGCGGACCAATGGAGACTGTATCTCATGGAGGTAATCGGTACTTTCTTACTTTCATTGATGACTACAGTAGGCGAACTTGGGTCTATTTTTTAAAGCAAAAATCTAAAACTTTTGAGAAATTTAAAGAATTCAAAGTCTACGTGGAAAAGAAAAGTGGTCGGAGTTTAAAGATGCTTCGTACGGATAGAGGAGGAGAGTATACCTCTAATGAATTTTCTGTGTTGTGTAAAAATCATGGAATTAAGCATCAACTCATGGCTAGCTATTCACCACAACAGAATGGGGTGGTTGAGAGGAAGAACCGAACAATTGGTGAAATGGCACGTAGCATGTTAAAAGGAAAAAATTTGCCCAAAGTGTTTTGGGTAGAAGCTGTATCTTGTGCTATTTATATTTTGAACAGGTGTCCTACAAAGAGTGTTACGGATATGACACGAGGAGGCTTGGGCGATTCTGAAACCGGATGTTGGAGCTCTTCGTGTGTTCGGTTGTATTATATATGCTCGTGTACAACCGAGAAAAGAAAGAAGTTGGATGGTAAAGGAATAAAATGTATTTTCCTTGGTTATAGTGATAGAACTAAAGCCTATAAGTTGTTCAACCCAGCCACATGTGAAGTTATTGTGAGTAGATATGTAGAAATCAGTGAAGGTGAAGCTTGGGATTGGTCAACCGGCGAAGAAGAATGATGGGGATTTATTGGAATGAAGAATTAGTTGGTGACACCCAACTGAAGTGCGACCACGAGAATCTGAAGCAAAGGCAATGCCCTCTAATCCTATTTTTTGTCACGATGGAGTAACTCGTAGTTCATCACGCAATAGTGTTTGCCGGCACAAGACGCTTTACGGGATTATGTCTTAACCAATGATAATGATGTTTCGATGTGGAATTGGTCAATTTTGCATTGTTTGCAGATTGTGATCCACTAACTTTTGCGGAAGCAGCACAAAATGATGAATGAATTCGAGCTATGGATGCTGAAATTTGTTCAATCGAGAAGAACAACACTTGGGAACTCACTTCTCTTCCTCCAGGAAAGAAATCAATTGGTGTCAAATGTAAGACCCCGGATTTTATAAAATAAAAGTATTCAATTTTTCTTATAATTATTATTCAGTAAATGGTTAAATTGATAAAAGTTAAAGTTAAGGGTGATATATATGAAATTTTTTAAAATACGCAAGTGGTTATAAAATACTCATTGTTGTCGGGGAATATTCGTTTGGTCGTGGAATGTTCTTGCTGTCGAGGAATATTCGTATGACGGCTCAACCATTTTTAGGCCCCATAATAGAATAACTGTCGGATGAAGAAAACGACAAGTTTGGGTTTTTATAAATAACGACGTAGTTGTTACCGTTAACACTGTTGGAACTAATAACGTCCAAATTGTCAACATGATACTTCTTTGTAGAGTAAAATTCAAGAATGCTCAGAAGAATATTTTCATGAAAAGATACTGGATGAATCACAAATATCAAGGACATTCCACTAATTTCATGGAGTATAGAAGTCAAAACTTTAACCAACTGAATATAATAAAGAATGGAATAACAACAGAAATCACCATGCATGCAGATTACATTATAGTATGAGGTTATTCCAACAGAATAATAAATAACGGAACCGGTCCCACAGAAAAAATATGTAAACAGGATATTCAATGAATAATAAAGAATGGAATAACAACAGAAATATCTTTGGCCTGTAGTGCAAAGATGAACTGTTGATGAATATCTTTGGCCCGTAGTGCAAAAATGAATTTATTAGTATGATTATGAACAAGAACTATGATTTGGTATAACCATGATCTTTGATGTTTCAGGTAAAGACAGGTGATGAAAATTATCTTCGTCTTAGATGAGAAGAGAAATTTAGAATCACAATTATGATTATGAGTTATTCATATGATTGTGGAAAGGAACTGTTGATTGATATTACAGGGATAAAACATTGTTGGTGGACTTTTAATGTGGAGCAGATAATAGACTTTAGAATATATTTGACTCTTCTAATGGATTGATCGTTCCGCTGCAACTATGGTTGAAAGTTTTATCATCTACCATATGTTCTAAATCTCTGATTTATTACTGATGAAGGCTATTGATAATTTAATTATCTTTAGTCATGATATTCTTTACTGAGCTAGTTGTGCTCACACTTTTGCTTCACAATTCCTTTTAGGTAATAAGAGTGTAATTTGAGTCGAAAGCGAGGATAACGAGGGGAATAGAAGCGGTGGTCTATAGTTGTTGAGGTTCTCCCTAAATAGTATGGAAATAATTTTATTGAGAATTTTAGATAAGTGTATCGTATTGTATACGTCATTTGATATTTAATTTTGGTGAATCGAATAGGGTGAGGTGAACCCAACTTTGGAATGGTGTTTTGCCACTATCATACAAGATGTCTAACGACATATAACCTCGTGTTATCATAAGACAGAGTTGTGCACATCCACTTGCTGAGTATATCTACGAGCACTACCTATATGATCATGGAGTTTGCTTAAAATATAATTCTCAATTGCAGACAATGGAGATAACTATATGTCAAGAGAGGACTCATCATTGGAAGGAACATGATAGTAATTTTCTCATTTTTCTTTGGGGTCTATTGGGTCAACGAAGGATAATTCTGTGGACATATGATATCTATCATAACCTAGACGCATGGCCTCCCATGTATGAAGGTTTTCTTGAGCACTTCCCAAAGATTTTAATTTTTAAAACAGTTATTGACTGTACCTTTATGTAAGGTATCACTGTGAGGTGATGTCCACGGTTGGGACATGAGTCACAGTTGGTATATATTTGTATCAAAACTCACAGCATATGTGTTGTTGTAATAATAAAGTTGTAGTTGTTTTCTGTACCATGTATTTGGCGACTCAGAATAGGTTGGATGGATTGGACCTATTTTGGGGGCGTCATAGTTGGTATCAAAGCTTAGGGATATGATCTTTGACGGAGATCCGGGATTAGAACTAGGAATGGAGAGATGCGTAATATCCATCGCTAGTGTGTGTCCTACCTAAGCTGAATTTTCTTACTTAAGTTGACAAATTATGATATGTCAATTAACCTTTATTTTGAAGCTGTATTCTAAAATGATATCTAAAATACAGGAGATCAGCAATGGAGAAATCATGATGACAAGGAAGATGGAATCTGAAATGAAAGCAAAGGTATTCTCAACTCTTTGAAATACCAGTCACGTAAATTTCGGGACGAAATTTCATAAGGAGGGAGATTGTAAGACCCCGGATTTTACGAAATAAAAGTATTCAATTTTTCTTATAATTATTATTCAGTAAATGGTTAAATTGATAAAAGTTAAAGTTAAGGTGATATATATGAAATTTTTCAAAATCTGCAAGTGGTTATAAAATACTCATCATTGTTGTCGTGGAATATTCTTCATTGGAGAATATTAAATGCTGCAATAAATGACCATTTAATGGGCCCCATAATGAATAAGCTTATCGGATGAAGAAAATGACAAGTTTGAGTTTTTATAAATAACGACGTAGTTATTACTAATTAACACTTATTGGAATACCCGTTGATTAAAATACGATGAATACATTATTGGTTGGTTGCGATGGCATATGGTATTGCACAATATTTTTGAATTATTGATTCTTACGTGAAGGCACTACTCAATAATTATTACGGTAATTCTTATTCAATATTTTATTTTATTGATTCAATAATTCTTTGCGTTGATATTTTATATTATTATTGTTTGATAATTGTCACGATCTGATATTTTCCATTATCGGATCAATAATTCATATTATTTGAATAATATTAGTAGATAACATTATTGACAATGTCTAGAAAGTTCTGTCAAGGAGAGGTTTGGTCACCTAATTGCGCGCCAGTAAGGAGAAATCCTTATCGGAAAGCCCCCTCTTTCCTGGGAACTGCCTGGTTGTCATTATTGTGATTCTGTAATATTATTTGAGGAAATATTTATTTGATGCGGATATAAATGATGGATTTATTTATTTTATGTTGTTATAATTGAAGGAATTAATGTTGAGGTATTTTATAAGTATTTTTATCGGAATGGAGGTATTAAAAATCAAATCAGTATTTTTACGATATATTGCGTGAGTTATAATTTTTAATCCGACAGTTAAATCGTTGTGATTTTTGGATATGTTATACATATATAAGTAGAGTATATGTCCACAAATTTTGAACCGTTAAAAATGAACGTATGATTTGTTATGAATTTTAAGAGGTGACTGATTCGAAAATTAGGTTTTTAAATGATTTTTAGTGAAAAATTCTAGAATGCGTGGGCCCCACCTATGGTTGGTGAAGAAATGTGCTGAAATTCTAATTCAAATGTGGTGGGTGACAATAGTAGCAGGTAAAGCCATCGGAGTAGTTGAGTCAAGTCTGCTTGACGTCTTAACATTTTCCTATAAATAGAGGGCTAAGTTAGAATTGAAAAATACACCAGAAACATAAGCTTTCTCTCTTTCTCTCTCTATATTATCAAGCGTATTTTGTGAGTATTTAGATACTTTGAGAGTTTCTATTCAGTGCAAGGTTCCTTCGGCTTTACATTCCGGTCAGAAATACTGCTCTTTCGAGGTAAGAGATTTTTAAGGGTTATTATGTTTTTCAGTTTCATATTTTTTTTGGAACTTCAAAAATTTTGGAAAAAATTAAAATGATAATTTGACGAGTTTCCTTGATTGTGTCCAAAAATGGCGATTTTTGGATATATAGTTTAGGAGTTATGAATTTTATGAGAAAAAACTATTTTAAAAGTAAACCCTTATAACTCCTAGTGGTTAACTCCAAAAGTAGTAAAATTTTTATTGGGAGTACATCTATATAATATCAGTATATCCTGTAAATTTCAGAATTTTTGGACAAAAGTACAATTTATGATAAATGTCTAAATATTCGGCAGTTTTGGCCATATGAAAAATAGTAAATGAATTTTAAAAATTCCGAGAAAAATATATGTTCAATATGGGACTATATTCTGCTAAATCTCAGAAAAAAAATATTTTTGGGACTGATTTGGTATTTTTCATGAAAATGGAATAGTTATGAGTAAATGAATTAAATATGTTATGTGAAGTAACAAAATTGAAAAATAGGATTTTATAGCTTGGAAATCCTATATAAGGTATATGCAGACTTTTGATGTGAGTTGTGGTTATTGGTGATGAAATTTTATGAGTTTGACATTTTAGGATGATTAAATGCATTAATTAGTAAAGTGTAAACAATTAAAATAAATTATTTATAAGTTTAAGAAATGATTAAGATATTGTGGTAATATTAATGATATTAGATTATGAGATTATTAAGTGATTTATAACATTTGGATTAAGGTGTTATGAAATCATTGATTTATGAATCTTACTTTTGAAATTTAATACAATTGTTGATCACATTATTTTTATTATCATATATAACATTTTTATAATCATGGTGATAAAATTTTTTTTGACTTGAGTGTAAAAATGGGTAGATTATTGGTATGATCGTGACTATGGGTTCTCTTTGGCCAGTAGTGCAAAGTTGAATCGTTGATTGGTATGATCATGACCATTGAATTTATAATTGAATATTTTTAGCTTAAATGCAAAGGTGAATTGATCAACATGATTATAATTATGGTTTATATAAATTCTGAAATGATTGTATGTTTCTTTGAGATATGAATATCTTTGGCCTGTAGTGCAAAGATCAATTATTGATGAATATCTTTGGCCCGTAGTGCAAAGATGACATGTTGTTGAATATCTTTGGCCTGTAGTGCAAAGATGACATATTGTTGAATATCTTTGGCCCGTAGTGCAAAGATGAATGGTTGATGAATATCTTTAGCCTGTAGTGCAAAGATGAACTGTTGATGAATATCTTTGGCCCATAGTGCAAAGATGAATTTATTAGTATGATTATGAACAGGAACTGTGATTTGGTATAACCATGATCTTTGATGTTTCAGGTAAAGACATGTGATGAAAATTATCTTCGTCCTAGATGAGAAGAGGAATTTAGAATCACAATTATGATTATGAGTTATTCATATGATTGTGGAAAGGAACTGTTGATTGATATTACAGGGATAAAACATTGTTGGTGGACTTTTAATGTGGAGCAGATAATAGACTTTATAGTCTATTTGACTCTTCTAATGGATTGCTCGTTCCGCTGCAACTATGGTTGAAAGTTTTATCATCTACCATATATTCTAAATCTCTGATTTATTACTGATGAAGGCTATTGATAATTTAATTATCTTTAGTCATGATATTCTTTATCGAGCTAGTTAGTTGTCACACACTTTTGTTTCACAATTCCTTTCGTGTAATAAGAGTGTAACCGAGTCGGCGGGGATAATGGGGGAATAGAGCGGTGATCTATAGTGTTGAGGTTCTCCCTAAATAGTATGGAAATAATTTTATTGAGAACTTTAGATAAGTGTGTCGTATTGTATACGTCATTTGATATTTAATTTTTGGTGAATCGAATAGGGTGAGGTGAACCCAACTTTGGAAGGTGTTTTGCCACTATCATACAAGATGTCTAACGACATATAACCTCGTGTTATCATAAGGCGGGGTTATGCACATCCACTTCCGAGTATATCTACGAGCACTACCTATATGATCTTGGAGTTTGCTTAAAATATAATTCTCAATTGCAGACAGTGGAGATAACTATATGTTAAGAGAGGACTCATCATTGGAAGGAACATGATAGTAATTTTCTCATTTTTCTTTGGGGTCTATTGAGTCAATGAAGGATAATTCTGTGGACATATGATATCTATCATAACCTAGACGCATGGCCTCCCATGTACGAAGGTTTTCTTGAGCACTTCCCAAAGATTTTAATTTCTAAAATAATTATTGACTGTACCTTTATGTAAGGTATCACTGTGAGGTGATGTCCACGTTTGGGACATGAGTCACAGTTGGTATATATTTGTATCAAAACTCACAGCATATGTGTTGTTGTAATAATAAAGTTGTAGTTGTTTTCTGTACCATGTATTTGGCGACTCAAAATAGGTTGGATGAATTGGACCTATTTTGGGGGCGTCACATCAAATGGGTGTACAAGACCAAGTATTAACCAGATGGTCAGGTGGACCGGTTGAAGGCCAGGTTGGTTGTAAAAGGATACAAGCAAAAGCCAGGTATCGATTTTTATGAAGTTTTTGCACCCGTAACAAGGCTTGATACTATTCGATTGGTAATTGCTCTAGCTGCCCAAAAGCAATGGCAGATACATCAGATGGATGCGAAATTTGCGTTTCTGAACGGATTGTAAGACCCCAACTTTTATGAATAAAGATGATTTTTCTATGAATATTATTTTTGAGTATTATGGAATGAATTTGATATAATGTTATAGTTGGGGTAGTATTTATAAATTTTGCAAAAGTACGCATAAGTTGTCTTATAAATATTCGATGGCTCTGGGAATATTCTTTTTGCAGGAATATTAATGACAACGACACAATCATTGGTGGACCCCACAAATGTAATTATTGTCGGATCGAGAAAATGACAAAAATATTTTATAAATAACTCACGGAGGTGTTATTATTAAAACCATTGAACTATCCCAGAAGAAAGTAAAAAAATACGATGTCTGGCGTGGTTGCGTAGTAGCTTACGGTATTGATTATTGATGCTTTACGCGATAAGTCACTCAATTTATCTTGCATTATTGCTTCTGATAATTCTTTGCATCATATCTCTCGTATTATTGATTCAATTATTGTCACAGTATCATGTGCATAATATGTTATTTTATTAAATCAATAATTGAGACGACAAAGTTATTCATATTATTAAATTGCAATATTTACAATGTCTAGAAGTTCTGTCAAGGAGAGGTTTGATCACCTAATTGCGCGCCAATAGGGAGAAATCCTTATTGGAAAGCCCCCTCTTTCCTGGGAACGACCGGGTTGTTAAATATTATGAGTTATGATATTTATGATGATTAAGTTCATGTTAATTAAAGATGAATTTGATAGTTTCATTGTGTTGGGATTATTTGTGTTATTAGAAATTGACATCTATTCAGATGATAATTGATGTCTGGAGGTTATATTGTTCAATTGGGTATTCAGGATATTTTTTTGTGTCGAAGTTACTATTCACGAGTGATTATTCATGAGTTACTATTTATCCGGTTACTATTCACTCTATTATTGTGCATTCGGATATTTGGGTACAATATTAATCATTGAGGAGATGTGTTAATTTTTTAGACCGTTGGTTGAATGAATTAATATGGACCGCTGGTGGAAAGTTATAATAGTGAATCAATATGGGTCATTTGGTTTAAAGTTTTAATAGTAAATCGCATTATGGACCGTCGCTTTAAGTTTTAATAGTAAATCGATCCGGATCGTTCGTTTAAAAGTAAATCGATGCGGACCGTTCATGAATTAATTCTTATTCAATCCATTCTTCTATAAATAGAAGCTCATTCCTTCATTATTTCTTACGAATTCTTTGAAACTCTAGAGAGAGAAATTATAGAGAGAAAGAAGAAGAGTATTCTCGCTACTTCACTACTTTGATATCCAAAGTGTCTTTTACGGTTAGGGGTGTTATTTCTTTCTTATTCATGAAGAGAACTTTCATTATTCCATTCTTTATTATTACATTGGAATAACTTTTGTAAAAAGTGGCATACCCTATACATAACTTTGATATCTGCTGGATACCCTATACTTGGTGAAATCTTTATGTTATTCCATTCTTATTTATTCATTGGAATAACTTTGTATCTGTGGCATACCCTATACTTGGTGAAATCCTTATGTTATTCCATTCTTTATTATTACATTGGAATAACTTTGTATCTGTGGTTTACCTATACTTGGTGGAATGACTTGTGATATGCGGTTTACCCAATACTTGGTGATCTTCTTCATTATTCCATTCTTTATTATTATGTTTGAATAACTGTTTATGCAAGTACCGCATACTTGGTGAAATTCTTTTATTATTCCGTTCTTTATTATTCGCCGGAATATCCATCGGTGTGAATTTCACACGACACGGTTCCATATTTATTATTCTCGCATTTATTATTCATTTGAAATATCACGTCTCAGGTGTGTTTTACAACGGACACGGTTCCGCCTCTTTATTATTCATCTTTTTTATTCATTGGAATATCCTATCTCGTGTGTTTTACAGGACGACCGGTTTCATCTTTATTATTCTCATTGGAATAACTTGTCTATCTAGCACCGCGTGCGTGGTGATTTCTTTTGTCATTCCATTCTTTATTATACTCGGTTGGTTAAAATTTTGACTTTATACTCCATGAAATTAGTGGAATATCCTTGATATTTCAAGGCTTCATCCGAGATCATTTCATGGAAATATTCTTCCGAGCATTCTTAAATTTTACTTTACAAAGAAGTATCATGTTGACAATTTGGACGTTATTGGTTCTGGACAAATTAATTCTTGAACTTGTTTTATTGAATTATTATGTCATTGTCATCATCCTCATGTTATATTATGTTGAAAGTCATCTTCGCTTACGATGCATAGATGGACTTAGTATGATTATGATCGGGGATCATTCGGTATAATCATGACTGTTATAAATAATGTGATAAAAGTCCTCTCGGTGGCTGTAATGCATTGATGAATAGTTTTTGGTATGATTATGACCGGGGTTTATTCGGTATAGTCATGACCATTGATGATTTAATAAAAATCCTTGGACCGTAGTATGCATGGGATGATTAAATGTGGTGGTTTATTTATTAAGCTGAGTCCCAGCGATAAAAATTGATGAAAACCTTTTAAAACATAAAAGATAGTAGACTTTATTCTCTATTTGACTCTTTTAATGGATTGATATTCAGCCATGATTAAACTTGATGTCTATTGTATATTATCAGTTTAACATTGTTGAAGACTAATGATAATTTATTTTGTATTATCTTAGTCATAAAATTTCTTACTGGGATAGTTGAGCTCACCCTTTCTTTCAATGTTCTCTTTAGGAAATGAGAATATAGCTGGGACGAGTCGGGAAAAGGAGTGTTGGTCTAGAAGATAACATTAGTAGTCCTCATTATTCTGTTAAATAGTGTGACAATAAATGTAATGAGGACTCCTTGAGTATGGATATTGTCTATATGAAAATATTCCTATTAGAACTCTTAGTTTATGTATTGTCGTATGTTACACGACATTTGTATAATTAAGTTTGTATTTGTATTTTGTATCATGTATTTGGCGACTCAAGATGGGTGATGTATATCTAATTTTGGGGGCGTCACATGGATCACTTGAAGAAGAAGTCTTTGTGGATCAGCAGGTTGGTTATGTGAAGAAAGGTCACGAGGATAAGGTTCTAAGGTTGAAGAAAGCATTATATGGGTTAAAGCAGGCGCCTAGGGCGTGGTACACTCGTATCGACTCATATTTCCAAGAAAATGGTTTCCTTAAGTGTCCTTACGAACCTACGCTATATATCAAATCTGATTCACATGGAAATATGCTTATTGTATGCTTGTATGTGGATGATTTAATATTTACTGAAGATAGCCCAAGTATGGTTGATACGTTCAAGGAGGCTATGACTAACAATTTTGAGATGACTGATATATATGAGACTTATGTCTTATTATCTTGGGCTTGAAGTTATGCAAACAGGTGATGATATATTTGTCTCACAAAAGAAGTATGCAGCAGATATCTTGAAGCGGTTCAAGATGGAGTCATGCAAGCCTATCAATACTCCAGTCGAAACAAAGTTGCAATTGGCCAAATCTGGTAATGGTAAACTTGTCAATCCAACGTACTTTCGGAGTTTGGTAGGTATTCTACGTTATCTGACTTCTACTAGACCTGACATTACTTTTGGAGTTGGCATGATTAGTCGGTTTATGGAAACACCTAGCCAGGTTCATTTACAAGCTGCAAAATGAAATTTGCGATATATAAAAGGCACTCAAAGTCAAGGTATTTTTTATGCATCTGCTACTGATTATATTCTTGTTGCGTATTCGGATAGTGATTGGGCAGGTGATATTGAAGGGAGGAAAAACACTTACGGTTTTGCGTTTCACTTTGGCTCGGGAGTTATTTCTTGGTCATCAAAGAAGCAACAAGTTGTGGCACTATCAACAACTGAAGTAGAATACATGGCCGCTGCCTCCACTGCATGTCAAGCTATTTGGATGCGACAGTTGTGTGATGAGTTGAATTAGAAGCAAGAATTCCCTACAAAGATTTTTTGTGACAACAAATCGGCTATTTCTCTTACAAAAAATCTAGTTTTTCACGGGAGAAGCAAGCACATCGACATCAAATTTCACTACAGTCGTGAACTTGTCGAAGGAAGGGAGATAGAGATGGAGTTTTGCAAGTCGGAAGATCAGGTTGCTGACATTCTCACGAAACCGTTGAAAGCTGAAGTCTTCAACAAGTTAAAGGAGAAGATGGGGATGTGTACCTCTGAAAGTTTGAGTTTAAGGAAGGCTGTTGCAGTTTAAACTCAAACTGTCAATTTTTTTTATTGCTGAGTCATCTTAGTTTGAATAAGTCTGTAACCATTTGCAGATTTTTAGGTAGTGTGTTTTCAGTTGTTTGTTGAGGCAAGTAGTGCCATAAAAGAAATAGATTTGTTGGTATTTTTTTTTAGGCTAAAGTTAAGGATTAGTGGAGAAATTCTAAGTTGTCTGTTGGAGTCTTTATTCACCTATATATATATAGGTGTAGTACTTGTTTTTCTAAGTGTTCAGATTCAATAAAAGTTTTTCTTTCTTCGAAGAAATTTTTCTGCTACTACTCTGTTTTTTGATCCTGTGTTAATTTAATTCCCTGAATCATTTTTCTGCTACTACTATGTAAGACCCCAACTTTTTATAAATAAAGATTTAATTTCTCTAATTATTATTTTGAAATAGTAAGGGTTGAATTGATTAATGTGGTTAGTTATGAGTAAAATGCGCGAATATTTTAAAATAAACAGGTGGTTATAAAATATTCATTGTTGTCGGGGAATATTTGTTTGGTCGTGGATATTCTTCTTTGTCGGGGAATATTAAATGACGATGGTAGCGATCTTTTGTGGTCCCCATAATGTAAAGCGATTGGATGAAGAAAAACAAGTATGAGTTGTTTATAAATAATAGCAGTAGTTTTTACCAATTAATTTGTTGGAATACGGTGCTTAAAACACAAGATGTCTGGCGTTGTTGTTACAAGAAGACACTGCAGTATTGCACCAATTATTGATTCTTACGTGAAGGCACTACTCAATAATTGTTATAGTAATTCTTATTCAATATTTTATTTTATTGATTCAATAATTGCTGCGTTGATATTTTATATTCTTGTTGTTTCAATAATTGTCACTACATAGTATTTTCCATTATCGAGACAATAATTCATATTATCCGAATAATATTATTAGAAAAATTATTGGCAATGTCTAGAAAGTTCTGTCTACAGGAGAGGTTTGGTCACCTAATCGGCGCTTACCAAGAAGGAGAAATCTTTATTGGAAAGCCCCTCTTTCTGAGGGCACAGTTGTCAATAATGTGATTCTGTAATATTATTTATGAATAATTAATTATTGATATATATGATGAGGAAAATATTAATTTTATGATGATATAGATGGAGAAAAATTTTTAATGTGACAATTGTTGAAAATTAATATTTTATCTTTTTCTGATAAAATAATTCTTTTAAATATATTATTTTTACAATGAATGTGGGATATATGAGTATATGAGGAGGAAGAGTATTTTGTGGCATTAAATGTTTAACACATGTTTTGTGTGTTGGTGGACACAATTATTGACCAAAATTTGATTATAGCCTTTAAAATCGCCCGTTTGTGGATTTCGGTCAATTTCTGTTTGGAATTTGGAAAAACTTTCTTCTGCAAAGTTGTAGAGAATTGAATTTTCTATAAACAGTTATGAGATTCGAATTTTCTGATAAAAGAGCTATTTATTGTGAATTATTGAAGTTCGGTATATCGGGTGTGAATTGATTTTTGGAGTTTAAATTATTTTTGTTAGAAAAATGTTTTTTGTATTTTTTTGGACATCATTAACATGTGAGGCTGGTGTTTTTGACCAAAAGGTGGGCTAAGGAAAATTTGTATAATTATATTAATATTATATTCAATTTTCTGCTTTGGTGTTCTAAGCAATTTTCTATAAATAGGGTCTTAGGTTAGAATTGAAAATCACACGGCTGAAGTTTTCTCTATTTCTCTCGATATATTGAGCGTATTCTTGTAAGTATACTTTGAGTGTTTCTATCTGATTGTAAGTTCAAGTCATAGCTTATATCCAGGTGTTTCAATTAGAAATCTCTTGTCTTTGTGAGGTAAGGGATGTTATTTTCTTCGTAAGTGATATTATTTCTTCAATATCATTATCTTGCGAAATATTGGTTGAAACTTTTATCAAATTTGGAACTTTTTCATGTTGGGGTTACTTATTATTCATGATTCATGAGTTCTTTATTCACGAGTCTATTCACGAAGCATGATGATGTTTTTATGAAATTTCTATCTTTTGGTATCGAGAGTTCTTATTCACGTTATACTGTCTTATTCACGATATCTGGACTATTCACGAATACGACACTATTCACAGAAAAATAAAAAAAAAATTTCTATGTCCAAGATTGTCTGTTATAGTTCCTATCTTTGATTGGATCTATGTTTTGGTCTTCATTCTTGAATTTTACTCTACTCTGGTTATTTATGAAGTATTTTTGAACTTGGATTGTTTAAAGTACGAATCTTTAATATTTGTTCTTTTATTTCACTGGATTCGTTTTCTTTAAATCATCCTCAGTCCTAAATGATGATATTCTTGAATATCTTTGGCACGTAGTACAAAGGTGAATGATTTTTCGATGAATATCTTTGGCCGTAGTAGCAAAAGATGAGCAGTGTTTAGATGAACATGATAATTAATTGATGAATATCTTTGGCCCGTAGTGCAAAGAGATGAGCAGTGTTGAGATGAACATGACTAATCGATGAATATCTTTGGCTCAGTAAGTGCAAAGATGACTATTTGATTCAAGATGTATATTGATTGATGTTGTTGAGGATAAAATATCGATGATGGACTTTTAAATTCATAGATGATAGTAGATTTCATTCTCTACTTAACTCTTCTAATGAATTGTTGTTTCATTGCAGATTGTTGATCTAAAACTTGTTGTCTATTGTATTTTATCGATTTTTCCCTGTTGAAGACTAAGGATAATTTGTTGTACATTATCTTAGTCATAATATTCTTTACTGGGCTAGTTGAGCTCACCTTTTTTCTTTTTGTTCCATTTTTCTTCTCAGGAGACGAGAATATAGCGGGAACTTGTCGGGGTGTGGAGTAATGGTTCAAGACAGTTGTTTTAGTAGTCCTCACTATTTTGTAAAATAGTGTATCAATAATTGTAATGAGGACTTATTTGAGTGTGGATATTGTCTAGAAGACAATATTTGTATTTAAACTCACAGTTTATGTGTTGTCGTATTTTGCACGACAATTGTATTAATGAAGTTGTAGTTGTTTCTGTACCATGTATTTGACGACTCAAAATGAGTTAGATAAAATGGACCTATTTTGAAGACCTCATAACTATATTTTTTTGATCCTTTGTTGGTTTACTTTCCTGCAAAAAGTTGTGAGTCGAGTTCTATAGTTGAAAAAATGAAAATAAATAAAAAATAACAATAGTAGTATGATATTTTTGAATTTGAAAGTAATGATTAAGAAAAATATAGTGGAAAATTAGTTGATGGGTAATTGAGCAGGTGGCAAGTCTGAAGAAAGAAGGGAGGGAGGGTAATGTTTAAATTTGAAATGAATTGTATACAATTTTAGGGTAGGGTAGGTAAAGAGGATGAGTCCAACTTTTGTACACTTGGGCCACATGAACATAATTTATTTGTACATGTACTGCTCTGCTCCTATATCATATGAATCTAACATTTTATTCTTCTCCATATCCCCAAAGTCATCATCCTACTACCAACTAGGGAAACCTGACACATGGGTTGGCAAATTTTAAATATATATATGAGTTTGATTTGTGGAAACTAAGGTTTGAGAGAAGTATAAGAGAGGAAAGATGGAAAAGAATCTAGCAAAAATTTGAATGTGGACAAATGAAAACAAATGTTCACTAGGTTCTAAGTTTATAGTAATATTAGTTTAATAAGAACGATAAAGCTACATTTTTTCCTTTACAACTTCGGGAAGTTCAATTAATCAGCCTAAATTCCGCTTTGGTTATGTCTAATCTAATTTTACTTTAGCCCCGCCCCCACACCTGTTTTCAATTTAATTTAGTTACTTGACGGCTACTTGCTTTCACTTATGCACCCACTAGGAAGGGGTAATCAATATTTATCAAAATTCACACATTTTTATGTTATAAATATTTTCACGAATGCAAAATAATTGCTAATTAACAACGTCGTTTACATTCGAGCTCACTAATAACTTAATTTGTTGCGACTAACTTGACAAGAACAGATTCAGTTATCATGAAATGAATTTCATGATAAATTACCAATACAGTATTGACACGCAGAAAGAGCGATCACCTCCTGACCTGTGTGTCGACACTATATTGATTAGTGATTGACTGAAATTAACTTCATGCGGTTAGAATGCGACTTTTTATATTAGTTGAATTTCTTCTATTTTTTCGACACACATACTTTTAATATTATGTACGTATGTGAATAAATTATAATTATGGGTTTCGTTTTGACTTTAATTTTTCGAAATCAGCAATCATATAATTAAAACAATTCGTTGGAGATTGGAAGCTCTTCTTAGCATTAACAAATTAGGCATATTTTTAGAAGTATTAGTAGTATTAGGCGGAGGAGGAGGAGAGAGAATCTAATCAAGATTGGCACGTGGGGAATGTTTGTGAGATTGTGGTGGTTAATTAGACGGTGGTCGCCGCCGTAACACGGACGGACTTGTTGGTTAGGATAAACAAATTTCAAGGTTTTGACTTGTGGGATTATGTGATGTTTATTTGCACATAATTCTATATTTCTACATGTTGACATATGCAATTTGTATTGATTTCTCAAGCTCATTAACTTTCCCATTAAGTGCATGTCTTATTAATTTTTAATTTTTTATACTACTCGTCACAAGTCACTATACTAACTAAACATTATATGATGGAAATATTGGCGTATTAAATAAAGTTGATGACTTTTAAGTTGGAAGTAACTACTCCCTCCGATTCATAATAATTGATTTTTTTTAAAAAAAATATTTTAATTTATTTGTCATTTATAACTTTTTAGAATGATAAATTATTTATTTTTTTATATCACTTTTAATTTCTCTCATTATTCTAAGAAATTTTCTCCTTTATATTACTAATAATTTTCAACTTCCCATAAAGGAGTAGTTATGTAATTTTATGTACAAATTTTAATTTTAAAATGATAGTATTAAATGACTTTCTTAATTCACGTGTATGAATTATAGAATAAGGGATAAAAATATAAATAAATAAAATTATAAAACACTCATATTCAATTTTTATGTCCAATTATGTAGAATTTTTCATCATTCAAATATTCAAATACTAAAACACTATCGTGGAAAGTGATTGCCATCAAATCATGCAACGTCTAGGTGTTCCACAGGTTGAAGAATAAATTTTATAATAAATTACGAATAATAAATTTTATAATTAATAGTATTTTTATGTAATTTACAATGTACAACTTTATTTCTGTCAATATCAAATGAATATACATTTATTTTGAATTTTAAAATCTCTCATATTAATTTTAAAAAATCAATAATAATCTTAAATTTTAAAATAAAAAGATTATAAATTATGAAGAAGAAAAAATAACACATACGCATCATCTATAAAATATTCAATTAGGAGATAATCTCAAAAATAGCAAATGAACCCCCTTTTTTCATGGGATAAATCAAAAAAACTTGTACTGGGACACGACTTATAATTTGGTATTCGAAGTGAAAAAAAATTATAAACTAGTAATTGTACTCGAAAAATGTTACACTTCGTTAAACATTAGGGACACGACTTACAATTTGGTACCCGAAGTGAAAAAAGTTACAAACTGGTGATTGTACTCGAAAAATGTTACACTCCGTTAAACAGTATGGTTTCATCTTTATTCTGTTTGAAAATTAGGGTTCTCTTCTTCTGTCCTTCTTCTTATCTCATTCTTCTTGACTCGATTCTCCATTGATTACTGGTTCCCATATATTTATTAAAGGGTTTTCAGTGTTTAATTAAAATGATGAGCTCGTCTTGAAGTGGAATCGTAAATGAAATTGGGGAAGAAGATTGTAGTTCATGCAATAAAAATGAATGGATTACACCAGAGTTCCCAAGTCGGTGCCACTGTGGAGTAATGGTGCGAATGTGGGAGGCAAGGAAAGATGGAACGAAATATCAAGAATCTTCCTCACGTTGACTTCACTTCTTTCTCTGTATGTTTGTCTCTCCCGTTGGATCAATTTTAACGATTATTTAAAAATTGGAAAGTACAAGCTGTGACGCCCCCAAAATAGGTATAAATCACCTATTCTGAGTCGCCAAATACATGGTACAGAATACAAATACAATCTTTAATATACAACAAGAAAGCTGTGAGTTTTAATACAAATATTGTCTTCTAGACAATATTCACTCTCAGAATAAGTCCTCATTACATTTATTGTCACACTATTTAACAGAATAGTGAAGACTACTAATAATCTTATCATCCGAATTGCTTCTACTCTGCTTCCCGACTAGTCCAGCTACGTTTCTCATTTTCTGAAGAAAGCGGTGAAAGAAAGGGTGAGCTCAACTAGCCCAAAGAAGAAATATTATGACTAAGATAATGCAGAATAAATTATAAACTGATAAAATACAATAGACATCAAGTTTAAGCTGCTGATGAACAAGTAATCCATTAAAAGAGTCAAGTAGAGAATAAAATCTACTATCTTTTATGATTTAAAAAGTTTTCATCACTTTTATCATTTGAGACTCGAATTTAATAAATAATCCACAACATCTCTACGACTACGACCGATGATATTCATTAGTATCACAACCACAATTTATCCATGCACTACGGCCAAAGATATTTGTGTATTCATTAATGGTCATGATCATGCCAACAATCCATCCATCAATGCACTACGAATTGATGAGGACTTTTACCACATCATTTGTAACATTACTACCATGATTACAACAGAATAATTCTCGATCATAATCATACAAAGTCCATCTATGCACTATGTGCCATGACCCGCAGCGACTTTCAACAAAATATAAATATGAGGATGATGACAATGATATAAGAATTCAATAAAACAAGTTCAAGAATTAATTTATTCAGGAACTAATAACGTCCAAATTGTCAACATGATACTTCTTTCAGAGAGTAAAATTCAAGAATGCTCGGAAGAATATTTTCATGAAAAGATCTTTGGATGAAGCTTAAATATCAAGGATATTCCACTAATTTCATGGAGTATAGAAGTCAAAACTTTAACCATTTGAGTATAATAAAGAATGGAATAACAAAAGAAATCACCGTGCATGCGGTGCCCATTATGAGCAGGTTATTCCAACGAATAATAAATAACGGAACCGGTCAGCGTAATACACGCATAGGCGGGATATTCCAATGAATAATAAAGAATGAAATAACAATGAAATCACCGTGCATGCGGACTTGGCATAAGCAAAGTTATTCCAACAAAATAATAAAAAAGCGGAATCAGTCCAGGCAGAAAAGCGCATGCAGACAGATATATTCCAATGAGAATAATAAAAGATTTAAACCGGTCCGGCGTAAAAGCGCATGCAGACGAGGATATTCCAATGAATAATAAAGAATAGAATAATAATGAGAATTTCACCATGTATGCGGTGAGATCAGCGATACATAGTGAGTTATTCAACAGAATAATAAAGAATAGAATAACAAAAGTTCTCTTCATGAATATAAAAAAATAATACTCCTTACCTTATAAAGAAGAGTACTCTAAAACGGTAGAGGCGGGAATATACTTGAAGAAACTTGCTTACTATTTCAAAGCTTTCTTAAACTCTAAAGAAATACGCCAAGATAGAAGAATAATTCTCTACGGTTTCTCTCTCTAGAGTTTCAAATTGAATTAAGTAAGAAATAATGAAGGAATGAGCTTTATTTATAGAAGAATGGGTGAATAATAACAATCCATGAGCGGTCCAGATCGATTTACTTTAAGCGGACGGTCAGATTGGTTTACAATTAAATATAATATATTCTATTTATAATCTAATAAAACGAATAACTTTTAAAAAGATTTTACTTATCAAAAACCTTATGCAAGACTATATCAAACACTATGCATAATAAAATATAATATATTCTAATAATTGTCTAATAAAGCGAGATAACTTTATAAAAGTATTACATTTTATATAAAAAGATTTTACTTATTAGCTAATAATAAAAGCGAATAACTTTATAAAAGTATTACATTTTTATATAAAAAGCTTTTCTGTTTTATTACATTAATAATACTAATAAAATAAAACTTCATCATCATTATTATTATTCACACTATTAATCGACTGAGGGTCCTTTCCGGAAAAGAGGGGCTTCTAATAAGGATTTTTTCCTATTGCCTTGATTAGGTGACCAAACCTCTCCTTGGCGAGAACTTTGACATCGTTAATAATGCAAATAATAATATTAATAACTCTGTCATCTCAATTATTGATTTAATAATATATAAAATATTGACAATAATTGAATAAAACCGAATGACTTCTCACGTAAGCATCAATAATTAATACCGCGTCTCTTCTTATGCAACCACACGTATTCTCGTACTTTTAAACTTTGGGTGTTTCAGCGATTAACGATAAAACTTCCACCGTTATTTTCATAAAATATTTTTGTCGTTTTCTCAATCAAACAATAATTTCGTTGTGAGTCCAATGATGATGATTGTCGTCGCATTAATAATCCCCCGACCAATCGAATATTGTAAACAATTTGCGTACTTTACAAAATTTTTAAATATTACCCACAACTATAACATTATATCAAATTCATTCCATAATATTTAAAAATGATAATTATAGAAAATTCATCTTTATTCATAAAAGTTGGGGTCTTACACAAGTACCAGATTTCAACATTTTTCGAGTACAATCACCAGTTTGTAACTTTTTTCACTTCGAGTACCAAATTTTAAGTCGTATTCCTAATGTTTAACGGAGTGTAATATTTTTTGAATACGATCAGTTTGTAATTTTTTTCACTTCGGATATCAAATTGTAAGTTGTGTTCTAGTACAGGTACCAAAAATTAATTTATCCTCTTTTTTTCATCAGTATTAAAGGTCACAAAAATAGAAATAATTTGGCACAAAAAAACGTATGTACTTCTCCTCCTACAACTATTTGATATAGAACAAAGAGAAACAGAGCAAATTAATAGCATAGTCAGAAAATTCTATCAGAGAAGAGAAATGAAGTAGTAGTAGTAGTACATGAGAGAGAAAATTGAATTTGTTTGGACAATAATCCCAAGTGCTGAAGTGCAGCATATTCATAGTTCACGGGTGGGGTGGTTCAATTTTGTTGGTCCTTTTTGTTTTTTTATAGTACACAAAACTATCATTATCATCTTGTACCCTCCAAAATCCAATTTACCCCACATTGTGCCCATGTTTGAATTAAACATCCCATAAAAGCACTAAACTCCACTAGTCATTTTGCCATTCATAATTCCATATAAATAGTAGGAGTAACATATATGTGTAGCTCAGTATGTTACTGAATTATTTCAGTCTGTACGGACAATATTATGTACTCACTCCAATATTTGATCCTTAGTTATAATTATTTTAAAAAGACGTGTAATAAGTAGTCCTTATATATGTATTATTTATTATTATAAGTAAATATAAATTTATTGTAATACATAATATGACTATCTTATATCAGACTCATGTAATTCTAAATATCTTTGATGGGCAATTTTTTTGTACTTGTAAACATAATTTTAAGGACGGACAGTAACATACATGTGGATGCTTATTTATAAAAAGGATAAACAAATATATTACATCTCTAGTAATTTGAATTCTAAAGTGAAATTGATCTCAAAAATGTTAAAATATAGTAGCACTTTTGTGGAAGTTTGAATAATATATCCATAGAATTGTGTGTTGATTTTTCATTTGGTTAGACATGGTGATCCCCCCCTACCCCCCACCCCCCACCCCAGAGTTATACTCACTTTGTTCTAAAAACCATGTCTATTAATATGACACACACCACCTGCAACTCCAACCTCAATTTTTCCTATAACATGTAATGCATCAACAGATGCTGACACCCTCTTCCCCCAACCTCAGTTCCCTTTTGCTACTATATATAAGGCATCTACTAATGTTGGTGTTGGTGTTGCCGTGTTGGTGTTGGTGTTGGTGATGACATTTCATCTCTCATTATTTAAAGTACATTTTTTACACAAAATAAAAAAAACAAACTTGAAAAAAGAAAGTAAAAAAATTTAAAATTTATTTTTGATGACCCCATAAAATTATATAAAATGACAATTCTTTTTACTTTTATATACTAGTGGATCCAATTAAATGGTATATTTATTATTTATTTTATATACTTATTGTTATTCTTTTGAGAACAAATAAAAATTATACCTTAAACTATAATTTTTAGAACGTGCTAATATTTACAATAAATTTGAACGAATAAACTTTAAGTAAAGTAAGAGTTAAAATCACAACCTCTTGTTATAAGTTGTGGTGTCTTGACTAGTTGAACTCAACTTCATCTTAACCAAAAGTAAGCTGTAAAATGAATAAATAGTTCGAATTTAATTTGTATTTGTTCGACTAAAAGTTCGATTTGAATTTGATTCGAAATATAAATGATTCAAATATGAATAAATTTTAAAGTTTGATAAATTATTCGAATATCCTCAAATTACAATTTTTTATTGATACTCGGATCATATTCGTTCGAAAAGTTCAAAAATGTTCGGACTCGATTCGAGATCGTGTTCGACTCGTTAACTAAACGAGCCTCAATCAAATCTTATTTTATACTCGATAAATTTTATACACCAAATCTGAGCAACTCAATACTCGACTCGGTTCATTTACACCATTAACCAAAAGTGTATGTACACAAGTTTATTTGTATAAATATAAACAAATAACAATTTACTCTTTTGACCCTTTTTAAGTTTTCCCTAGTCCCTTAAGATTAATTTGTATTATTAAAATTATTGATTCTAATAGTGTAGGTTAAAAAAATAAAAATAAAAATTTGCCAGTCATGGTAAATTACAAAGAAGGGTAAAACTGGAAAAGCAATAATGAACCGGGTGAGACGGTTTCCGTTTGTAATTTCTTTCCGACCCCGTCTTGATATTGACTTGGGCCGGTCGACGTGTAACTTTTCCTCATAACGGCTTCCGTCACTGCTATAAATACGGGCTCTTTAATCACTCTCTCTCTCTCACTCCCACTTCAAACACAGTTTCAACTCTCTCTCTCTCTCTACTGTGTGCAGAGAGTTGGTTTAAAAATGGTTGCGTGATCAAGAAGTCTAGTAACTTTCTGTGTTTTTTCTTGAGAAATTACACTATTTCTTGGGGTTTTAGCTTGTTGGAATTCTTCGAGAAAATGGGTAAGAACGACCATCATGATCAGAAGCTCCAAAAAGAGAAAGATCAGAGAGTTGAATCTGTACTTCATCTCCTTAGAAAACAAGCTCCTCTCACTTTCAAACAGGTTTCTTTCTCTCTTTCTGATATATACATATATATGACTGTATATATACAAAACACACAAAATTACACGACCAGTATCAATTAGTGGAGATATAAAAACTATATCTTTTTGCTCATTTTTACACTGATTGTATCATGAGGTAATAGTTTACTGTATTGTAAAGTCAAATTATAAAGTGATAAACTTATGATACAGTTTTGTACTTCAATCTTTATTTTCTATCAAAATAATAAAGTTGGAGTTTAATTGCTTTGTTGAACTTGTTTTTAAATTTTTTTTGAGCTATACAAGTGGGGAAAACCAGAGTTTTATTTTGAATCTGGGTTTTGAAAATTAGTGAGATATGGTGTTTGATTATAATTGGGCATGCAGGAGAAGTTTTGTAGCATTGGTTGTGTTGAGCGATTCCTGAAAGCAAGAGGAGAGAATGTGAAAAAAGCTGCTAAGCAGCTAAGAGCTTGCCTTTCTTGGAGAGAAAGTATCGGCATTGGTAAAACTTCATTAATCTTCGTTTTTCTAAAAAAGATTACATGCACTCTGATTCTTTACGCCAGTAAACATAAACCTATTACTTTTTCCTAGCTCTACCTTTTTCTTTGCCAATTTTGTTTCTTCACACTTGAAGAATCTTGCTTTTTTCTTCATTCTCCTATTTGAATTAACACGTTAAAGTACTCAAAAACAACAATTATGATTAAAGTAAAGGAATAAAATCCGCAAAAGTTCACTGTTTTTTATGTGAAATGAGTATGCAGAGAATTTGATAGCCGATGAGTTCTCATCTGAGCTTGCTGATGGTGTAGCTCATGTCTCTGGTTATGACGATGACTCTAGACCAGTTTTGGTAAGTTTTCTCTCTCGTAATTTTCCTGTTCATAGTTTTTTCTCAACATGAAAGTGAAAAAAGTTATACCCTTTTTGTATTTTCCCACAGATTTTCCGAATAAAGCAAGATTACCACAAGTTTCATTCTCAGAAACTGTATGTTTATCACTACCCAAGTTTCAATTTTTGTTTACATGCTTGTTTTGTCATTACATCTATAATTTGTGTATATATTTGGCATATTTTATAGGTTTACTCGATTGTTGGTGTTTACACTTGAGGTTGCAATACAAAGCATGGCCAAAAATGTTGAACAGTTTGTTCTTCTCTTTGATGCAAGTAAGTACCATGTTTGATTTGCTTTACAGAATGACTAAATTGCTTTGCTCATGTTGAGTTGTCATTTCACAAGAATTTGAAAAATAAAGGGTAGAATAGTCAAGTACAGGTTTTTCTCTCTCCTACCATCCAAAATTCCAAATCATAACATATCTTTCTAGTTTCTAGTTCAAGTTGTAGGCTTGTAGCTTAGTTTGCAGGACAGTAAGGAGGCAGCAGTTAATGTTCATTCCGTTCTGGCCCCAGAAACTTTATCAGTAAGTACTAGTAAGTGTATAGCAAAACCAAGAGCACGCCAATTTTATTCCTGAAATTGATAGCTTCTTCTTATCTTCTGTCTGTGCTTTTAATTTCCACCCAAACACCCACTTAATTAATGAACTCTGTAATTAATTAACAAAATATGATACTGATTGTTGTAACCCCAATGTACGTACCCTGCCGGGGAATTTAGGATACCGTAAGTACCTCCATTTTAATTAACAAAATACATACATACATATATATATATACTGTCAAATGGAATAGAAGAAGTATGTTTTGTTGAGTAATTGAATAATGGGTGGTGGGTTTACAGGCTTTTTCAGATCAGCATCAGCTTTTATGAACATGTTGCTTGCTACACTGAAGATCATGGCCGAGTACTACCCTGCCCGCCTTCACAAAGCTTTTGTCATCGACCCTCCTTCCCTTTTCTCTTATCTTTGGAAGGTAAAACTTTTACTTCTCCACTATTAACTATTCTTTTGTTATGTCTCGCCGCCTCATGGTTTGGTTTCAATAACATCGACAGTTCAATGAAAATGTAGCAAAAAAAAATCATGACAAATGAAAATTGTAGTATTTGACTTGTTGATATAACTAACCTCCATCCAAAAATATAGAGAGTACAAGTATTGGGAAATAATACTTCCAGCACAAATATACAATATTACAATTACAATCTATTTTGATGTGCCAATGAGAAAAATTAACATGGGCACTTGCAAATTTTTAATCTCCATGCTAATTTGTATAGAATGGATTGTTTTGCAAGGGTAATGAAAAGGGTGAAAGCCAATTTAAGTTGCTTTAATTTGAATTCTAATGGTTTTATATATATATATATATATATATATATATATAATACTACTAGTATTAATTTTTTTTTATTGTACTTTTGTAGGGTGTTAAGCCATTTGTTGAGCTATCGCCTCTCACCATGACGGTCTCATCATTTGACTTTGAGGAAACGTTGGAGTTCAATGATTTCACACCTTATCCACGAGCCTCCTCCCTCCGATTCAATCCATCATCAACGGCCAAGATTGGATCATCCTCTTCCTCTCGATTTTCATTCACCGTGGCCCACCACTTTGACTCCGTCAAGCCTTGGTACCTCAGCTTGACGGACACGTCGGCATCCAAAGTAGGCCCCACCAACCCACCTTTAGCCGGTCCGGCCCTCATCTCATCCGCCAATGCCAGGTCCTTCTCGTTTGCATCGCCGACTGCCAGGACGCCACGTGGCAACATCGACACCGTTGCCCGAAAGAGCTTCTTCCCATCAACACCGTTGCCACAGAAGACTCAAAAATTTGACCACACAAGCATCAAACAGCCAAGGACTCCCAAACACTCGTTCCTCCAGTCACCGGCTCTGTTCTTCAAAAAAGACTGCCACGTCAGCAAATCCGACAAGTGTCGTGATTCATTCGGCCCTTTTTTGAAATTCTATCGACGACCATACGATGAGATGACTTACAGGTCAAAGATGAGGCCCCCACTAGGCGGTCTCATCTCGATCATATCTCCACAGCTCAAACGTCGAAACATGTCGGTATCTCAACGGTTCTGATCGGAACAAAAAGTATATATAAAATATAGTAGTAGTTGTATTATTGACAAAGACTTTAGTACCCTAATAATTGATTAATTCAATTTTAAGGAAATTAATGTGTTGGGTTAGTACATGGAATTAGACTACGTGCAAAGTTGGGTGCGGGATATGTCTGGTTTTTGATCAACGTGGAAATTAAGGGCAATGCATGGGAACAAGATAGCGAGGTCTAGACGGAGAACATTCCAATTCCAATTCCAATTATGTGCTAATTAATGAATTCTTGTTTATTAATTTCATGTGAAGATTAATTTGAGTGTTTTTTATTTTTGAATTTTTAATTTTTTTAAGAATCTTGGACCTCTTTTGGGCTGGACGTATAGTATGTAACAATAATAATTAAATAGTAGTAGTATATATCAACGTTTGAATCTATTGCTATTTTATTTTAGAGGCTTGTTTTTGTATTTTTTTAGTAATTACTCCATTTGTTTCTATACAAGTTGTAGTACTACATGTTCCTTTTTTGAATCCATGACAGAGTTGGTAAGAATTTGTGTCTTTGTGCATTATTGTATACCAAAGTCAATGTGGTGCTTAACATAGTTGACTATAAGTTTATAATTGTGCATCTTCTAGTTTATTATTGGCTACTAGACTACTAGCATATATATATATCTCAAATTTTTAGCTTCGAATGGTATGATATTAAATACTAATTAAGACAATATATATACTTTATGATATAGTCAATTAAAAAAATTTACTCAACTAATGTATTGATTTGAGACACTTTTTGAAATAAAAAATTTAAGAGGGTTGGTGTATTTTTAGTACTAGTAGTAGAATAAAAGAATACTCCTATAATATTTGTGTGCAAGTATATTTTGTCGCGAAAGAGTGTGTCGTGAAGGGATCAAGGTTGCGTGAGATATGGCCGGGGCTTTGGATTTTAGTGTATGAGCGGATGGATATGGACAATGGGGGTGCGTTGATTAATATGCACTACTACCACTCATGGTTAATAGTATTGGAGTGTAGTATTTGTTGGTTGTGGGTTTAAAGGTCTCTTTCAATTCCCTTGACAAGCTTACTGTATAGATATGATCAGTGTAGTGAAAAAGGGGAAAATGGTCAGTCTGTGTGTATCAGAAATGCTTATGGCAACAAACTCTCTCTCTCTCTCTCAGTATATACTTATTCAACTGCTTTTAAGATGCCAAAACAATTGGGACAGTCCAAAAAATCATTAAGAACCATTTGATTGCTAGGTTGAAAATTAATGAGGGGTTTTAGTTTCTCTAGGTGTATCAATGGTTCAAAGATATTCTGCACTTACCATAATTGTATTTTTAACAAGAGTAGTTCTATCATTGGGTTGTGGGGGCGGTCCGGTGCTCTTATCGTAGCAGACAGATTCAGAGACATTTTTTTTTATTTTTAACTACAATTATGAGAATAATAAAAAAAATAATAAAACAAATTTGTTCTTGTATATATATCTAAATTACACCTAAAACACTATATTTTATAAAAATTTCTGTTAGAATAAATACTATATATTTTTTTAGAGTCAAAAATAAAAAAAAATAAAAAATATCTAATTTTCCTGTCTAAATATCCGGTCTGCAAAGACTTTTTCTTTTAACAATATTTGACAAAATAAAATTGCTACTCAAATCTAGAAATTTACTTCACCTTCCTCTCATAAATCATAATACTGACATTCAGAATAAAACTCAATCTACAGCATCAACTCATCTTTTGGTGTTTGATTACATCTTAATATATTCTTAACAGCTCACCTCTTAATTTATCTGAACGACTCAAGATTCTCTTATTAGTTTAGACTCATGTTTATATCTTAATTATTCAGAAGACTTCTTAATACAAAGATGCGATATGTTAAAATACATTAAAAATTGAACTGTTAAGATATATTAAGATACAATCAAATAACACCTCACTATATTAAGGGCTCTCACTACTGTTACTATGTTTGGTGTGTTAATTAGTTATTACAAGACTAATTAATGGAAGGATTGATCTTTGATAATTTTTTTGAGGTGGGTGCTTTAACAGTGGTACAATTTAGAAAAATTCGGCATGTTAAGATGATTGGTCGAATCTAATGGAACCCCATCCTTCGATTTTTTAAGAGGCATGGTCTAAACAAAACAACTAGCTAGTAGCCTAGTACTCTTGCATTTGCTATGTTTTGTTATATGATCTGGTAAAATCTAATCCGACCTTTGACATGACCATATCGATCAAAGCAAGTGCAAGTGTCTCTTCGCCATGCTTTCCACCAAAAAAAAAATCAAGAAAATAAAGAAAGAAAGATAAAGCCACAACATGTGATCAACATGGGTAATGCTACACAAACATGTTAATTGGACAGATTTATTGGACAGGTGAATTTTTTTTTTCTTTTTTTTTTTGCTTGTGATTCCTAAAAAAATGTATAGTATTTATTTTAACAGAAATTTTTATAAAATATAGTATTTTAGGTGTAATTTAGATACATATACAAAAACAGATTAAAAAACCAAAAATGTCCAATATTCATGTCTAAATATCCGGTCTATGTAGACTTATTCGATCAACATTGTATTTGGACAACTGGATACCAGCCTAAAAGATTTGAAATTAAAATATTTTCACTTATTTTACTTGGTACTTCTTCTATTCCATTATCCAAAAATACATTTTGACATTTCAAGTCTATTTTTAAAAAATTCTAAATTCAAAACCTATATGAATAATTGTAACTATTATAAACTAATTAAAAAGTAACACTAATTACGAATTTACGATATTTATTTCTTTCAAAATTAAAATGACTTCGTATCTGGAACACCCCCTTCCCGTATTCATATCATAAAATATGTGAAAATTTTGTATGTATATAAGAAATTAAGTTATTACCAATAGTACCTTCAAGTCATGATTTTTTGGATAAAATTGTGGTGGACTAACATGACCCAAGAAGATAATATTGGGTCAGTGATTTAAGGCCTTATTTTGATGGATTTGATTTGATTTGACACGAGATTTGTTCCGAACTCGAGATTTGACCCGGGTTGTTTCATATGGTATCAGATCAGACTCTCGAAAACTCGGGTCGGGTAATCCGATCGAATTGCCGGAGGTGGGAACACGAATGTTGGCGGTATTATCTCACAATAACTAGAGAGGTAAAGATATGTGAATTGTGTGTGTTATTGGTTCTGACGGGGACGTCAGAAATTTACGTAGGGGAGGAGTTTAACACCTCAGTCCCACATCGTAAGATATGTGAAGAATTTGTTTGTATATAAAGAATTAAGTTATTGTCAATAGTACTTTCAAGTCATGACCTTTAGACCGAGCTTGTAGTGGGTTAAGATGACCCAAAAAGATAATAATGAGTTAATGGTTTAAGGCCTTATTTTAATGAATTTGATTTGATTCGAACTTGAAATTTTCTTGTATTTTGGGATTAGGTAATCTTTTTTCCCAAATTTTCTGATGAATGTTAGGCTTAGGTGATTAAGAATAATTTTTGGTCTTGGTCCTCCCGTTTGCATTAACCACGACTTCAATGCTGTGTTTAGTTTGAAGGAATAGAATGAAAGATAAAATGAAATAATTTTATAATATTGTAAGTGTATGTTTGATTGTTGTTGGTAGTGAGTTTTGCCGTATATTAACAAAACTATCACATATAGCAATTTCACTAGAATGAATTTCATTCCACATTCTCCACATGAAAAAAATAAAGGGGTAGAGTGAATTTTCATTTTGTTGAAATAGTTTATCATTCATAATGATTATTAAATACATTATTTTTATTTCATTCTTTCTTTTATTTCATTCCCTCAATCTAAACATAGTACATGTGGGTACTTATAAATACATATCCAAGTGAAGTGACAAATCCACTTTGTGGACTATATAGAACCCATTTGAATCAATAATTCTAGGGCGGCCGTGAAGTGGTGACTAGTCTAGTGATAGGTCTATTTTTTTTTACTCTTAAAAAATATATAATATTTATTTCAACTAAAATTTTTATAAAATTTAATAATTTTTGTGTAATTTAGATACATATGAAAAACATAATTATACAGTCGGTACAACATTATTTTTTATATGTATTCAAATTATACTAAAATAACTGAATTCTATAAAATTTTTAATTAAAATAAATATTATATATTTTTAAAAGTCAAAAAAAAAAAATTAAATCGATCACTAGACCGATCGCCATTTCACGATCGGCGGAGAAGGACTCCATTTGAATAGGCTTAGGGCCCCCTATTTTTTAACTTTGGAAATTGCCTGTAAGCTTTGACTGTCCAGTTATTGATTTCCAAAAGTTTGCTTCAATCACAGCAGTCAAATTAGCTTTCGGCCCAAATATTTGGGTCTAACTGCCATTGAATGTATAGCCTTTGATCCAGTTTGCAATACAGAGTGTACCTAAAAATTTAGGTTATCTAATTTTGGGCCATGGTTTACATGTCCAAGAATTGGTGCACTTCCCATTAAGTACAATCTAGAAGTTTTTTTTTTGTTTTTTTAACTGCAAGTAAAATCCATAAGTTAATTGGTAGTAGGAGTTAATATAAGATTATTACCGACTTTCTGAAATCAACTTAAAGCATTTTAAATTTAAAATTAACATGAATTTTTTTATTTTTAGTTAATACAATAATGAATATTATAAATTATTAAAAATTAATACTCATTATTGAATTTATTGCTTTATAATTTTTAATGAACATCTTAATTTAGAATTTCAAAATATCTCAACTTCACCTTCAAAAGTAAACAATGATGTTATAAAATTTTAAGCGGAGGGGATAATTATGTTTTTACTGGATCCGGTTACCAACTGACCAATACAATGCTCAATGCTGACACGCAGAGAGAGATCACCTCTCGATCTGCATGTCAATATTGTATTAATCAATTGACCAAAATTAACTTAATGTTAACCATTCCCGTTTTTTATAGTTATATTAAGTACTCCATTAGTGATAGGAACTCTCATAATTTTTCTTGATCACATCCATTTTCCACCATGCCTAGTAATTACTCTATTGTTATGTTTGTCCATCTTCCATCTTCCATCTTCCATCTTCCATCTTATAATAACACAAATAATCATTGCAAAGCTTGCCCATTTTCTCACCACTCGATCAAGATTTTATTTTTGTCTCATAAAATCTATACACATTTACTAGCAATAATGGTCCTAAATATAACAATATGAACTGCAAAACATAAACATCATTGTTTTGAAGGAGAAAAAAGAGAGAACAAATTTTGGCATAAGCATAAATATATTTCTAAGTGAAATGGTGGCCCTTTTTGTTTTATTTTATTTTATTTTGAAAACATTTCCACTATGGAAGGAGTGGCTTTATTGAGTAAATATGTTGCTAAAAATTTTCACTTGCCCATTACAAGCTAGACAGTAATATTTTATCTTGGAACTCAAGATTGATAATTATTTATTATGAATAATCAGAACCAGCATGCTTATAAACAAATGATGTGCCCAGCCAAGGAAGATAGGGCCTAGGGATATTACATGGAATATATTAATATATCCAGTACTTTATACTAGTATAATTTTATATCACACTATAACTTCCTTTTGTACCAAACTTTGTTTATATAATGTTGGTTGTTGTTGTTTACTAACAAAACATGCATTTTAGGTCCATCTGCCAAACAAATAGAGTACTCCCTTCGCCCGTTGATGTTAAATGATTTCATTTTTTTTAATTATTTATCATTTTATATTATTTACGAGAATTAATTATAATTTTTTAAATAAAAAAAATTATGAAAAAATATTACAGATGAGAGAGTATGAGATAAGTATAGTAATTATAGGAATTTAAGGGTATTATAGACTATTGATATTATATTTAATGTTATACAATCATTAATATAAGTAGATAACAATGATTTATTTTAGTGAAGTATCACTTTACTACACTACTACTAGTGCATAAAAGATAAAACATAATATATCTGTTTAAAATTTAAAATCAATAAATATACTTTGAAAATTAATTTAATATACTTTTAAAGTTAATTTCAAATTTACAATTATAAAAATTACTCTATTCGTTTCAAAATTGAAGATACAATTTGACTTTTGAAGTCGAATAACGGCATATTAAAAACATAATTTTAGTTGGTACAATTATTATAAATTGTATAGTATATAACAAAAACTATTAATCACAAAATTTATTTTATTTTAAATTTTTACGAGTCATATCAATTTTAAAATTTAATATGTCATCGTTTGACCTTAAGACTCAAATTATATCTCTAATTTTAGAAGAAAAGGAGTATAAATTATATAAATAGTACTAGTAGTACTAGATTTTATTTTCTTAAAAAGTAAAATAAATCACTTTAATTTTAAATCTAAAAAGATAAGCATAGCCAAATGTAAAAAACTAAATAATCAGGTGGCAGAGCGCTGGACGCTAAAGGATTGTAGGAGTCTTTTAGACAGAGCTTGGACAATGAATCTGTGCTCAATCTATAGAGAAACGAATCGCCCTGCACATATTATTGTCAAGAGTGCATCTAATCATTTAAATATTTTTTTGTTGTTTCTAATCCCCCCTCTTTTTGCTATTAAAACTTTTAAATAATACAATGTGGGAAGAGCTACCTCACGATGTGTAGCTCATGTTTATGTTGATGTGTTTGTGTGTAGGGCAAAGAATCAAAATCAACCCTCAAACCGTTCAAAAAATTGACTAAATCGCACCGATTGAACTGCACCAAAAGTTTCGACGCATGTGACGGTTTTAAAATAGATAGAAAATTGCAAAAAATTGCATATGCGGTTTAATTGTGGTTTTGGGAGACTCCCGCTAGACCTGACAATATAGTGCATAACCTGTTGGGTCAATCAAATTAATTAGAACCATTTGAACTGGTTAACTATTTTTTATTGGTTGAATTGAATAAAATTTAGAATCATATTTCATAAAAAAAATAGACCCAAATTAGTTAAACCATTTTCAACCCATTTAAGTGCCGTAGCACCTGCTATCCACTACTTCTGCTTCCAAGCGTCGAATCCAATACTGGTTCATGAAGCTTAATGCAAACAAAATGAATACATGTAAGGTCATTGCTCTGAAACACAGACCTTACATGTAAGCATTGCTCTGTTTCTTTACTGTGTTAGTAATTATATTAACTTCATCGGTCCCTTTCTCCAGCAAAATCTTAAACAGCGAACCAAAAATGAAATGATTATAACGACGTTTTTTTTCGTCGTTATAGCATACAAAGCCAACGACATAGTTATGGCGATGATTCGAATCGTCGTTATAACTAAAAAAATTGTCGCTATAGTCGGTTCGCTGTTTAAAATTCGCTGGACAGGGTACCCTTAACTTAATATTTATTAAAGCAAAGAATACTGTATAACAGTTAATACAAAATGAATACATTACTATAAGCAATATTAAAAAAATAATAAAAACATTTGAATTTTCCAGCTCCAAATGAATATCAAATTAACATATTAAATAAATAAAATAGGTATATCAAGGCCTCAAACAAAGACCTGAACTGTACTATGATTATTCAAAATATAAAGAAATTTAGTGTATAAATTTTTTTGAGAAAAACTTTATAAAGTTATAAAGTTTAGAGAGACCATAAAAAAATTGAGGAAGTGTGTAAAAAATTAAGGGGGAGATAAATTATTTAAAAATTTGAGAGACTATAAAATTTTTAGAGAGAAAATATATATAAAAAAATATGAGCGTAGAAGAACATTTAGATAAAGCAAGTGTACAAAATTTTAGAGAGAGAATCTAAAAGTTTTAGATAAAATAAAAGTTTTTAGAGGGAGGAAGAATGTATAAAACATGAGTGGTAAGTATGTAGTTAATTTTGATTAATTGACCAAATACAGTGTAGACACGCGTCAAGAGGTGATCTCTATCTTTGCGTGTTAGTATTGTATTGATCAATTGACTAACTTACCATGAAGTTAACTTACTGGATTCGCATAAAACATTAGAGATAGAAGGTGAAGGAATATATAAATTAAATATCATAAATAATTTATTTAATTGGACCATAATAATTGTAAACTTGAAATTTGAAATATGGGTTCACCTATATTTAACTCATAACTATATTGTTCAACCCACACAACTCATATTTAAAATAGATAATATGATTTTAGTTTTGAAATCACAACCAAATTTTGTAAACCAAAACTAACTTATAACTATATTTTGACAGGTCTAGCTCCCGCATCGCACAACCGCACAAACCGCTCATATATATTATATATATTTAAAAAGTTATATAGACAAATTCTTAAAAATTAGACAATTTTAATTATGTTATGCATTTTGAAACTGTTTTTTAGTGGTTAAAAATATTTTTAATTGAATTGCAATTATTTAAGTAATGTTGAAGAAATCATGAGTAACATATATCAAATTTAAAATTTATTGCTTGATGTGATTATATTAATGTCATGTTGATTTTTTATACATGAAGATGAATTTGATGTATTGAATATTTTTGTTAATTATCTTAATTGGTTATAGACTTGAAATTGAATCAAATAAAATCACACCGCACAAATTATAAATGGTGTCATGTGTAATTTTAAAATTATCAAACCGCACTTAAATTATTTGATGTGCAGTTTAGACTTTCAACCACGCCATACTCTAAGCATGCCAAAAAAAAAGATTCATGTTATATCTGTTGATTTTTTTTTACTTACTAAATTTAGTGACTTACTCTATAAATAATTAGAACTTCAATAATATCTTAAAATTTGCAGAAAAATAGAAAACATTTTCTCTATAATTTTTTGGGGAGTTTAACATAAAAATACACAAGAGAGACATTACAAAGTGTTTCCATGCGTATTTGGCATTATAAATTTGCGTTGAAATAATAACTTTTACATGAAAAATATTATTTTTGTTATAATTAAAATTCCCTCCTCGTGAGGGTATGCCAGCTTGCCTCCCTCCTTTCTTCTCTCCTGTGATGATTCCTTCTCCGTGACTCCTTCTCTTCTTTCACACTCTTCTTTTCTTTCATGACCCTTGCCTATATAAAGGCAATCATACTGATGAATAAGATTAAGATTTTCTCTGAAGAATTTCTCTCTCTTTCTCTCTTGCTTATTCTCTCTAAATTTATGCAGCAATTATAAGAGTATCTTTATATACTTTGTTAAAGTTTTATAACACATTATCAGCACGAAGTTCTAACCAACTGAGACGGTAAAATTAAATTTTTGTAATTTATTATTATACTACCGGTTGGGCTATGCCACCAATAATATAATTTTATTCTTATAATTGCAATTAAATTCTGTTATTTACAATGGTATCATCTATCATTGTTGATCTTACAAGACTTGGTGGGAACCTTTTTACCGCTTATTATTATGTTGAAATAACTTGTATATGCGAAGTACCGCATACGTGGTGAAATTCTTCTATTATTTCATTCTTTATTATTACATTTGAATATCCCCGCCGGCATGTAATTTACTTTAACCGGTTCTGATTCTTTTTATTATTCTCATTGGAATATCCCGCCGGTCATGTAATTTTGCTCGACTGGTTCCGTTATTTATTATTCATTGGAATAACTCGTCTACGCGGATCACTAGTATGCATGGTGAAATTCTTATGTTATTCCATTATTTATTATTCTGTTGGAATAACCTGTCTATGCGAACTTCCGCATGCCGGGTGAAGATCCATTTGTATTTTTGTATATACATTAACATTTGCATTATGCTAATAACATAAATATAAGAATATTTATATTTGTATTTTATCACCACTTGAGGTCGTGACGTAGTTTATTTTTCTATATCATACATGCAATTATTTATTGTTTTAATAAATAATAAAATTGTGTTTTAACCCAGAATAGATGGCAAACTTGGCAAAAATAGATTTTTCTATTTTGAAAATCTCTGGAGACAACTATTTAGCTTGGGCACTTGATGCAGAATTGCACCTTAGTGCAAATGAGTTAAAAAAGACCATTGAATCAGGAAATACAGCAACTTCGGCACAAAATACAAAAGCCATAATTTTTCTTCGTCACCATATTGATGAAGGATTAAAGACTGAGTATTTAAAAGTCAAAGATCCCTTGTCTTTGTGGACACAACTGAAGGAAAGATTTGACCATCAAAAATTGGTTGTTCTCCCTAATGCCAAATTTGAGTGGCTTAATTTAAGGCTACAAGATTACAAATCAATTACGGAATATAGTTCCAATGTTTATAGAATAACCTCTACCTTGGCTTTGTGCGGAGATCCAGTTTCTGAATCCCAAATGTTAGAGAAAACACTCTCAACTTTTTATCCCACCAATATGATTCTGTCACAACAATATAGACAGAGTAAGTTCACAAGATTCAGTGACTTGTTGTCATTGTCTATCCTCCTTGTTACAGAAAAGAATAATGAATTGTTGTTGAAAAACCATCAAGTACGGCCAACGGGTGCTACCCCATTGCCAGATATTAACAGCACGTCATTCCAGCAGAATAAACGTGACAAGAGATGGTCATATAATAAGAAGTCTTGGAGACGAAAGAACAAATGAGGCCATCATAACAACAAATTCTAGAACCGCGACAATTCAAGCCACCAGAAGTGGCAAGTGTCTGAGTCGGGTAAAAATAGAGAAAATGCAACACCGATAAAGAACAAACCAGATGTTTGTTTTAGGTATGGGATGAAAGGGCATTGGTCACGTACCTGTCGTACGCCGAGGCATCTGGTTAATTTATTCCAGGAGTCTCAAAAGAATAAAGTAATGGAGACAGAAACAAACTTTGTTAATCATCAATTGAATATTGTTGATGATCCACCAATGACCAACAATGAGGAAAAGATTGTTGATATTACTGAACCTTCTGAAAGTATCTTTTGGGATATCGTTTAATTTCTTGTTTTAATTAAACATCCTGTATAATATTATTAGTTTTTGTTCTATACGTGGTATGTGTTTATCATGAATAAAATTATATATGAAATGTAACTTTTCTTATTTATGTTTTTATATGTGTCAGACCATCTTTAATGGATATGGAGGATATATATTTAGCAGATAGTGCAACAACTCATACAATCCTTCGAAGTGAGAAATATTTTTCACAACTGATCAAAGCTAAGGGAAATGTAGGAACTATCTTTGACACATCAAATTTAATCGAGGAATTTGGAAAGGCTAGTTTCTTGCTACCAAATGAGACACAAGTTTTTATCAAAGATGCTCTATATTCTAGTAAATCAAGAAGAAATTTGCTTACTTTTAAAGATATTCGACTAAATGGTTTTCATATTGAAACAACCAATGATAATGATAATGAATATCTTCTCATTACTTCTACTATTTCTGGAAAAAAAGAATATCCTAGAAAAACTTCATTCAATTTCTTCTGGATTATATACTATGAAAATTAGAGCAATTGAGTCTCATACTGTTATGATTCCAAAAATCATAGATCCCAAATCTTTTATGCTTTGGCATGAAAGACTCGGTCATCCAGGTACTTCTATGATGTGTCGTATTATTGAAAATTCTACTAGTCATCTTTTCAAAGATAAGAATGTTTTTCCTAGTAGTGAATTTCCTTGTGCTGCGTGTTCTCGAGGAAAATTAATTGTTCGACCATCACCAGTAAAAGTTTATAAAGAAGCCCCAAAATTCCTAGAGAGAATTCAAGGAGACATTTGTGGACTTATTCACCCATTGTCTGGCCCATTTCGATATTTCATGGTTTTAATAGATGCTTCAACTAGCTGGTCTCATGTTTGTCTTCTCTCTTCTCGAAATTTTGCCTTCTCAAAACTTCTTGCTCAAATAATCAAGTTACGGGCTCAGTTCCTGGATCATCCAATCAAGTCAATTCGACTTGATAACGCAGTTGAATTTTCATCAATGACTTTTAATGATTTTTGTATGACTATTGGAATCTCCATTGAGCATTCTGTTCCTCATATTCATACACAAAATGGTTTAGCTGAATCTTTAATAAAAAGACTTCAACTAATTGTGCGACCATTAATGTTAAGGGCATGGATGGACTTGGTATGATTATGACCAGGGATTATTCGGTGTAATCATGACCGTAATGTAACAAGTGATGTGGTAAAAGTCCTCATCGTCAGAGTGCATTGATGGACGATTGTTGGCATAACCATGACCATTGATGAATACACAAATATCCTTGGTCAGTAGTGCATGGAATTTGTGGTCGTGACCCTAATGAATATCCTGGCCGAAATGCGGGGATGATGTGGATTAATTATTGTCGAGTCTCAAATGATAAAAGTGATGAAAACTTTTAAATCATAAAAGATAGTAGATTTTATTCTCTACTTGACTCTTTTAATGGATTGTTTGATCACCTATGATTAAACTTGATGTCTATTGTATTTTATCGGTTTAACATTGTTGAAGGCTAATGATAATTTATTTTGCATTATCTTAGTCATAATATTTCTTCTTTGGGCTAGTTGAGCTCACCCTTTCTTTCACCGCTTTCTTGTGAAATGAGAACGTGGCGGGACTGGGACTAATGGGGAGCGGAGTGATGGTCCGAGATGGTGTCTTAGTAGTCCTCACTATTTCGTACAAAAAATAGTGTGATAATAAATGTAACGAGAACTCTATTTGAGAATGGATATTGTCTAGAAGATAATATTTGTATTTAAACTCACAAAGATATGTTTTGTCGTATTTTACACGATGTATGATTATTAGTTTGTATTTGAATTTTGTACCATGTATTTGACGACTCAAGATGGGTGATGTATACCTATTTGGGGGCGCGTCACAATTGGTATCAAAGCTTAGTAGGATATGATCCTGGCTAAGGTGTGAGACAAGAACTAGGGAGGGAGAGACGGGAATTCCTTCGCTAAGTATGACCTACCTAAGTTTATTTGATATTTAATTGGTTTGGTTCGAGTATAGGGATAATATGTGATACGTTTATTAACCCTTGTTTTGTGGCGATTCAAAATGGCATCCGAGAAAGTTGAGAACATCAATGGAGCACAGAGACCGTTGAGTCTCCACAGATCAATAGTCAGGATAATGTGCATTAGGAAGGCGACAATCCTCAGGCAAACAACAACATTGACCAAATGATGAACGATGGAATGTTCCGAAACTTCATGCAATTCATGCAACATCAGGAAAGAGCGGCTCCTGTCCAAAATGCAGGTGGAAACACTGGCAACTCTCGGACGGTCACCGCTAAGCAGTTCAAGGAACTCGGACCATCGTAGTTTTTTAGAGAGCCAAAACCACTTAAAGCGGAGACGTGGTTAAAGCAGATGACTAAGATATTTGATGTCTTGGGATGTTCCGAAGAGCAAAAGGTTCCCTTTGCCACCTTTATGTTGCGTGAAGAGGCAGATTACTGGTGAAAATCTATAAAACGTACTCAACCTGCCGCACTGAAGATGTCTTGGGAGAAGTTCCAAGAGTTGTTTAATGACAAGTACTTTCCCGAAAGTATTCGTCACATGAAGGAGGTGGAGTTTATCAAGTTGGAGCAAAACAACATGACCAGGTGTTGCAAGAGACGAAGCTAAGTTCATTTGAGTTGTCCCGGTTCATCGTCCCATTTGGTTGATAATGAGGAGAGAATGACGCGAATGTTTTTAAGAGGTTTGAAACCTGAGATACGTCAATATCTTATCTCTCATAAACTGTGTTTGTATTCAGATGTTGTTAATAAGGCTCAGTTATTGGAGCGTGATAATGAGTCAACCCAACCAAAAGAGAAAGTAGGAAAAATGATAATACCGTTGATAAAGATCATCGAAGCGGTGAAAATAAGCGTGAAGGAAATTAACATGCCAGAAATGGTAACCACTTCGGTGGTAATCATGGCCAAAACAATAAGAATGAACATTTTAAGAAGAGGAAATTCAACAATGATGGAAAGACGCCAAGACCAAAGACCGTTGTTAAGGAAGGAGAACGACCACTATCATATGTTTCAAATGCGGAGGAGAGGACATATCACCAACTAGCGCGATGTCGCCCAAAGCATGTTATAATTGTGGAAAAGAAGGTCACCTAGCCCGATTTTGTCGCTCACCAAAGACAAGTTCAACTAGGATGGAGGCACCAAAGACCGCTTCGAAAAAAACAAAACCTAGTAGTTCAAGGGAGAAGCGTTTTTCGTGACTTTCGAAAAGCGAGTAACCCGAACGAAGTTAAGACGCAAGTTAGTTAATTATAAATTCTGCGAAGTCTCTGTACCTTATAAGATACCATTTCTAACTATTATTTTATCTCTCTTGCTTGCGTTCAACGTTTAAATTTGACCCCAGAGAAGTTAGACTTTGACTTATTGATTGAAACTTCATTAGTAGAAACCTTTGTTACCTCCACTGTTTATAAATCTTGTTTTATTCAAATCAACACTTTCACGTTACCTGTCGATCCTATCTCTTTGAAAATACTTGCCTTTGATGTGATTTTAGAAATCGATTGGTTAACTACTCATCATGCTTTTCGTAAGGTTGTTAGCTTTCATATTCCTAACCAACCTGTTATGCGAATTCAAAGCAACCAAACCACTAAAGTCAATCATTGTCATATCAAGCCATAAGTAAAGAGCTCGATCCTTTCGTTGTTGATTTCCTTGTGTGGAATGCACCGAAACCAGGCTTTCTATAGGCGACATCGTGAATGAAGATGGCAAGTTGATAAGTATCAATGTGACGTGCTATCCAAGTCTTTGATGAGGGTCACAGTTTTGAATGATATTTCTATCGTTAATAAAGTTCCTGACGTATTATGGAAGACTTCCTGGCCTACCCCTAGAGCGTAAAATTGAATTTTGTATTGACCCCAGTACAAAACCCATTTTTAAAACCCTTAAATATTTCTTCAACCAAAACGAACGTATCATGCGCCAAGGACATTGGCTCGAGCTGTTGAAGATTACGACCATACCATTTAATATCATTGTGGAAGAGAGAATGTGGTAGCTGACACGTTGAGTAGAAGATCGTATGCATTTATAAGTGCGATGTTGTTAACACAAAAACCCATTTCGTATAACTTATAAATGATGAAGATAGAGTTAAAGACTCTAGAGACCCACGTAAAGATAGCGAATATACGAGTAGAATCAACTTTAATTGATAAAGTTAAAGTCGCTCAAGCTACAGACTCAGAGCTGATAAATGTGAAGAAGAAGGTTCAAGAGGGCGTTATTCTAGAAGCAAGAATCGACGAAGAGAAGAAATCTCAACCCTCGATTTAATTGGCCCATTTGAAATCCTCGATCGAGTAGGAACTATGGCTTATAGACTAGTTTTACCGCCAAGTATATCGCGTGTTCATAACGTTTTTCACGTATCGATGATTACGTAAATATGTGGACGACTCGAACCACATTATTGATTTAGAACCAGACGAGATAGCGGATGATTGAACGTATGAAGATGTACCTGTTAAAATCCTGGAATATATCCTACGCTTAAAGGTTATACCTCAAGAGTTAGAATATGACGAAGTGTCCTCATCTGTTCGACATACCAGGTACGTACGTAAATTTCGAGGGCGAAATTCCATAAGGAGGGGAGATTGTGAGACCCCAGATTTTATAAATAAAGATTTAAATTTCTCGAAATATTTTTTTGAATATTATGGTGTGGATTTGATATAATGTTATAGTTGTGGGTAGTATTTATAAATTTTGCAAAGTATTCAAGTTGTTGTATTATATTCGATTGGTCGGGAATATTCTTTGTGTGTTGGGGAATATTAAAGACGACGGCAAGACAATCATTAGTGGACCCCATTAATGTAAATTATTCATTCGGATCGAGAAAACGACAAAAATATTTTATTGAAAAAAAAGCAGAAGTTTTACAATTAATCTTTGTTGAACTACTCGGTAGTAAAAAAGTAAAAGAATGTCTGGCGTGGTTGCATAAGTAGCACTGCGGTATTGATTATTAATGCTTACGTGAGAAGTCATTCGCTTTTGTTCAATTATTACTATAGTAATCGTTGACAAGATCTCACGTTATTTGATTCAATTATTGTCGATATTTTATATATTATTAAATCAATAATTGAAATGACAGAGTTATTAATATTATAAATTGCAATATTAACGATGTCTAGAAGTTCTGCCAAGGAGAGGTTTGGTCACCTAATTGCGCGCCAATAGGAGAAATCCTTATTGGAAAGCCCCCTCTTTCCTGGGAACGACCTGGTCGATTAATATTGTGAATTGTAATAAAGATGATAAATGTTGTTAAAATTATTAAGGTGATTTTTATGAAGTTTTGCTTATTTTATGGATTCCTATTTACCCATTTTTCAAAATAATCGGTAGAAAATTTTTAAAGGTGGGGCCCATATGTGTTGGGAAAATGATTTTGCAAATGGAAGAGTATCGTGATGGAAGTATATGTGTGTATTGAGTATATGGTGGGAGAAAATGAGGCGTGAAAGTGATGGGTGTGTGAGTGGAAAATGGTGGAAAAGTGGTAAAGATGATAGTGATGTGTAAGAGTGTAGTGAATTTGATTATTGGGTGGGTGGGGGATAGATGTTGGTTATGGGGGAGAAAAATTAAGTGGTGTATATATAATATTGATATATATAAGTTGAAAATATGTGTTTATATATATGTATTATATTTTAATTTTTGTTGTGATTTTATTGGTTAGTTGATTGACTTTATTGTATTTGGTTGCAGAAATAATTCTGCAGAAATAATTCGTTCATAAACAGTACACTTCCATTCTCCTATAAATAGAAGCTCATTCCTTCATTATTTCTTACAAATTCACTGAAACTCCAGAGAGAGAAATTATAAAGAAACTATAGAAAAGTATTCTGCTACTTTCCTACTCTTATATCCAGTTCTTTTACGGTAAGGGGTGTTATTCTTTCTTATTCATGAAGAGAACTGTTGTTATTTCATTTCTTATTATTCGTTGAATAACTCAGATACTGAGCTACCCTATACTTGGTGATATTCTTCTATTATTCTGTCTTTATTATTCTGTTGAAATATCCTATCTGTGTGTTTTACACCAGACCTGGTTCTATTATTTATTAATCCGTCTTTATTATTCTGTCGAAATATCCTGTCTATGTGTTTTACACCGGACCTGGTTCCATTATTTATTATTCCGTCTTTATTATTCTCCGGAATATCTCGTCGTGTGTTTTACAACGGGACCGGTTCCATTATTTATTATTCCGCACTTATTATTCTCGTTAGAACATCCCATTGGTGTGAATTTCACCTCTTTAGTTCCACATTATTATTATTACATTGGAATAACTCGCTCTATCACAAGCACCGCACGCATGGTAATTTCTTTTCGTTATTCCATTCGTTATTATACTCAGTTGGTTAAAATTTTGACTTCTATACTCTATGAAATTAGTGAAATATCCTTGATATTTGCGCTTCATCTAGTATTTTTCATGGAAATATTCTTTTGAGCATTCTTGAATTTTACTCTACAAAGCAGTATCATGTTGACAATTTGGATATTATTAGTTCCTGAATAAATTAATTCGTGAACTTGTTTTATTGAATTCTTATATCATTGTCATCATCCTCATGTTTATATTTTTTTAAAAGTCATCTATGGCCCTGTAGAAAGCATGGATGGAATTGGTATGATATATGACCGAGGATTATTTGTGTGTAATCATGACCGTAATGTAACAAGTGATGTGGTAAAAGTCCTCATTGGGCAGTAGTGCATTGATGGACGATTGTTGGCATAATTATGACTATTGATGAATACACAAATATCCTTGGCCAGTAGTGCATGGAATTTGTGGTCGTGACCCTAATGAATATCCTCGTCAGTAAAGGGGGATGATGTGGATTAATTATTGTTCGAGTCTCAATGATAAAAGTGATGAAATTTTTTTAAATCATAAAAGATAATAGATTTTATTCTCTACTTGACTCTTTTAATGGATTGCTTGATCCGCAGCAGTTAAACTTGATGTCTATTGTATTTTATCAGTTTAACATTGTTGAAGGCTAATGATAATTTATTTTGCATTATCTTAGTCATAATATTTCTTACTGGGCTAGTTGAGCTCACCCTTTTCTTTCACCGTTCTCTTCTTGTGAAATGAGAACGTACTGGACTAGTCGGAAGCGGAGTGATGGTCCGAGATGGTGTCTTAGTAGTCCTCACTATTACGTAAAATAGTGTGATAATAAATGTAACGAGGACTCTATTTGAGAATGGATATTGTCTAGAAGACAATATTTGTATTTAAACTCACAAAGATATATGTTTTGTCGTATTTTACACGATCGTCGTATTATTAGTTTGTATTTGAATTTTGTACCATGTATTTGACGACTCAAGATGGGTGATGTATACCTATTTTGGGGGCGTCACAAATAGCCCTAGAAGAGGTTCAAAATCTCAGTGAAGGGATAAGAGATGAACACCAAGAGATCTCAATAAATTATGTACATCATGGGAAAATATGGGATAGAATCAAAGTCATGATTGATGACATATTTGCTTTCTTTATAGCATCTGATATTACTTTGATTCCTGACACGGATCCTGAACCACAAAACGTTGAAGAATGTTGGAAAAGAAAAGATTGACCAAAATTAAAAATGCTATTCAAACTGAGCTATAATCTCTATTGAAAAGAGAAGTATTTGGACCAGTAGTCCAAACACCGTTGGGTGTAATCCCGGTTGGAAACAAATGAGTATTTGTATGAAAGCGAAATGAGAAAAATGAAATTGTGAGATACAAAGCCCGACATGTAGCTTAAGGGTTTTCACAAAAACCTGGTATTGATTATCAGGATACATACTCTCCAGTAATGGATGGAGTCATTTTTTGCTTTCTGATAGGTATGGCAACCATGGAAGGTTTGGAAACACGTCTGATGGATGTTGTAACAACATACCTATATGACTCACTTGGCAATTGAGATTTACATGAGAATCCTCGAAGGATTGAAAATGGTGAATCACAAAGGCCCCATCACATATATTCAATCAAGTTACAACGCCATTGTATGGGTTGAAGCAGATGCGGTCAGATGTGGTATAATCGACTTAGTGATTATTTAATAAAAGATGGATATATAAATGATCAAGTATGTCCATTTGTTTTTATTAAGAAATCACAAAGTGGATTTTTCATCATTGCTGTATATGTGGATGATTTGAATCTTGTAGGTACTCCTGAAGAACTCACGAGAACTGCTACTTATTTAAAGGATGAATTTGAAATGAAAGATCTTGGAAAGACAAAATTTTATTTGGGAATACAAGTGGAAAATTTAGCATCTGAAATTTTTGTTCATCAATCCATATATGCTGGAAAGATTCTCAGTCGTTTTCATATGAATAAAGCTCATCCTTTGACTACCCCGATGGTTGTTCGATCTTTAGAAGTTGATAAAGATCCATTTCGGCCTCTAGAAAGTGGGGAAGAAGTTCTTGGACCTGAAGTTCCATATCTAAGTGCAATAGTGCTCTTACTTATGTATCTTAAACCTGCATACCGCGACGATATTACTTTTGTTTGTCAACTTGTTAAGAAGATACGCTTCTTCTCCTACTAAGAGACATTGGGATGGGATCAAACACATTTTAGATACCTTCGTGGAAGTATAGATCTTGGGTTATTTTATCCAAGAAATTCAACGTCATGATTGGTTGGATATGCCGATGCGAGGATATTTATCGATCCACACAATGGAAGAACACAAACAAAGTTATGTATTTACATATTGTGACACAACTATATCCTCGAAATCCACAAAGCAAACCATGACAGCCTACATCTTCAAATCACTCGTAGATTCTCGCTATACACGAAGCAAGTAGAGAGTGTGTTTGGTTGAGATCAATTATTCAAAGATATTCAAAAGTCGTATGGATTACCAACAATCAAAGACATTCCTACAATTTCAGATGAGGATAACGCTGCATGCATTGCTTTCAACTTAGAGGAGGTACATCAAGGGAGATAGAACAAAATACATTTCACCTAAATTCTTCTTCACACATGAGCTACAAAAGAAGGGTGATATAGATGTGCATCAAATTCGATCATGTAATAATCTAGCTGACTTATTCACAAAGTCGCTACCAAATGCAACGTTTGCAAAACTTCGAAAAAAGATTGGAATGTGTCGACTGAAAGACTTGTGACAACATTTCATTAAGAAGTAATGAATTCTTTTTGAGGGGAAGACTGTACTCTTTTTCCTTAGTCACGATTTTTATCCCAATGAGTTTTTCTTGACAAGGTTTTAATGAGGCAGTCAATTAAGATATTTATGTAAAAGATATATACTCTTTTTTCCTTCGTTAAGTTTTTTCCACTGAATTTTCTTAACAAAATTTTTAATGTGAGACATAATCTTTTGTCGGAGGAAATCAGGAGAAGTATTATAATCAAGATTCCCTCCTCGTGAGGGTATGCCAGCTTGCCTCCCTCTTTTTTTCTCTCCTGTGATGATTCCTTCCCGTGACTCCTTCTTCTCTTCCTTCACACTCTTCTTTTCTTCCACGACCCTTGCCTATATAAAGGCAATCATACTGATGAATAAGATTAAGATTTTCTCTGAAGAAATTCTCTCTCTTTCTCTCTTACTTATTCTCTCTAAATTTATGCAGCAATTATAAGAGTATCTTTATATATTTTGCTAAAATTTTATAATAATTTTCCTTTTTCTTTCTTTTACTCTTTTTGTGGTTTTTCAATTTGGGTAAGTTGAAAATGAAATGGCGTCAGGCTGGTCAGCTATTGAAAATGGTACGGACAGTTTGAAACATGAATGATAGTCTCCCTTCTCTCCGATATTATTTTATTTTTACTGACCCCCCAAACTCCGTAAATTTTGCCCCTAATCTTGAGAATCACTCTTGTCCTTTCCTTAGAACTGTTGATTCCTGATACTTTAAAAACAAAGGGCGATTCTCAATATTTCAATACCAAATCCAACAAACAAATCTCAACTTCACAAAATCCAACTCCAACCCAAAGACTTAGAACAGTAGCTGATTTCCCAGCAAAATTGGGATCATGGGTTTGTGATTTCATCTGCCAATGACTCATCCTGGTGAGTTGCGCCTGCCCTTTTCATATTCTGCTCATATAATTTTCCTTTCTTCTATTAAATTCCACTATGTGCCCAAAACACACCCAAATACGAATTTGTGGTTTATTGGTGGTAGACTAGAGGTATAACGAATCTTGGGTGCTTGATCTTCTAGTAAAATGAGGGACTTCCCATCTTGTTTTGGTGAAAATGGAGTTCAAGTTGCTGATGCTTCTTCTTCTTCAACTGTAAGCACAAGTAAAGCCTCTCAAAATTTGGTTACATGTATTTATAAGTGTAAATTAGTTGGCAAATCTTGTCTGATTATCATATTCTGGAGCAAGAATTTGATGGGTCATTGTCTAGGTGTTGAAATTGACAATTTATCTCATCAGTGTCTCTGTAGAGTTGATGTTAAGCCTTCTTTGTTCTCTAAAAGAAAAGGGTCAAAGTGTTTAGAAGTAAATTCTTCCAAAATTGATATGTATTGGGACCTTTCTTTGTCAAAATTTGGGTCCGGGCCGGAGCCTGTAGAGGGGTTTTATGTAGCAGTGGTGTGTAATGGAGAGATGGTTCTGCTCATTGGGGATCTGAGGAAAGATGCATTCAAGAAAACTAATGCTATCCCTTCTCTGTTTAATGCCATGTTCATTTCCAAGAGGGAACACATATTTGGAAAGAGGGTCTATGGAAGTAAGGCCCAGTTCTCGAATAATCGGCAAATTCATCACCTTACAATCGAATGTGATACAGTTGGGATTGATGATCCGTGTCTCATTGTTCGTGTGGACAGTAAGACAGTGATGCAGGTAAAGCACCTCAGGTGGACATTTCGTGGAAACCATACCATTTTGGTTGATGGGCTTCCTGTAGAAGTTTTCTGGGATGTCCATAATTGGTTATTTGGCACAACTTTTGGGAGTGCGATTTTCATGTTTCAAACTTGTTTATCAGCTGAGAAGTTATGGACTAGTCAGACCTCGGATCTATCTGAACCTCCTTGGCCTTGCTCACAGAGTTTTGGGGAGTCTAAATTACCTGGTCCTGGTTTTACTTTGACTTTGTATGCTTGGAAGAATGAGTAGATGTGAATTCTTCCTTGATTCATTACATATATTTTTTACTTGAATGATTGGACGTGGTTGATTATATTCAAGATGCTATTTACCGAATCAGTGCATCTGGACTCTTGCTTAATTGTTCACTTTACATTTTACAATTACTTGATATGAATGGAAAAAGTAAACTTGGTTATTGTTATACTACAATTACTGAATTCATGATCTGTTTTACACTTTACTACCGTGATTGTCTTGGAGATTGTCCTAACTTTCAATAATGCCAATTTGTCAACTTGGAGGCTGGAACCTGATTTAATGCTTTAGTAAAGGACTTGATTTGAATGATATCCGATGTACTTCTTACTGGATATGGTACTCCTTTTTGCATTTTCCAATTGATTGACTTGGACCATTATGAGTTCAAAGCACGGATAAATTTCAGTAGATTATGATTTAACTGAAAATTTGATTTTGCTTCCATCATTCCCTTGTGGAGAGTGCCTTGATGAATAAATTTGAATAACTTGGGGTTTTAGCTTAACACTTTATCTTAAAGCACTGTCACTTCTATGAGTTAGTCTTCGTTATGGAAGCAAAATCCTTCAAGGATTAAATATGATGATAGCATTTACTGACTGGAGAAAGGTAAGGAGATGATTGTTGAACCAGATATATGCTACTTTCTATTAGTGACACCTTAATGAAGCTAACATCTTATTCTTGTGGCAGGGGTTTAATTTGGTGAGCCTGAAATTTATGTATGTATGTCATGGCAACAGGAGGTACTTCAACACTTGATACTGCTGTGAGCCTATGACACAGGTTATCCCTTTTGAGTTTTGATTGTGAGTTCTCAGTCATAGGCATGTTAAAATATTCCTAATGGTGCTGCACAAAATAATAGCTCCTCAATTACTATTTTGGACATTTCTTTCTTAGTTATCTTGGGAAAAACTAAAATATTTCAAAGCGGATAGCCATTCCAATTTTAAGTTGATGATGTGTTTAGTTGAATGTGATAGATTCTTTCCTGGAATTCTGTTTGACTTCTATCTTTTGTTAAATAATTGGCCATCAAATTTTAGATCAAATTCTCATTGCTATTCTTTTCAGCAACTTGTGTAGTTATTGTTTTTGGTTAATAGAGATCAAAAACTCTGGTTTGTAATTATCTAATGTAAACTGCCTCTGTATGCCAACAGAGACATTATGAACTACTTGATTTGAACTATTAGTTTATGATTTTGTATACCTCTCATCCGATCATTCTTGATAAGCATTCTAAGACATGGTTTACTTTGTTAATAGTTTGATCACGTGGTGGCAACCTGGCCACAGTCCAGTGACTTGGGTTGTGGTGTTACCAAGTCTAATAATTTATCCGGGGTTCTATTGGCTTATCATAGTTACAAATACAATTGCATGCCATTGTTTTATCCTAGACTGTATTTGTTTATAAGAATTATACTTGAGATAGGAATATTAATCTAAGTGACTTGTTTGTTTTGTAATTTAGACCTGGGACTATTAGTCTAGGGTTATGAAATGACTTAATAGTCCTGAGATTATAATTATAATCTTAGGATTAATAGTTGCTAGCAAACTAAGCAGAGGACAGAAGCAAGTTCAAAGTCGTGAAGTGGGAAGAGGCAAGAGGAATTGCGCAAGCAGTAATGCTGGATTCCATAGGTATATTGAAGTATTTTGGGCATGAGAGATAAGAATTCGAGTATATATTTAATCATTGTTAAGAATAATTAATAAAGTTTTTACGATTTATTTATTTATTTATATTTTTATGTATTGAATAGAATAGAATTAAAGGAAAAATGTGATGGAGGGGAGCCAGTCCCATTTCTAGAATATGTTATCTATAGCTTCGGGAGTGTTTGGCAATCATTCGTAACAACAGTTGTCTTTGCATTGGTTCGTGTTTGGTGTAAAATAGCTCTTTGCATTGGTTTTGTACCTAAAGTTGGGGATTTGTTGCTTTCACAATTGTAGCTTTAATAAGTCCGTCTCACTGCTACTTTATTACGGCCTCTATTATTTTATTAATCAAGCTTATTTTTTGCTTCTATAATGGACTCACTCACCAGAAAACATAGATAGATGCATTATTGGCCAAAATAAATTTTTGAAGGACTTTCTAAATTTGCATTTTTAACATAAACCAGACATGAATATAGATAGGAAAAGACCGGTGCATGTGACTCAAAAAATGTATAGTATTTATTTTAATATAAATTTTTACAAAATATAATATTTTAAGTATAATTTAGATATATATACAAAATCAAAGTTATACAGACCGAGAGTCACAAAAAAGAAAGAAGAAAAAAAAAACTGCATCAGTCCAATTTTTTTGTCTAATAATCCTGTCTGTGTAGCAAGACTCAAATATGTTACCCTTGTGAAATGGTCTACACAACAATCATTATATTGAATTGTTCATCATTTTTTTTTAATTTAAGGGATAATGTATCTACTTCCATTTACTCAAATTTAAAACTCCAATACACTGAAAAAAGATTCTTATGACAAGATGTCAACATCCATGCAGAACATGCCAAAATATCCTTCAAATTATATTCTTGAAAATAGTTTTATTTATAAAATATTATGTATATATATATATATATATATATTATTTTATATTAATTCATAAAATTCATGTTGTTAATTAAAATAATAGTATAAGATTCTCCTTTTATACTTGAGTTTAAATTTATTGTGGAAGGTAAATTTTCTCTGGACATCTCCTGACCCATTTTTAAGAGCATCTTCAGTAGTGTCGGTATGCACAAATCCTAGATTATATTTAGTCTAGAAACACAGATCTCGCTCCAGTACATGGACTAAATATAGTCCATCGATTTTTTTGACGAGACACAAAGACTATATCAAAGAATAAGAGTTGGTGGACTATAATTGTGACTATAATTTTTAATATATTTAAATGGGAGAGATGGTTGAAAAATAAGAAAGAAAATGAATTTTTTTGAATTCATTGATTATTTTAATATTTTTATATTATAGTCCATAGTTGAAAGAATTAAAAATTAAAGGACATCTGCTGATCTCATATAGACTAAATATAATCGACTGGATAATCTCCGATCCTCTAAGACCCCACCCCCAATGCTTATAGGATAAAATATAATCCTAGAAAAAAAGAGAGGTTATAGTGCAGGCAAACTTGGGAGTATTATGAATGTGGTCTTTAAGGGCAACACAATCTGCTTGTACATTTTCAGCCATGGCTGTTTCTTCAATCTCCAAGCTTTCCCTCTTCTTCTTCTTCTTCTCTCTGCTCCCCATTTTCTCCCTCATCTCAACCCATGGCAATGATCACTACCACTCACTAGATCCTCTCAGTCTCTCAGAGCTCAACCAAGTCCAAGCCACAGTCAAAAGATCCAACCCCAGCCCAACCCACAACCTAAACCTTTCAGATATAATTTATAATGGCCATGGCTATCCTTTACTTACCTTGGAAGATCAAATAGATGCAAGTTTGTTACCACTAAAATACCCACCATTTTTAGCTTCAATTAGCAAAAGGGGGCTTAAGATTGAGGAAGTAGTGTGTTTGAGTAATACTATTGGGTGGTATGGAGAAAAGAGGACTAATAGGGTAGTTAAAATTATATGTTATTATTTGGATGGGACTATTAATTTGTACATGAGATCTATTGAGGGCGTAACGGTTACCGTCGATCTCGATGAAATGATGATCACGGAGTTTCGTGACCGTTTGATGGTGCCTGTACCGAAAGTAGATGGAACAGAGTATAGAGAATCGGAGCAAAAGCCGCCATTTTGTCCAAGTTTGAAGGGGGGTGACAGTATTATTGCAGCCTGACGGGCATATAATCAGGTACGTAATATCATATCATTACAAGGCTGCACAGCTGTCTCAGTTGAATTTTTTATATTTCCAAATAGTTGGCTCTCAAATAAACACATGGATCATGCACAAGTATTAAAAATAAATATTGTGATGTTGCTCTGACTAGTTGCTTTAGAATTGAATAATCTTTTCAGTTTGTATATTTAAAGCATTTGGTGATATTAAATGACCAAGATTTATGTAGTTTCTTGAATTTCCAGCATTCATCAAACAAATGAGACTAGTAAGTAAATTTCTTTAAAATGTGCCCAACTCTGCATTTTTGGAGACGTTTAAGGGATTAAACAAGGAAAATCTTTAATTTTTTGCACGAGTTTTCATTTAAAAATAAAATTGTAACAAACTGTAATACTTTCAATTTTATATTTCGGTAACTTCTTGCTACCAAACTTCTATCATGTGTAAAATAAGACTCTTTCAAAGTCTTATTTATCGTACTCTTTCTAATCTATTCCTATTATGGATTAGAAATAATTTATTCTCCTAATCAAATTAGGGATCACATCTCTTTGTTTTAGTCGCCAACCAATATAACAAGAAAATCTTTTTTCAACTTGGATTCCTTGCATCATTAGTGATGAATTGATGTGATGCTCACTTGTTGGAGATTGTTAGGATATCACAAGTAATTTTAATTTAGAGTTCCAAATTGGATAAATAGTGAAAGAGTAAAATATTAATATACACGAATGGACTCAAGACCTAAAAACTTAACTTTTTGGGTCAAGTTAAGTTCCAAACATGTATATTAGTGTTACATGTGCGCAGCACGCGACGCGCGCCGAATATCTGAAAATTAAATTTTTCTAATAAGCATTAATGTAATCTGAAATACCCATAACGAATTTTAAAGTTCGACGAGTATCTGTTGACTTTTCTGCAGATAACGAGGCCAGGCCTGAGGCGTAGTAAGGACTTATATATTATGAAGTCTATGAGTTAATTGTAGATTGGGAATTCAAGCAAAGTGGATCCATCAAAGTGACGGTAATATTAATTTCTATAGGTATAAAATCACGGAAAACGGCACATATGCAACTTTTCATATACCATTTATATAACAAACAACTGCATTACGGAGGGTCAATTTATTTACTTTTTATAGACGAGTTGTGCTTATGTAGAAAAATGATGCATCCACAACTTTTTCTACTATTTATTTTTTCTGAGTAGTTTTGTCCTATTTCAAAAAAGTTGATGTTTGTTTTCCTCTAATTCACATTATAGTTGAGATAGGATTTTTTTTTTGATAATGTAGAGTATCTGATCCGTAGCACGACTAATCTCCCGGTCGAACTAGTGCGGGTTTAGTAACTTGCTTAGGCAAGACATTCTGTGGCCCTATTTGTTCACAATTGAGATGGATTTTTGAGACTGCCAAAACTACGAAACAAAGTCTAAGATAATCAATTGTCACACTTATGAACTCTCTAGGTTTTTTTAAACAATAATCTAAGAAGAAAACATGTTTCATGTTATATAAGACATTAATGTTTCATGATTTATATAACATGAAACATGTTATTTGAACATAAATCTACTTTTATCATCAACAGGTTGGACTGACAGGTTTGCTAGAAGTGAGGCGAACAATTTACACACATAAAGACCAGATAAAAGAGGAAGTCTATGGTACATTGTTAGCACACAACACATTGGGTGCGTACCACGATCATTTCCTCATCTACCATCTTGATCTTGACGTGGATGGTGATGCCAATTCCTTTGTCAAGACTAACTTGCAAACTGCCCGTGTAAGTGACAAAAAATCACCCAGGAAGAGTTATTGGACGGTTGTTAGCTAAACCGGAGTCTGATGCAAGATTTCAGCTTGGCTCGAAGCCAGCTGAGCTAGTAGTTGTGAATCCTAACAAGAAGACTAAGGTGGGGAACCATATCGGCTACCGTTTGATTCCGGGATCCACAGTGGGGTCCATTTTATGAGCAAATCCGTGGGGGCTTCACTAAGTACAATGTGTGGGTGACACCATATAACAAGTCTGAAAAATGGGCAGCAGGGCTATTTGCTGATCAGAGTCAGGGGGATGACGCTATAGCTACATGGACCCTCAGGTGCCATAACAAAACTTGGACTAAGTATATCTTTTTGACAAATGGGCTAAGTATATATAATTACAGAACTTGGACTAATTCATTAATTTGATTTGGTACAAAATGGTTATCATTACGACCAACTCATGTTTACTTTTTTCTGGTTTGGTTTGGTTTGGTTTGGTTTTTTGAGAACAATTCTTGGTTCAACTGTCAAAGCAGAAATAGGGAAATTGAGAACAAGGACATTGTGTTATGGTACACATTGGGGTTTCATCATGTACCTTACCAAGAAGATTTTCCAGTCATGCCCACATTGAGCGGCGGATTCGAGCTTCGGCCATCCAATTTCTTTGAGCAAAATCCAGTCCTCAAAGTTAAGCTTCATAAGGATGTGAAGATACCTGATTATTAGAAATAATGACTACTTTAATCAGTGTATTCTTAATTTTAAAAAACCGAGTCGTATAAATAATTTTATGAGAAGTTGACTTCAAGAATATATATATACACACACACACACACACACACACACCAAGTCATGAATTATTATACTAGTATTAATATTAATGTAAGTTAGCATGTCAATTTGGTTTGAAATTTATAATGAGTAGTTCAAAGAAGAGTAGTAGTGAAGGGTGTGTTCTTCATGCCACAAGAAAGAAAAAAGCAGAGGAAATCAAGAAAACTGTGACTGCAAGGCAAGGAAAGAACATAAAAATATACTAGCCAACTAACTGATATTAAGTATGATAGGCTGTAATTGACTCATTCAGAAGGAAAAGTTCAATATTGTAACATGGGGAGGGGGAGCCAAAGTTTATTGCCAAAACAAGCATTCATGATCATGTCCATAAATCTGACAATATATAAATTCAAAGAGTAGTTGGAATCACTATGTTTATTTTCTTTGTGCTTTGATGAAACAATTTTCATGACAATATCACTACTGCTAGTTTTAGCTTCTCTACCACAATTCTTTTTAACTAGTTTTAGCCTTAATCACCCTCTAGATCCTCTAACCCCTTCTGAAATTAACCAAGTCAGGCTCATTATTCAAAAGTCCCATCTTGGTACTTTTCCTAACTTAACCTTTCATTTTGTTGATCTTGAAGAACCAGAGAAAAGAAGCGTTGTCAGGTGGTTATCGTCTCATAAGAAGCACGAGTCCTTTCCCTATCGTAGAGCCAAGGTAGTGGTCCGCGCTAAGGGTGAGACCCATGAGCTCATTGTAGACGTAGCCACTAGCTCAATTACATCAGACCATGTTTATACCGGTCATGGTTACCCTCCATGGACTGCAATTGAGCTTTTCCAAGCAGCAAGGCTACCCTTGAAGAATGCTCAATTCAAAGATTCAATTTCGAGAAGGGGCTTAAATATATCTGAAGTCACTTGCCTTCCTTTAACAATTGGTTGGTTTGGAGAACATGTTACACATAGAGCTGTCAAAGTTTCATGCTTTTATCGCGGAGGAACTACAAGTATCTTTGCCAGGCCTATTGAGGGGATAACCATACTAGTAAATGCTGAACCAATGCAAATTACTCGATACATAGATAGATACAAAGCTCCATTGCCAAAAGCTGAAGGTACAGATTTTTACACATCAGGTCAAAGGCCTAATTCTATCCCTTGCAATGGGACAGAAACTGGTTTCACCATCAATGGCCATGAGGTTAAATGGGGTAACTGGAAATTCCATGTTGGATTCAATGCTCGAGCAGGGCTAATAATTTCAACAGCTTCTATATTCGATCATGGAAGAAAAAAGTTCCGAACTGTGCTATATAGAGGTCATGTTTCGGAGACTTTTGTTCCGTATATGGATCCTACAAGTGAATGGTATTATAGGACTTTTATGGACGTAGGCGAATTTGGGTTTGGAAGATCTGCTGTCACCCTAGTGCCACTGACAGATTGTCCGAGCAACGCTGTTTATATGGATGGGTATATGGCTGCGGGAGATGGACAGTTACAGCAAATCCCAAAGGCAATATGCATTTTCCAGCGCTATGCTGGTGATATTGCCTGGAGGCATACTGAAATTGGAGTTCCTGGAAAAGTGGTAAATATCAGCTGCCAATCGCTACTAAAGTTTTGCAATTCGGTTTCTCAGATTTCGCTTTGTTAACAATTATTTTTGCGCTTTGCAGATAACAAGTGGAGAACCAGAAGTTAGTTTGGTGGTTAGAATGGTTGCTACAGTTGGAAATTATGATTATATTCTTGATTGGGAGTTCAAGCAGAGTGGTTCTATCAAAGTTGGGGCAAGTATAAGCTATATCCAAAATAATTTGTCAAAACAATTCTATTTAAAGTAAGATTGTTGATATTGCTACATTTAGGGACGCTTTTAAAATTGTCATAGCAGCACTAAACACTTTAAGCAACACTTATTGTTTTGACAATATTAATTTTGCTCTTGACAATATCAAAGCACAGTGACTGAGGTAATCTTGAAGTAGACATACAAATAATGATACATTGATAAACTATTTAACTCGAATAATTTGCAATGTGTTTTACTGATTCACAGGTAGGTCTGACTGGTGTGCTAGAAATGAAGGGTACATCATACACGAATAATGCGGAAGAAATCTATGGTACACTGGTGGCTGAAAATGCAGTAGCAGACAACCATGATCATTTTCTAACGTACTACCTCGACCTTGATATCGATGGCAATAAAAACTCATTCATCAAAGCCAAGTTGAAGGAGACGCGTGTGAAGAACGTTAAAGATTCTCCTAGGAAGAGTTATTGGAGAGTTGTTAAGGAAATGGTGAAAACGGAAGCTGAGGCCAGGATCAAGCTTGGCTTGGATCCTGCTGAATTGTTAGTAGTAAATCCGAATGAGAAGTCTAAGTTGGGAAATAGTGTTGGTTATATGCTGATAACGGGACAGCCAGCAATGTCTCTGCTGTCTGATGATGATTACCCACAAATTCGTGCTTCTTACACAAAGTATCAAGTGTGGGTGACTAGCTATAACAAGTCCGAGAGGTGGGCTGGTGGATTTTATGCTGATAGGAGCCAAGGAGATGATGGTTTAGCCGTTTGGAGCCGCAGGTAAGTTTGAACGTTTAGCTTGTTGCACCAGAAAAGAAAACAATAAATTTAGCGGCACCAGAAAAAATAAATCCCTCTGGATGCAACTTTTTTAGTATGTACCTATATAAAAAGTTGCATCAAGGACTTTTTTTAACCAAAAGAAAGTAAGAGTTTAATTCAATACAATGGGGGTCCATTTATCCAACTATAGAGCAAAAGGCCAAAACAGAATTTGTGTATCAAGGAGTCGTTTTAAGGCTTTGTTGAGTCGAGTTTGAGACATATATATATACACATATTTTTTTTCCCCGGATTTTGCAGGAATAGATCAATTATGAACACAGATATAGTGTTGTGGTACACTGTAGGGTTCCATCATAGTCCATGCCAAGAAGATTTCCCAGTGATGCCAACTTTCAACAATGGTTTTGAGCTCCGGCCGGCTAATTTTTTTGAGCAAAACCCATTGCTCAAACAATAGCATCTTGAAATGTGTAGTTTATGCAAATGCACTGAAATTCTTGATTAACATAGGAAAATCATGTCAACTAGCAAAGTGGAAAACACTCTATTATTTGTGTGCTTGTAATGATTATTATTTAAGAATAGATTTTTTCAATATACAAAAGGCATTCTAATTATCCTTTAAGAAACTTCCAAGTAATTGATTCCTTCTTCTTTTCTGTAAACTTGTATGGTAGACTGGGGTTAGGAAATTAATATTATCAGCTCACATGTCCCTATCAGAAAATAAAAATAAAATAGCCTTCATGAGAACCTTTGAATTGTGGATTTTTTTTTTTTTGGCACAATTGTCAAACTACAGACTAAATACTCAAAAATTAATACATAGGAATTTAGTATTCAACAATTTGTAAGATATGGAAAGTATGACTTTTCAAGTCTTGCACATACAAACCAAACGTGAACATGATAGATTAGCGGGTTAAATACGTTTGAGTCTATCTTTTAGCGAAAAGCTAAATTTGAGCAAGCACACCTGCCTCTTCCTCAAACGTCTCCTAGGTCCCTATTACATTGTAATAGTGTAGGTTTTAAAAAAAAATAAAAATAATAATAATGGTCTTGCACATACACAGCCGGTCAGGCTGGCTAAATTTACTTAAAAGAAACGCATATTTTTTTTTTTTGTAAATTCTTTTTAACTGTCCAGATCAGGTCCATTTTTTTGACCAGTTCAACAGCAATAATCACTGTTCAGTTCTGTAGTCTCAAGTCATTTGTATATATAACAGAGAATCTTTATCATATTTTTATATCATTTCCCTCGAATACATTCTGTTTTCATTTAGCTCAAAAATACTCTGCCTGAATCCTTTTCCTAGAAATCTTCAACCCATTAAATATGGCAGTTAAATATAATCTTTGTTTGGTTTTGTTAATTTTTGTCAACTTTCATCTTTCTTTTGCCCAAGTTACTACAAGCATACCGTTGGGTTCCGATATTACTGCTGGAAGCAACACTACTTGGTCCTCTCCATCTGGTGACTTTGCATTCGGATTCTATCGCCTCCCTACAGGTTTATACCTTGTAGGAATTTGGTTCGACAAAATCCAGCAAAAAACACTGGTCTGGTCTGCTAATCGTAACAATCCAGCAGAAACCAAATCAACTATTAGCCTAACATTGGGTGGCCAATTAGTCCTTACATACAGAAATGGTAGTGTCCTTACTATACATAATGGAGCACCTGCAGCTTTGGGGTTCATGGAAAATGATGGCAATTTTGTCTTGAAGGATTCCACTTCAAGTGTCATTTGGCGTAGCTTTGATTCCCCAACAGACACTATTTTGCCAGGACAAACTTTAGTAGAGGGGCAACAGCTCTTCTCGAATGCAAAGGGAAATCTTGATTACTCGAGAGGAAATTTCATGTTGGAAGTGCAATATGATGGAAAGCTAGTGCTATCTGCCTATCACTTTACGGATCCAGGTTACTGGTTAAGTGATGAAAATTCTCAGAACAATGTTAGTTTGGTTTTCAATCGGCCTACTGCTTTTATGTACTTGGTGAACGGCACTAATGACATTATTCATGAATTGACAACAAATTTGTCTGTTCGAGTGGAAGATTATTACCACCGTGCCACTATAGATGATTTTGGGAATTTCCAACAATATACGTATCATGAAAGTAATGGCAGCAGTTGGATAAGGGCATGGAGAGTCATTACTGATCCATGTGCTGTGAACTCTGTTTGTGGGGTTTATGGTTTTTGTACTACACCTGACAATGAAACAGTTACTTGTAACTGTTTGCAGGGTTATATTCCCTTGGATCCAACAAACCCTTCAAAAGGATGCCGCCCGGAAATTGTGTTAAATTATTGTGCATATCCATCCACGAGGAATTTTACTGTGGAGGTAATTGATGATGCTGACTTTGCTGTCAGGAGCTTTGCAGATTTGGCACAAGTAGGGAAGGCTGATGTGGAGGAATGCAAGAAAGCTGTTATGGATGATTGTTATACCATGGCTGCTTCCTTGGTGAATTCGATGTGTATAAAGAAGAGGATGCCCTTGTTAAATGCTCGGAAGAGTGCTTCTACTAAAGGCATAAAGGCACTTATCAAAGTGCCAATGAAGATTAATAGCTCCGATAGTCCGGAAAACAATAAGAAGTCCAAAACCCGGGATCATCTCAAGGCTGGCCTTATAACCAGCGGAGTACTTGCTTTGTTGTTTTGTGCCATGGCAATCTACTACCATACTGCTGCTAGGAAATTGGTAAGAAGAAAATGGTCTCCCAGTGCAACTGCGATAGGAATTAATTTTCGTGAATTTACATATCAGGAGTTGCACAAAGCAACCAAAGGGTTCTCAAAGACCCTTGGTCATGGATCTTCAGGGAAAGTTTACAGTGGAATTCTAAGCTTGATGGATATAGAGATTGAGATAGCTGTGAAGAAGCTAGTGAAAGAAACTGAAAAAGGCCAGCAAGTGTTCATCACAGAACTGAAAATAATAGGCCGAACCCATCATAAGAATTTGGTGAGGCTGTTGGGTTTTTGCATCGAAGATGGTCACTGGATCTTGGTGTACGAGTTAATGAAAAATGGGTCACTGTCAGAATTCTTATTCAAGGAGGGCGAGAGGCCTAGCTGGAGCTATCGGTCTGAACTGGCTCTAGGAATTGCAAGAGGGTTGCTATACTTGCATGAAGAATGCGAGACTCAAATAATCCATTGTGACATTAAGCCCCAGAATGTGCTCCTTGATTTTAATTACACTGCTAAGATTGCAGACTTGGGCTTTCAAAGCTTTTGAACAAGGATCAAACGAGAACAAACACTGGTGCAAGAGGGACAGCAGGGTATATGGCACCAGAATGGCTAAGAAATGCACCAATTACAAACAAGGTAGATATCCATAGCTTTGGAGTAATGTTACTGGAGATTATTTGTGCTAGAAGGCACATAGAGTTGGATCGAGTAGAGGAAGAAAGTGAAGAAGACGATTTGCTTCTTTCGAGCTGGGTAATAAGCTGTATGAAATCCCGGAAGCTAGAGAAGGTGGTGAGGCATGATCCAGAAGTGTTAAGTGATTTCAAGAGGTTCGAGAGAATGGCAATGATTGGATTATGGTGCATTCACCCGGATGCTTTTCTGAGGCCATCAATGAAGAAGGTGACTCAATGGCTTTAAGGGACAGAAGAAGTTGAAATTCCACCTTTGGTACATCATCAGTAGATTTTTAAGATTTTCTTTGATGTGGTTTTGGCAATCTTCAAGCTTTTTTGTCAGTAGATCTATGTTGGCTTATTCACAACAGTCTGAAAACCACTGTTGCAGGATGAACAGTCTTTATATAAACTGCAAATAAAATAGCAGAAATGCTGGATTACTTATTAGTCTTATTTATGATGAAGACTGCTTCCTCCCTTCAATATTCTCACTTGATCATTCTCTCAATTTTTTTTGTCCTAGCTTTTTTGTAGTTTTATTTACATAATATGGTTTCAAACTAAAACTGGTATCGAGCTATATAACCACGAAAAAACAAAACTTTTGGATTATCAAGCTTTTACAAAGCCTATCCAATCAATGACTTTAAACTAGGTTAAAACTTCATCAAAGTAAAAAACAATCATCAAGAATTTTCATTACTCACTTCAACGGATAGGCAGTGTTGCACTTGGAAGTTGGGACTAGGTAAGACCACTTTGTTCAGTTCTTCTGCGATTTCACTTTCAAAATAGCATTGCTCTCAAAGAAATTAAAATAGGACGAATACACTCTCGTTCATCTGCTCTTTTGTCAAATTCTTTATTCTGGCAAAGCTCTCCAACCATAATATAATAAAGTGAAATATGAATCAACATGTCAAGCTTGCATTGATTGAGCTGCACCATTCTTTCAATCAATTTAACCGCCTTGTCAACCTTCTCCCATTTGTATAACATGTGAATTGAGCAAACCGCGTCTGTTAATCTCACTAAAAACATCCAAAGTTAATACTCAAGACCGGGGTAAGAAGCATTTATCAGCCTATCATCTTTTAACCTCGTTTCTGTCAACCCAAATGCACATAATTAACTTCTAAAAGGCCAGTATAGCTTTGATTATTCGGAACACAAAAACCCATTTTTTAAAACTTGATCAAACAACACAATTGCCTCCTCCAACAGGCCCTAATTTCCAATACACATAAAACTACAAGAATTTAGCAGCTCCGGGGAAAGAAATCTCAGATGGGCATTCTGTCGGGTAGGATAAAAGCAATTATGTTATAATAGTTGTGCTTATACCCACTTTGAGTTTTAGCTAATTGGAACACGCGAGAGCCAGCCGAATCACAAACAATGTTTTATTGTATCTATACTTATAATAATTCAATGCCTTGAGTAGGTGGGTTTTGCTGGTCTTGCATAGTAATTATCTCTGATTCTATTTATTTGTTACACATACTATCCTCGCAAATCACGGGTTTTATTATAAAATTATTTTATTGTTTATACTTTTTTTTTTGTGTTACACTATTCTAATATATTATTTATAAATCATTATTTGAAAGACGAATACTATCATTTATATTATATAAATATATGAATTATTATTAGAATTTTTAAAATTTATTTAGTTTTTATAATATATATAAACTCCTACTCTCCTTCGTCACTTGGATGGTTGGACCTATTATTTTCAGACCCCGACCAATTATTCAATTAGAAAAAGTACCCGACTCGTTTAATAAGTGGTCGAACCGTTATTCACATAATAACGTCATTAATATATAATAAATAATAAATAATTAAATATATTAATTATTATTATATATTATATATAATAATTAGTAAATATGTAAAATTAATCCATTTATTTATAAAAAAATTAAAACTATTTGTAAAATATTTACTTTATACAATTCAAATAAATACTAACTGTTACGCCCCAAAATAGGTATACATCCATCTTGAGTCGTCAAATACATGGTACAAAATTCAAATACAACTTAATTATACAACAGTCGTGTAAAATACGACAAAACATATGTTGTGAGTTTTAATACAAATATTGTCATCTAGACAATATCCACACTCAATTGAGTCCTCATTACATTTATTATCACTCTATTTAATGTAATAGTGAGGACTACTAATGCTATTATCGACCGATGTACTCCGCTTCTCCGACTAGTCCCTGCTACGTTCTCATTTCCTAAAGAAAATAATGAAAGTAAAAGGGTGAGCTCAACTAGTCCAGTAAGAAATATTATGACTAAGATAATGCAGAATAAATTATCATTAGCCTTCAACAGTGTTAAACTGATACAATATAACAAACATCAAGTTTAACTGCAGCGGAATAAGCAATCCATTAAAAGAGTCAAGTAGAGAATAAAATCTACTATCTTTTATGATTTAAAAAGTTTTTCATCACTTTTATCACTGAGACTCAGCTTAATAAATAATCCACATCATCCATGCACTACGACCAAGTATATTCATTAGTATCACAACCACAAATTATCTATGCACTACGTCTAAGACCCCAACTTTTATGAATAAAGATGATTTTTTTATAATTATCATTTTTGAATATTATGAAATGAATTTGTTATAATGTTATAGTTGTGGGTAGTATTTATAAATTCTGCAAAGTATGCAAGTTATTATATTATATTCGATTGGTAGGAGAATATTCGTTTTAAATTCGGAATATTCGTGCAACCTACGATTAATTATTGGTGGACCCTACAATGTAATTATTGCCGGATTGAGAAAACGATAAAAATATATTTATGAAAATAATAATGAAAGTTTTACTGCATTAATCTTGTTGAACTACTCGATAGTAAAGAAACACGATGTCTGGCGTGGTTGCGATAAGTAAGACACAGTATTGATTATTGATGCTTACGTGAGAAAGTCACTCGGTTATACTCAATTATTGCTACGAGAATTGTCGATCATATCTCCTATATTATTGATTCGATTATTATCACAATATCATCTGCATAATATGTTATTTTATTGAGACGGCAAAGTTATTCATATTATTAAATTACAATATTTACAATATCTAGAAGTTCTGTCAAGGAGATGTTTGGTCACCTAATTCGCGCTAATAGGAGAAATCTTTATTGGAAAGTCCCTCTTCCTCACGTAACGAATTGGTTGATAAATATTGTGAGTTATAATATTAATGATGAATGTTATTAAAATTGAAGTTGTGCTCGGAGTTGAATTTGGAGACGCGGACGTGATATTTGAGTCCGGAACGATGAAATTAGTAAAAATAGACTATAAATATAAAATTTTCTAGATTTTACTATTTGGTTAAAAAGTCAACAGTTGACTTTTTCTAGAAAAGTCAAACTTCGAAATTTCAAAATTTATATTTTTGATCAAAATAGTTTCATTGTGTTGGAATTATTTGTGTTAGTGAAAATCGATATTTATTTCGATAATATTTGATGTCTGGAAGTTATATTGACCAATCGAGTATTTAACTGAATAAATGAGCAATTGATTGCTATTATTTCACATGATTATAACTATTTGTTCACATGTGTATACTATTGTTTCATATTCTTGTTACTATTAGGGGAGTTGGTGCAAGATTGATAATACTTGCATTTACTAAGTTAAAAATGGAGGTATAGATGGAGGTACTATAATCGTAATTCGTATTTTCACATGTCTCAGAACTATTGATTCACATGATTTACTATTGAATCACATTATTTACTATTAGGGGGAGGTGGTGCAAGTTTGATAATACTTGCATGACTAAATTAAAAATAAAGAAAAAGTTGGAGGTATTGATTTGTAATTTTTTGAGCCCCAAAAAACGCAATTATTGAAACTATATTTTTCTATAAATAGAAGCTCATTCTTCCTTCATTTCTCACCAATTAACTAAAGCTATAGAGCAATTATTATAGAGAAAATCGTAGAAGAAAAGAAAGTTCTCGCTACCTCACTACTCCTATATCCAGTTTCTTTCAAAGGTAAGGGTATTATTTCTTTCTTTCGTCTTCATGAAGAGAACTTACATTATTCCATTCTTTATTATTATGTTGGAATAACTTTGGTTATGCTAATCCGCATACATGATGAAATTCTTTCGTTATTCCATTCTTTATTATTACATTGGAACATCTCGTATGCAGGCTTTACTGGGACTTGGTTAAAATCTTTATTATTCTCATTGGAACATCCATGCATGCGGCGCTTTTGTGGGACTGGTTAAAATCTTTATTATTACGTTGGAATATCTCATGCATGCGTTTACTTGGGACTGGTTCCATCTTTATTATTACGTTGGAATAACTTTTGCTGTCTTCATCCGCATGCTTGGTGATTTCTTTTGTTATTCCATTCCTTATTATACTCGGTTGGTTAAAGTTTTGACTTTATACTCCATGAAATTAGTAGAATATCCTTGATATTTCAAGGCTTCATCCGAAGATCTTTTCATGGAAATATTCTTACGAGCATTCATGAATTTTACTCTACAAAGAAGTATCATGTTGACAATTTGGACGTTATTAGTTTCTAGATAAATTAATTCGTGAACTTGTTTTATTGAATTCTTATATCATTGTCATCATCCTCATGTTTATATTTTTTTGAAAGTCATATGTGGCCTGTAGTGCGTAGATGGACTTGGTATGATTATATTGGGATTATTCGGTATAATCGTGGACCGTAATGTTATAAATGATGTGATAAAAGTCCTCATTGACCCGTAGTGGATGATGGATAGTTGTTGGCATGATCATTACCATTGATGAATACACGAATGTCCTCGGCCGTGAAGTGCATGGATAATTGTGGTCGCGTGATCTTAAAGAATATCCTTGGTCAGTAGTGCGTTAGGGTGATTAGATGATGTGGATTATTTATTAAAATTTGAGTCCCAACGATAAAAGTGATGAAAATCTTTTAAATCATAAAAGATAGTAGATTTTATTCTCTACTTGACTCTTTTAATGGATTGCTTGTTCACCGCAGATTAAACTTGATGTCTATTGTATTTTATCGGTTTAACATTGTTGAAGACTAATGAGAATTTATTCTCGCATTATCTTAGTCATAATATTTCTTCTTTGGGTTAGTTGAGCTCACCCTTTTGCTTTCATTGTTCTCTTCGTGAAATGAGAACGTAATGGCGGGGACTAGTCGGGGAGCGGAGTGATCGGTCAGAGGAAGGATAGCATTAGTAGTCCTCACTATTACATTAAATAGTTTGACAATAAATGTAATGAGGACTTATTTCGAGAGTGGATATTGTCTAGAAGACAATATTTGTATTAAAACTCATAGCTCTTTTGTTGTATATTAAAGATTGTATTTGTATTCTGTACCTTGTATTTCGCGACTCAGGATAGATGATGTATACCTATTTTGGGGGCGTCACACTACAGGCCAAGGATATTCGTGTATTCATCAATTATCATGATCATGTCAACAACTGTCCATCAATGCACTACGGGCCAATGAGAACTTTTACCACATCATTTGTAACATTACGGTCATGATTATACCGATAAATCCCTGGTCATAATCATACCAAGTCCATCTATGCACTACAGTGCCACGAGATGACTTTCAACATAATATAAACATGAGGATGATGACAATGATATAAGAATTCAATAAAACAAGTTCAAGAATTAATTTATCTAGGAACTAATAACGCCCAAATTGTCAACATGATACTTCTTTCAGTAGAGTAAAATTCAAGAATGCTCAAGAAGAATATTTTCATAAAAGATCTTTGGATGAAGCGCAAATATCAAGGATATTCCACTAATTTCATGGAGTATAGAAGTATAAACTTTAACCAACTAAGTATAATAAGGAATGGAATAACAAAAGAAATCACCAAGCATACGATAGAGCGCACAGACAAGTTATTCCAACAGAATAATAAACAACGGAATCAGGTCATGCGTAAAAGCACAGACATGATATTTCAACAAAATAATAAATAATCGGAACTGTGTCAAAGTAAATTGACAAGCTGTGATGTTACAATGTAATAATAAATAACGAATTCAGTCATGCGTAAACGCACGCATGTGATGTTCCAAATGTAATAATAAATAATTAAACCAATAATACTAATAAAACAATATGTAAAAGATAACTTTATAAAATTATTACATTTTATATAAAAAGATTTTACTATGCAAAACAATATGCATAATAGAATATAATGTATTCTATTTATAATATAATAAAACGAATAACTTTATAAAAGTATTACATTTTATATAAAAAGCTTTTTACGTTTTATTACATTAATAATATTAATAAAACAAAACTTCATCATCATTATTATAATTCACACTATTAATCGACTGTGTCGTTCCTGAGGAAAGAGGGGCTTTCAATAAGAATTTCTCCTATTGGTAGCGTAATTAGGTGACCAAACCTCTTCGATTGAACTTCAGACATCGTTAATATTGCAAATAATAATATTAATAACTTCGTCGTCTCAATTATTGATTTAATAATATATAAAATATCGACAATAATTGAATCAATTAACGTGAGATCTTATGCAACAATTCTTTCAAGCAATAATTGAACAAAATTGAGTGACTTCTCAACGTAAGTATCAATAATTAATCTTGTGTGTGCTCTTATGCAACCACGCCAGCGTATCTTGTACTTTTAACACCGGTGTTTCAACGATTAACGGTAAAACTTCCATTGTTATTTTCAATAAAATATTTTTGTCGTTTTCTCAATTCGACAATAATTTAGATTATTGGGGTCCACCAATGATTGGGGCCGTAAATACGAATATTCCTGTTAAAAGCGAATATTCTCCCACCAATCGAATATTATATAACAACTTGCGTACTTTTGCAAAATTTATAAATATTACCCACAACTATAACATTATATCAAATTCATTCCATAATATTCAAAAATGATAATTATAGAAAATTCATTTTTATTCATAAAAGTTGGGGTCTTACACTAAATCTATATGAAAAGAAATATATTAAATCATGATCATAACTCAAGACTCAAAGAATGATAAAATCAAACACAAATGAACATAAACATCTCTAAATACATTCAATCAAATTCAAAGGTCTAAACTAAAAATAAAATAAAAATTATAGGAAACCGATAAAATAGGTGACCGAGTTATCGGTTCAACTGTCGGGTCGTAGGGTCTGACCGAGTTTTTGTCAAAATTGGTTAATTAGTCAAAATTGGACCAGAGTGTGAACTGGTTCTGATTTTTATCGGTTCGACCGACGGTCAAGTTCGGGTCTAATAAGCATGATTTAATATCTTTCTTTTCATATAGATTTTAATTTATGTTTAATTTTATCACTTTGAATCTTGAATTTTGAGTTATGATCATAATTTTTGGACGGTTTTAATCTTGTCAACCTCCCTTACCGGTGGCCCCCTTCCAATCTAAGCCTACTCCTAGCGGTATATCTTTGAATCCCGATCATGAGCCTCCTTATGTTCCTTCAAGCTTGTTAGGCCATAATGGCTTTTGGGCCACCCGGCCTCTTCCTATTATTTATACTAGTATTGGGCCTGTATTTGCTCCCCCTAAAAGTCAACAAGTAATTATTTGGAACAATTACATTTTATATTACATTTTAAAAAATAATTACAGCAATAGTGCACTCCTAAAATATTTACACAATTAATGTATTTAAATATTTTATTTACAAAATTAATATATTTATTATCCCTTTATCTCTCTCTCCCAAATCAAAATAAGACAAAATGTTTACGATCTAGCTCTCTGCTTTTCCTCACCCTTTTCTCTCTCATCCATCAATTCTTCCATCAACACACAATATCTCTAATTGAAAGTAAAGCAATGTCCAAAAGCAGAAAATGACCCCATTTGTCCATCTCATCGAGAATCCTCGTAATCAAGATCAACAACTCCCAATTGATTGTCCCCATTTGGTGAATTTTCGATCCCGCAGATAAGACCGCTCCTGGGGTCCTTCTTGCCTCTCAGCTTGACCCTCGCCAGAAACGATGATCGTGACCGACCCCTAGCCCACCCTCGTGATGTTCTTTTGCATTAGGTTTTGGTTAAATGGCGATAACCACGTTTTCTTTGCTTTCTTTGGCTTTTTTGGTTTCGGATGATCCGGTGTGACCAAAATGTCAGTCTTGTCATGGATCTACAACTATATATATATATATATATATATATATATATATATATATATATATGTTTGGGTTTAAGCTAGGTGCATGCCCACTTACTAAAAAAAAATATGTATGACATTTATTAATTACTCTATCCGGTGTATTTTTATCATATAGTGTAGTTGGCAATCAAACCTTACACCAAGGTAACCAATCCTTCAGATTTAAGGTAACAAAATCTTTGTCTTTAAGGTAACAGATCCACATCCACAATTGCAGCTTTTTATATATGCGCAGTTGGTAACCAAACCTTCATATCAAGGTAACCAATTCAGTTTTATTAAGTTACCAAATTTTTTTGAATGTAATGCAGTTGGTAGCCAAACCTTCATATAGTTGGTTGCCAAAATTTTAGATCAAGGTAACCAATTCATAGTGCAGTTGTGGAGGTAGATTGGTTACCTTGGTATACAGTTTTGGTTATCTTGGTATAAAAATTTGGTTACCTTGGCACGAAGGTTTGATTATTAATATTACATTACACATCAGTCTCTTATCTCTCTCTTTCCTATGTAGTGTTCTTATATTCTTTTGAACATGAAATTAAAATTAAAATTTTCGGACATGAATAAATTGTGAAAAAATCAAATAGCCATGCTTTCTACATCCGATTCTTTGAAGCTTGACTAATATTTCTCTACTAGTCCTTTGTATTGATTATTCGATGATGAAGGTTTCTACTTGAGGTGGCTCGCTTTTCAAATTACAATGGCGGCCAATGCTCCGTTCTCTCTTCATTAAGAAAGGAAAAGTTTGTAATACATCAGGTTTTATTTTTATGGTTTCGAATGTACAAGTAATTTATTTTGTTTGGGTTATTGGACTTTCTGACTTAGAGTTAGTGAGTATTTTGAATTTGAATTTATTTTTGTTGTTAGATCCCAAATATTTGAATTTGAATTCTTAATTATGGCAGTTATTTCTCCTAGATTTTAGGTTTCTTTATTAATGCGAATTGTACTATTTTTGTAATTTGGATCCTAATTACACTCTTTTTGTAATTATTTTATTGATGCACTAATAGTATAATTACTTTCTAATTGTTGTATACTTATGTAAAGGACCCTAATTATTTTGTTATAATTATTAATAATTATTAGACCTGATAAAAATGGCTCAAGCCCGCGAGTCGGGCTGACCCGTTCATCGTAAATTGAGCTTTGAGTTGCAAAATTTTAGCCCAATAAACTCGAGTGTTTTTGGGCTTTGGCCCGTCCGTTTTTGGCCCAGCCCGCCACCAACCCAGCCTGTTTGGGCCAAATCTAAAAAAAATAACATAAGATATGCACAAATTGATTTCGTCTCGCGGGCCGGGTTTCAGGCTGTAGAAATTTGTCCAACAAAATCCGGACTTTTTTGACCCACCCGTTTGCTAGGTCTAGTAATTATGTGTTTATACACAAGAAAGCATATTAAATATCAAGCTATTACTAAGCATGATGAAGTCATTTTGGTAGTTAAAATAAAAATGATGCAGGCAGCATTTGTCAATGGTTAATTAGTATTTCCTTTGTTTTCTTAGTTCATTTTCTAATCGTTCTCGTGCTTGTAAGTTTTTCAAAAGAGTTTAAATAATAGTCAATAAACACAAAAGATTGAAGATTCTGGTCCATTCCAGAATTAGATATATTTCTGAAAATAGACTACGACTTGAAAACAGGCTATAAAAGTAACGTAAACTTCCTACCACGCGATTACTAAATATTCTAAGTAGATCTATTACGTCAATTCAAAAAAATATTAGCAATATATTTAGAAAACTGAAAATTTGCTATAAAGTCAGCCGTTTTCAAATTTATTTCCAAATTTTATTTGGGTTCACCACAGCCGGCTCACCAAGATGCATCCAATTTAGTTTTTGCAGTTTCTTCAACCGAACTCCAGTAGCTCTGCCTGAATTTGACAAAGGAGTTTTCTCTAACATCAATGTCAAGATCAAGATAGTAGGTGATGAAATGATTATGATTTATACCAATGGTATTCTAGTTAATTTTGAATTTTAAAATTTTTCGTAAATTAACTTAAAAAAATTAAATCAGACTATTTAATTTATTCCCGATTAATTCTAAATTTTCTTCTTGTAAGTAATTTCTTGATAAAAGGATGACAAATCTAAAGGAGTGTATTCCTTTCCAACAAAACCTCGCTGTTGGGTAACAAGATACCATCTCGACATAAAATATTAATTTTAATGTATATATAATTTTTATGTTCTAAACAGATATATTCATGTTAATTATACACAAAATTTAAATACATTATACACTTGTTATAAATGGTTGGCACATTTAACATAGTTAAACTCATTAAATTATTACATTAAAAAAACTCATTAAATAATTAAAATATAAATAAATATGATATCATTTTATATATATATATATATATATATATATATATATATATATATTAGATGTGTTCAGTGCCTCTAAAGACAATATAGACGGTGAGATTTATCCCAAATTTTATTAGAATAAGTGAAAAATTCAAAATCAGTTGTATTTTGTTAGATACATATTTTTGTTGCGGTGATCCAAATCAAGTCAATTTTTAGTTCCACATGTTTATTTAATTTGAATGATTTGCAAAATCTACTGCATGCGACTTCATTAGAATCTAATGTTATTACATTATAAGATGTGCAGAGTTAGTTGAGTTACAGACAAGTCCAACAGTTTCTTCCTCCACCCGCCAAAGTATGGTCTCCTACTCTCCTTGTTCACTTGGACCATACTTCAGCAATTCTTCTGTCCCCTTCAAATTCTTTTATTTTCTACTTATATGAAATAGATAATAATATCTTATCTTTGTCCAAAAAGCAAGACCTCCATTATTTTCCATTCAATTCAACCAACTGCCTACATTATTGAGGTTTATCAAAGTTACAGAATGGAATGAAATTACAATGAAAATAAATACATTACAGAATGGAATCACAATGAAAATAAACAAAACCACTTTGTTCAGTTCTTCGGCGGTCTCACTTTCAAAATGGCATTGCTCTCAAAGAAATTAAAAGGTCGCAACTCAAACCCACCACCCAGCGTTGGCATCACCGGAAAATCTTCTTGACAAGGGTTATGATGGAAGCCTAATGTGTGCCATAACACCAAATCTTTGTTTTCTATATCCCTATTCCTGCAAAAACCAGTAATTCTTATAGTAAAATTTACTAGCTAGTAGTTCAAGAAAGCATTTCAAATTACTGTCAAGTAACATGTTGATAAAAGTTTTCCTTAAAAGTAAGTGGTTTTAAAAATGCATCTCTAGTTTTGAAACGAGTTAATATAAATTTTACCTGTTACTCCAAGTGTAAAGGGTGTCATCTCCAGTGTTTTGATCTGCATATAACCCGCCAGCCCATAACTCCGACCTGTTATATGGCGTAACAAATATTTGGAAGTTCGTGAATGATCCGCGGATTTGTGGATAATCATCTTCAGTCAGAAGCGGTGTAGCAGGAGCCCCGGGAAACAGCCTGTACCCAAATTTATTTCCTACCTCAGTCCTTTTATTTGGGTTCACCACAAGGAGGTCAGCCGGCTCTCCTAGATGCATCCTTGCATCCATTTCAGTTTTTGCAGTTTCTTCAACAACAGTCCAGTAGCTCTTCCTTGGCGTGCTACCATCGGTCCTCTTAGTTTTCAATTTGGATTTGACAAAGGAGTTTTCTCTACCATCAATGTCAAGATCAAGATAGTAGGTGAGGAAATGATCATGATTTATACCTATGGTATTCTTAGCTACAAGTGTACCATACACTTCTTCCTTTATTTCTTCAGTATGGTTGTAGACTGAAGCTTTCGCTGCTAAGATACCACTTAATCCCACCTAAAACAAAATCAGATCCAGTTTAAAAGGGTTTGAAATCTCATTAAAAACATAATGCTCATAAATGGATTTTCCTTTAGAATTTCATACCCAAACTTTTATAGAGCCGCTTCGCTTGAACTCCCAGTCAAAGGTATAGTCATAGTTGGCAAGAGCTGTGACCAGCCTAATCACTAAGCTAACCTCAGGTCTAACCTCTGCTATCTACAAAATCAACGTAAATCCAAAACAATCAATATTTTAGATTGAGAGGATATAGTTCCATATAGAATATAACAAGAAATAGGATTCATGTGGTTTATCCCGCTTGATTGGGAGAAAGTTGAATCGTTAGCACAATTTATTCGATCTGTTTGTTTCGCAAAAAGAGACTTAAAAGAATTTACAAATACTATGGATGTATTTTTGTTTTATGTTTACCACTAAAATGATAAGTTAGTTTAGTAGTACTAGTGGCGGCATGATGACGAAATTAAGATAGAAAACTTGATGAAATTATGTCATTTTATATTACTATCAATAAAAAAAGGAAAAGAAACACAAGAGGTTTCTTTTAGGGAACATATGGAATATTCTCGTAAGAAAAACTATACTAACCTTTCCAGGGACATAAAGCTCAGTATGCCGCCATGCAACATCACCTGCGTATCTTTCAAAAATACAATAGGCATTTGGAACTTTTACTGGTGTACCATCTTTGACAGCATAGTATCCATCCATAAACACAGCATTAGGGGGACAGTCAGTCGAGGGTTGAAGTGGAACTGTGAATAACCCAAGGCCAAATTCCCCAGTATCAAAAAATGTTCTGTCATACCATTCCTCTGTAGGATCCATGTAAGGTACAAGCATCTCAGAGACAAGTCCTTTATACATGACTCTTCGATACTTTCCTTTGTTTATATCAAAGATTGATGCAAGCGAGATGACAAGGCCTGCTCGAACATCAAAACCAATGTGAAGCTTCCAATCAGCCCAACTGCCAGTAGAGAGAAAAGTTTTACACCTTAAGTTAATTTCAACAGCAAAAGTAAGTCCAAAACATGAAAATTGTAAAAATGTACAAAATATAAGTACAAACCTTATTTCATGACCATCAATCTTAAAGCTAGGGCCATTAGGCTGGACAATGTTTATAGGATTGATTTCGGCTGCATATGGAGGCTTCATTTCTGATGCTCGATACTCGGTTCCCTTTGCATGTGGTACAGAAACCACCAGAGAATCCGAGTAATGAACAATTTCCATCTTGTCAAGATTAACAGAGATTGTTATACCCTCAATGGGTCTAACCCAAATGTTTGGTGACCCATCGTGGTAAAGAGCAATTACTTTGTACACTCGTCTATCACTCTTCCCAAACCAGCCTTTGGTATCCATAGAAAGAGCCACATGTTTTATATCTATTCCTCTCTTTTTAATGGACTTGATAAAGGGTGGATATGTAAGTGGCAGAGCTGTGGCAGCCTTGTCCTCGTCACCATTTGCAGTAGGGAAGCCAGGGCCCTTGTAGATGCGATATGATATAATTGAATGCGTAGTCAAACCAACTATGATTTCGTAGGTTTGTTCGTTAGCTCGTGCAATTACAAAGGCTCTACGAGGTGGTGGCTTCTTTTTCTGGTTTTTTAGCCATGAGAGGACGGCATCTTTACTAGGCTCATGCAAACCTACATAGTGAAAACTAAGATTATGGGTCAAACCAAGTTTGGACTCTTTAACTATGGATGCAACATTGCTGATCTCGGAGGGAGAGAGGGAATCTAGAGGGTGAGAATGGCTGGTGTTTTGGGGAAGAATGAAGAGAAAACAAAGTATTAAGATGAAGATGGAAGTCATGTTTGTGTAAAATCAAGGTCTTTGTAAAGGGTTTTTATATAGACCACCTGTCCACTATATGTGTAGAAATAAATATAAACTTCTTGTATATGTATTTGTTTGGATTTTGAGTATCCAAATGGATGGGGTTCTCTTGGACGATCCACCCAATTTGGTTGGTTAGAAATGGAAAGAAAAGAAATAGAAAGAAAGCAATAATGAAGGATGGGGGTACGGGACCAAATGGCTGGCACTGGTAGGGAGTGGGAGAGGACGAACATGACTTTAATTAAGTTCTGTCGAGGAAATAGGTTTGGTCACCTAATTGCACGTCAATAAGGAGAAGTCCTTATCGGTAAGCTCCCTCTTTCCTGGGAATGATCTGTGTTAGTTCCCAGTAGGCACACAATATAGATCTATATAGAAGGGAGGTTGAATAGATCCTTTTTATTTTTCAAATACATTTCTTGTTTATTTTGTATTGATAACGAATCAACAGATGCCAGACATAAGAATCTTTTCAAGCACAACGAAATAAGTAAAAGATCCCCTTCATTGATATATTCATGAACATACATACATTATTCGTAGAGTTAATTAAGTTGTAAGCAGTTAATACATACATAACAATTATAGCAGTTAGGTACATAAAGTAAATGACAGAAAGTAAATGACTGAATGTAAAAGACACAAGTGATTTTAAGTTGTTCAGAGACTCATGCTCCTAATCCACTCTTTTGCTTCAACGAGCAGGAATTCCACTAAGGAAGTAAAAAGACCGAATCACTAAGATTCATTCAAGGCCGCAATGACCTTGGAACTTGATTCACTAAGAACTCTTCTGCCTCAGCGAGCTTGGAACTCCTCTAGTTCCATAGGAACTCTTCAAGCCCAGCAGGCTTGGAACTTCATTTAGTCCCTTCGGACAAGGACCCCTCAGGCCCTAGGTACTTGTTGGTGTAGTTGTTATTGGTGCCTTGCTGCTAAGATGTCTTAAAGCTTCAACATCTTTTGTACTTAGCAGTTTGGCGTGGTCCACTTTATATTTTGCGTAGAGATTGGACAAGTTTTTCTTTGGTGCAGCTGATCTTCATCCGATGTTAGTTGTGCACCATCACCATTTAGGTTTTCTAAGTGTTTGAGCTTTTGGTATACTTCGTCTGACACTTAGCAATCCCTAAACCCTTCTTGAATGATTTGCAGACATGATTCTGCATCTGTTCTGTTTCAGATTTTGGTTCCTAGTGATTCATAGAGTGGCTCTCTGGATCTTCTTTTTGCTCTGATACTTTTTAGAATGCAATCTTCTTGGCCTTCTCGGCTCTCAGCTTAGCTGCCATCTTCAGTGACATCCTCATCCTTGTTGAGTGAAGCTTTAGTCTTTTCAAGTCCTTCTTCAAATCTACTTCACATCCACCTTCGTAGTCTCACTGCCACTCGTAGAGTCAACAATATAGCATTCCAACAACTCAACGCTCCTTCAACTCAGCAACGCATGATCTTTAAAGCTCTGGCTGATATATACTCCTTTCCAATCTTCCCGTTGGAATATAGCCATTGAAAGCTATTTGAATTGCTTCGTAGATCTCGAGTTATTTGGTGCAGACTGCTTGATGTGACGTGACAACTCCTTTATGCCTTTACTGACACAACAGTCTGCTACCTTACCTACCGCCTTAGAGTTGTTATCTTTCCGTGTTAGGCAGGTAGTCATCTTTATTTCTTCTTTTTGACTTCTTGATTAGAACATCAGAAGTTGTCCTTTTGCATCGATGCTCTCAATTAACAATGTTCAAATATCAGTCTTCAGATTGAACCGTTGTCAATGCTTCAATCTTCAGATGATCGAACTCTACGATTCTGATACATATGTTATTGGACCTGATCGTAGTGTGTCTTATTAAATGTTTCTCATTGACCGATTGAGATAACACTACGATCCTGAAGAGTATTCATTGGATCTTCAATGTAGACCATATCTTCTTTCATTTATGCACGGCTTCAATACTTCTGTTTGCCTTCGACTGATCTCAGGAACTGATAGCTTGAGTCCTTGTTCTGGCCTCTTCTGAACAACAAGACACCTCAGATTTATTGCATGCCCAGCTCGCTTTCTCCTTGAGATCTCTCGTTCACTTATCATCAATGGACTAACCCATGCTTAATCACTTTAGCCTTATTCTTCAGAAGCTGGCCAGTATCTTTGTGTAGACTACATCAGTTCCTGCTTTGTTTGGCAAACACTATTATTCTGGTTGACCCCAATATCATTGTCTTCTAATCACTTGACAGCTACTGCATTTTCTGACTTTCCTTAGTCAGTCACTTTTACCGAAGTCTTCTTCTGATCAATTTGTGGAAGACTTCATCTTGAATGGCTTTACAACTCAATCTGGATGTTGATTGGGTTGGTGCTTAGATCTTTTGTTAGCTTACAAGCCATTCATTGAGTGCTCTCTGGTTTTATTTAAGTGGAGTGTAACTTTACAGCTCTGACCTGAGGCTTCATCCTTTGGATATTTTAGCAGTGCTCATTTGTTAAGAATTGTGTTAACTCTACGATTCTGTCTTGGAGTTGTGAGCACCTCTGTGGAAACCTTAGCTCTGCAGACAACGATTTGGCTTTGGTCCTGTAGACACTACGATCTCAATATTAGACTTTGACAGACTATGATTTATGCTTGCTGCCCTTGTCTGATCTGGCTTCGACTACGATTTCTGCCTTTGATATGATCAGTAGACTCTACGACTTCGAGTGTGGTCTACGATTCTTGACTTGGCTTTGGCAGATGCTCGGTCGGCTCTTAGACAGGCTGTCTTTACGATTCTGAACATGACTTCCTCAATAGACTACGACTTAGAGATAGTTCTACTCTACATACTACGATCCTTCCTCGTCTCTCCTGGCAGTCTATGAACTCCGAGATCAACTATCTAGCAGACTTCGATTCTACCTTGATAGTTCTTGAGCTTTCCTTGACTTTTTTGGCAGACTACGATTTCTGGTGCAGTGCTCTACGATCAGACATGCCTATCTATTACATTATAAGATCAACCTAACAAGCTTGTTCTGTCTATATTTATAGTCCTTGTTCATCATTTCTATTTAAGGACTTTACAAAGTTGTTTTGCTTATGTAGGATCAACCTAACATATTTGATCAATTCTTTGTAAGTCCTTAAACATATGTTTCTATTATCTATCAAAGGACTTTACAGCTTTTCTTAATACAAGCATACTTGCATATTCATTCATTTATATCATAATCAAATCATATAAAATAGGAATATCATTCACATTCTTATTTCTGACAATCTGGTTGTTAATATTGCGAGTTATAATATTAATGATGAATATAAGTTGTTAAAAATGTGCTAAGTGATTGAGATAAATAGAGGGGATTTTTATGAAGTATTTATTATAAATTTGACTTATTGCATGAACCCCCCACTTACTCATTTTTTAAAATCGTCGGTAAAATTATATATATATATATATTATATATATTAGTGTTAAAGCGGTAAAGATTTATATATATATATATATATAAATATATATATATATATAATATAAGTTTTGTTTTTTTATGTAAAATAAAATATATTATATTTTACTATTGCATAGTACTGCATAGTAAAATCAATTTATTTTTCCAGAAATTCAGCCGTCTACGCCCGTGAAATTTTTCTATGTGCGCCCATGATTTTCATATTCAAATAGTGCCCAGCCATTCTCTTATAAATAGGATGCTTTGTTTAGAAATGAAAATCACACCAGAATCAAAGAATTCTTCTTCTATAATATTGAACGTATTTCTTTAGAGTTTAAGAAAGCTTTGAATGTAGAAAATATTACAAGTCTTCTTCAAGAATATCCCCGCCATACCAGTCAGAAATACTCTCATTTTAAGGTAAGAGATATTATTTTTGTTCAATATTCGTAAGAAATAATATTTTCTTCCATACTCTATAGTATGTAAGTAATATTATTTCATTTCATATTCCGAATTCTATACTCATTTTGTTAAGTATTGCTTCTATACTCCTTAAAATTAGTAGAATATCCTTGAAATTTGCGCTTCATCTATTATCGTTTCACAAGGATATTTTTTTGAACATTCTTGTTAAATTTTAATCTTTTCATGCAGGAGTACTATTCACGGGATACTATTCACTCGGGTACTATTCACCAGGGGTACTATTCATGATAAAAATTGATTTTTTTTGTCCAAATTATTTTTGATACAATATTATTCTTGAATTTTACTCCATAAAGCAGTTCATGTTGACAATTTGAGCATTTTTAAACTCTGGATAAATTAAAAGTCTTTAATATTTATCCTTGATTTCGTTTGATTGATGCTTATATCATTGTCATCATCCTCATGCTTATATTACGATAAAAGTCATCTTTGGCCCGTAGTGCATAGATAGACTATTGATTGGTATGATTATGACTATGTATCAGTATAATCATGATATGTAATGTTACAAATGATGTGATAAAAGTCCTCATTAGCCCGTAGTGCATTGATGGACAGTTGTTGGCATGATCATGACCACGGGTGATACTAACAAATATCATTGGCCCGTAGTGCATGGATAATTCGTGGATGTGATAATAATGAATATACTTGACCTGTAGTGCATGAATAATTCATGGATGTGATACTAACGAATATCCTTGGCCCTTAGTGCATGGATAATTCGGTGATGTGGATTATTTATTGAGCTGTGTTACAGCGATAAAATATTAATGATGAACTTTTAAATCATAGAAGATAGTAGATATCATGCTGTACTTGACTCTTCCAATGGATTGTTTGTTCCGCTGCAGTTAAATTTGTTGTCTATTGTATTCTATCAGTTTAACACTGTTGAAGGCTAACGATAATTTAACCTGCATTATCTTAGTCATAATATTCTTTACTGGGCTAGTTGAGCTCACCCTTTTCTCTTATTGTTCTCTTCGGAAAATGAGAATATAGTTGGGACTAGTCGGGGAATAGAGTGATGGTCCAAGATGGTGGCCATAGTAGTCCTCACTATTCTATGAAATAGTGTGATAATAAATATAATTAGGACTTTATTTGAGTTTGGATATTGTCTACGATATAATATTCGTGTTAAAACTCTCAGTTACGTTTTGTCGTATTTTACACGACAGATGTATAATTAAGTTTATATTTGAATTATGCACCATGTATTTGGCGACTCAGAATGGGTTGTGTATACCTATTTTGGGGGTGTCACAGTTAGTATCAAATCTTAGGGATATGATCCCTGACTGATATTTGAGGCTAGAACTAAGAGGGGAGAGACGGGTAAATCTTTCGCTAGTATGACCTACCTAAGCTTAATTGTTATTTAATTGGTTGGTCAGAATATATGGATAATATGTGGCATGTCAATTAACCCTTGTTTTGTGGCAGTGTTTGAAAATGACATCTGAAATTGTTGAGATAAGCAATGGAGCACATGAGACCGTTGAGTCACTGATGATTAATACCCAGGATAATGTGCATCAGGAAGGCAATAATCCTTATATAAACAACAACACCGACCAAATGATGAATGATGGGATTTTCAGAGGCTTTCTGCAATTCATGCAACATCAGGCGAGAGAGACTCCTGTGCAAAATACAGGGGGAAACATTGACAACTCACGGTTGGTCACCACTAAGCAATTTAAGGAGCTGGAACCATCAGAGTTTTTGGGAAAGCCAGCACCACTTAAGGTCGAAATGTAGATTAAGTAGATCACCAAGATATTCGATGTCTTGGGATGCTCCGAGGAGCAAAAGGTTCCCTTTGCCACCTTCATATTGCGAGGAGAGGCAGATCATTGGTCAGAATCTGTTAGGTTTGTAATATTCATGAACACAATCAAATTGTACAAAATAAGCAGAAACGTGGAAAATTAGAGTTTTAAAATTTTACAAACCATATATCCGGATCATCCTTTATGCGCAATTATTAATTAAACGAAAAGATAAAGAAAAAGAATCATACCCTTGAAGATTCGAGCTTCCTCAGGTACAAGTTCACCTCCAAAACCTTTCGCATTCAACTTGAATCTACCGGGTTTGGTTCCTTCCTTTGATCAATGTTAGCCACCCAAGTGTTTGGCCTCTAGAGGTGATCCACCAAGGAAGAAGAAAGATTCAAGAAGATGGGTGTTTGGCAAAATCCTAGTTTTTCTATCTCTCATAGAAAAAGAGTGTATTCTCCAACAATTGGAATCACGTATGTTGTGAAAGCGTCAACTACTCTCACCCATAATAAGACTCCTCTTATTTATAGATATGGGCAACCCTCCTTAACAATTAAGGATTTGAGTTTTATTTTAATTAATTATGCTCCCAATCTTATTAGGAATAATTAATTAAAATCTTTTAATTAATTAGCCTCCTAATCTTATTAGAATATATATGAAATACTTTTATTAATTAATTCTCAAACTCTTTTAGAATTAAATAATAATAATAGTAATAATAATAATAAGACTCCTCTTATTAATTTATATTTAATATTTCCAAAATATTAAATAATAAATATTAAGATATTTAATTTATTCTATCACCATAGATTAAATTAAATATACTTAATTATTATTACGATTATGCCATTAACTTCTTAAATAATTATTCTTCCTTTTATGGTGTGACCCTTTAGGTTCTCCATATTAAACCGGTTGTGAATAAATCAATTAGAATAATTCTAATCTTATTTAAATAAATAAATCAAATTATTAATTTATTTAATTAAATAATATTTATTCTACAATAGGGATAAGTCTCCTACTTGATTAACGACTTTCCGGATAATATAGATTTCAACATTAATCATAAAAGAACATTTGAGTAAATAGTTACTTAAAGATAATTCAATCCTTCCACCATACAATGTCCCAATTAAATATAAGATATGGAATTATTGTCAAGTCTTATTTTATTTAATTATATGTATTTCGACTCTTAAATGCACAACTCAAATAATACAAATTAGAAACTCTTTTCTAATTTTATTACGCTTTGCCAAGGACTCTTTGGGTTGTCATTTATCGAATCACATAGGACATTTCTCTTCTTTTACTAGAAGTGGTAGATTCTTTATTGATCATACATTATCTTCATGTACAACTTATTATACCCAAGCATACCCTTTGATATACCCTAAGGGTCTTAAGAAATAAGTCAAAGTATAACTCATCATACACTGAGATACTATGATGATCTCAAGTCCAAGGATCACTTGTACTTATCTATCACTAGTGAATTCTATTGACGAGCAAGTAAAATTCCATTAGGTATTCCTTAGCGAGCCACATTCAGTGAACTTATTCTCTAATAAGCACCTACATATTTGTTTTAGTGTCTCCACATAAATGATTATGAGATCAATCATCCTCATCCAATGAGCAAGCAACGTATGTACCAATCTATCCGGATTCACTAATCCCTTATTTAGTAATCTAACGATTGGGAACCATTTTAGTTTTAAGCTTTCTAAGAATTTAGATCGCATTAGAATGATCATCATCATTATTCTAAAAGCATTTTTTAAAATTATGGGTTTATCACATATTATAAAATAGCATCATGTAGATAATTAAAAGATTTTAATAAATTAATACTTTTTATTAATAAATGAATAAGATTGTTACAAAGTATATGCTTTATCATCAAACATGATTGGCTTGTGTGCATACTACTTTCAATCTCCCACTTGCACTAAAACCAATCGTCATGGTATCTTATACCCTTCTTCTCCAAGTGACGATTATCCTGCTGTTGGATAAGCTTTAGTTAATGGATATGTAATGTTGTTCTTGAGAGTCCACTATCTTTATAGTGATTTTTCATCTTTCAATGATTCTTATAATCAAATGAAAGTGCCGCAACACATGTTTAGATCCAATATGAGACTTAGGAACTATTCCTAGTTCGGTAATGAACTTTTCATCCAAATAATCAACTTCCAGCTTCATTTACAGCTATATACTTTGTCTTTATCACTAAGCAGCAACTCTTTGCTGTTTGGAACCTTTCCAATTTACTACACCACTGTTCAAGGTAACGTTTTACCTTAAAGTGGATTTTCTGTCGTCTTCGTCTGTCTGAAAAACTTGAGTCTGTTAAGCCCTCTAGTTTTAATTTAGACCCACCATAAATTTTAATCACATCCTTAGTGTCGGTTAAGTACTTTAAGATGTTTTCACTGTCTTACAGTGATCTTCTCCAGAATATGACCGATCAGCATCAGGTCTTGTATATTTCTTTATATACATGATTGTTACTTGTGCGATCTCTCTTTTCTGGAGTCTATGGGGACTATTAAGATAGATACACTCCATGTTTCATCAACATGAGACATCTCTTGGAGTTTTCCATGCTAAACAAATTTAGCATCAAATTAATATACATTCCTTGGATTAAGTCGAGCATCCTATTAATATATCTATATAGATTTGTATCCCCAATAACGATACTCTTCCCAAATCATTCGTGGAGGAATGTTTAGACAACTTTATCTTTACTAATTCTAGCATTGGCATGTTATTCCTTATCCGTCGTATATCAATATATAATACTAGGAATGTCACGACGCTCCCACTGACCCTTTTGTACACTCTAGGTTCATTCTTATTTGTGATAAAATCAAACTCTTTTGATTTGGTTCATCAAAACGAATGTTCCATTTTTGAGAAGCTTGCTTCAATCCATTTCTCTGAGTGTCTACAACTCTTACCTCATCATATGTAACTGGATCATCATCTTCTATGATGTGTGCCTCATCATCATCATCTATGATGAATCCATACCTCCTAGGTATCTTCGGTACTATTCCAGATTTACGATTTGGTTGTGGTACAATAAGTCTATTTACAAGTTCCTCTTATTTGACTTATAGTGTTTTGTGGTTCTTGAACTCTTCAAGAGTCTATTATCCTCCCACTAACTTTGACGCCCCCAAAACAGGTATACATCACCCATCTTGAGTCACCAAATACATGGTACAGAATTCAAATACAACTTAATAATACAACTGTCGTGTAAAATTCGACAAAACATAGCTAAGAGTTTAAACAAGAATATTGCCTTCTAGACAATATCCACTTTCAATGGAGTCCTCATTACAATTATTATCACACTATTTAACAGAATAGTGAGGACTACTAATGCTATCATCTGGACCGTCACTCTGTTTCCCGACTCGTCCCAGCAATATTCTCATTTCCTGAAGAGAACAATGAAAGCAAAAGGGTGAGATCAACTAGCCCAGTAAGAAATATTATGACTAAGATAATGCAGAATAAATTATCCTTAGCCTTCAACAGTATAACAACTGATAGAATATAATAGACAACAAGTTTTAGATCAACAAGCTGCGGTAGGAATAAGCAATCCATTAGAAGAGTCAAGTAGAGAATAAAATCTACTATCTTCTCTGCGATTTAAAAGGTTTTTCATCACTTTTATCATTTGAGACTCACTTAATAAATAATCCACATCATCAAATCATCCCCGCTTTCTGAGGCCAAGGATATTATTTAGTATCACGACCACGAATTATTCATGCACTACGGGCAAAAGATAATCGTGTTTTCATCAACGGTCCTGATCATGCCATAAAACAATTCATCTTTGCACCCTTGGCAGAAGAGAATCCATAGCCATAATCATACCAAAAGCTGTCCATCAATGCACTACGGGCCAATGAGAACTTTTTCTACATCATTTGTAACATTACGGTCATGATTATACCGAATAATCCCTAATCATAATTGGTGTTAGAATTAGCTATTTCTAATTCGCGCGCAAGCATACGCGGCCCACAAGTAATATATGTAAGTAGAGTGTCGAACCCACGAGGACGAAGCCTTAATAGAAAATAATTACTAAGGCAAAAATGCTACTGATCTTATTTAAAGAAGTGAAAACAAAAGGTTGGTTAAGCTACTATAATAAGCCGATAAAAGAAAGAGAAGTAGCTGAGCTAGGAATTCAAGATAGGATTACAACTCCCCTAAAGCGTCGCCTAATCTCCTAACTCTCCATATTACAAACGAATCAAGGAATGGTCAACTGAGACACTAAATATGCATAAACTTTTGTCGAAGAACAACTGCACATCCTAAACCAGCTAAAACACAATATGTCTATTGGTGAAAATAATTAGGTCAAGGTCATTAAGCTAAGTCTCAAGGCCACACAAGGCAAATAGGGATATGTCTATCCTATTAGCATATTATGCACACATTCCAATGTCATGGTCATAACAGGTGTTGTTGTATTTAAAGATAGATAATAACATCCATTTATCAATTTCCATCACTATCAATACCAATTTCTTTATCAAGCAATCAGACATTAAATATGAAATACAACAATCCATTCCAAAATGATTCATTATATAAAATAGGAGAGAAAGTTGATTAAGTTAATCATCAAGTTACATTGCAATCCTAAAAATGGAGTTAGTTCATAACTATGGTACTAATACGCATTTTCACTACAATACACATTATCAGACAAATACAAATAAATGGGAGATTTGGATTAAGAAAACCCTTGTTTTGAAGTGTTCTTCCTCCAAATCTTCTCTTCACGTGTATAACTCTGAGCTCTGTGTCGGAAGCAATAATTATCCTTCCCTTACTAGCTTCTTTCTCTTCTAAAAAGATAAAAGACTGAAGATAAAAATACTAATCTAAGCTCTAATAAATTCTATCTGATATATCCGATCTCTGATATTCGTCGATGATTAAATGCAGACGGCTCTTTATCTATATATTGTCGCCCCTCTTTCTTCTAGGTCATTAAAGGCTCTTTACTGCCTGGCACCGGAGGCTGCGACGCGACACTTAAGCTTATGAGGTGGCCTTTGGGGTCTTGATTGTTGTCAAGGCGACACACTTGCTACCGGGGTAAGGTGATAATGCGCCGTAGCGACCCATGGTCTTTGGTAGCGACTTTCCGATAGCTTTGAGCTACTTCCGGTATGACTACATGCGGATCTTTATCTTAACATTGACGCCGGGGCACCACTTCACAAGAGAAGTCGATAATGGTTAGTATTTGGCGTAAATATGGCGTTGTTGTGACGCCCCCAAAATAGGTCCATTCCATCCAACTCATTCTGAGTCGCCAAATACATGGTACAGAAATAACTACAACTTTATTAATACATTTGTCGTGCAAAATACGACAACATATATACTGTGAGTTTAAATACAAATATTGTCATCTAGACAATATCCACACACAAATAAATCCCCATTATAATTATTGATACATTATTTTACAAAAATGGTGAGGACTACTAAACAACTCTCTCTAGAATCTTCATTCCATACCCCGACTAAGTATTTCGCCATTACATTCTCGCCTCCCGAGAAGAAAAATGGAACAAAAAGGAAAAGGGTGAGCTCAACTAGCCCAAAGAAAGAATATTATGACTAAGGTAATATCAACAAATTATCGTTAGTCTCCAACAGGGAAAAATCTAATAGAATACAATACACAACCAGTTTTAAATCAACAACTGCAGCGAAAACAACAATTCATTAGAAGAGTTAAGTAGAGAATGCAAACTACTATCTTCTATATATGAATTTAAAAGTTCATCGTCGATAATTTTATCCCTGTAACATCAATCAATATATATCTGGAATCAAATATTCATCTTTGCACTACAGGCCAAAGATATTCATCAGTTGGTCATGTTCATCTAAACACCTGTTCATCTTTGCACTACGTGCCAAAGATATTCATCAAGAAATCATTTATCTTTGCACTACAGGCCAAAGATATTCAGTAATATCATCATTTAGGACTGAGGATGATGAAAAATATTTTAAAGAAAACGAATCAAGTGAAGCAAAAGAATAAATATTAAGGAATCGTACTTTAAACAATTCCCATTCAAAAATACTTCATAAATAACCATAGTGGGGTAAAATTCAAGAATGATCAAAACATGGATACAATCAAAGCTAGTATCCAGAATAGATATTTTGGACAAAAAGAAGAAATTTCATTTTTCGGTGAATAGTGTCGTATTCGTGAATGAATAGGTCAGAGTACGTGAATAGTCTTGAAGTATACGTGAATAGTAATTAGACACCAAAAGATAGAAATTTCACAAAAAACATCATCACGCTTCATGAATAGTACTCGTGAATAGTAACTCATGAATAGTAAATCATGAATAGTAACCCCAACATGAAAAAATTCCAAATTTGATAAAAATTTCTAACCAATATTTCGGCATAATGATATTGAAGAAATAATATCATTTTCGAATAAATAACATCCCTTACCTCGAAAGACAGTACTTCTAGTTGAAACACCGGATATAGGCTATGACTTGAACTTGCACCGTATAGTAATACTCAAAGTATAGTCAAAATACTCACAAGAATACATTTCGATAATATAGAGAGAAAACTTGATTTACGGTATGATTTTCAATTTAACCTAATCACCCTATTTATAGGAAAATGCTTAGAACACCAAAGTAGAAAATTTAATAAATTAATATTATAATTTTTCCACAACTTCATACGCACACTAACAATCTGAATTCAGCCTCCTAATTACATGTTAAATGAGTTTCAAAAATGAAAAAAATGTTTTTGTAATTAAAAATATTTTAAACTTCCAAAAATCAATTATTTCGGAACTTCGGAACTTCAATAATTCATAATAAATAGCCCTTTTATCAAAAATATTCGAATCTAGCAATTTTTTTTATTGGAAATTCAATTCTCTACAACTTTACAGAAGAAAATTTTTCCAAATTCCAAAATGAAATTAATGAGAAATCCATAAGCAAGCGATTTTATTGTGCTACAATCAAATTTCTACGATAATTGTGTCCACCAACACACAAAATATGTGTTAAACATTTAATGCCACAAAAATACTCTTCCTCCTCATATACTCATATATCCCACATGCATTATAAAAATATCACCGTTAATATATTATTAAAATAATATATTTAAATGAATTATTTTATCAGAAAAAGATAAAATATTAATTTTCAACAATTGTCACATTAAAAATTTTCTCCATCTATATACTCATAAAATTAATATTTTCCTCATCATATAAATCAATAATTAATTATTTATAAATAATATTACATAATCACGAGATCTTGTGACGGTAGTTTCCCAGGAAAGAGGGCTTTCAATAAAGATTTTTCTTCTTGGTGGCATGATTAGGTGACCAAACCTCTCCTTGACAGAACTTTCTAGACATTGCCAATAATATTTTCTAATAATATTATTAGGATAATATGAATTATTGCTTCGATAATGGAAAAATCTTGTGTAATGACAATTTATTGAAACAACAAATAATATAAAATATCAATGCAAAGAATTATTGAATCAATAAAATAAAATAGTGAGAACAAATTATTGTAACAATTATTGAATAGTGCCTTTACGTAAGAATCAATAATTGGTGCAATCATCGTATCTTCTTGTTCAACAACGCGTATTAGTGTGTTTTAACCAACGGGTATTCCAAATGAAGATAATCAGAATAACTACTGTAGTTATTTATAAACAACTTATATTTTTCGTTTTCTTCATCCAATCGCTTCCATTATGGGGGCCCACAAAAGAAGCAAGTACCGTAAATGCGAATATTCCCGACGATCACGAATATTCCACGACCAAAACGAATATTCCCAAACAATAATGAATATTTTATAACCACTTGCTTATTCAAAATATTTGCGTATTTTACCCATAACTATCCACATTAATCAAATCAACCCTTACTATTTCAAAATAATAAATAGAGAAAAATAAATTTCATTTATTAATAATTTGGGGTCTTTATAGGTTTAGTACCACTTTCCAAAGAATAATGCTCAAACAAGCTAAAATCATCTGCAAAGCCAGCCTGAAGAGAACTAAATGGATAAGCAATAAAATAACTATGCAAGCTATCCAAAAGATTGAAAATAAGCAACAACTTTAGTAATAAAAGGGGCAATTTCGCGGGCATGAAACCCACTCATCAATAATCATACCAAGTCCATCTATGCACTACAGGCCACATATGACTTTTAACATAATATAAGCATGAGGATGATGATAATTCAATAAAAAAAGTTCAAGAATAAATTTTAAAGATTTATAAGTTAATTTATCCTGAACTCAATAACGTCCAAATTGTTAACATGATACGGCTTTGTGGAGTAAAATTCAAGAATGCTCAGAAGAATATTTTCATGAAAAGATCTTTGGATGAAGCTTGAAATATCCGAGGATATTCTACTAATTTCATGGAGTATAGAAGCCAAAACTTTAACCATTTGAGTATAATAGAATATATGAAGCTATGAATGGATTTTTGCCCGCCATGCAGTAATCCACGTGAGATGATCATTTCCACAGTTTAATAATGAATGAATACAAAGGATCATTCACCGTCGCGTGGTAATCTACATGAAATGCATTATTCCAACAGAGTAATAAAGAATGGAACGAAGTCATGCGCGTAATTCGCGCGGATATGATATTCCAACAAAATAATAAAATGAAATCAGGTCATGCGTAATCCGCACAGATAGGATGTTCCAACAGAATAATAAAGAATGGAACCAGTCATGCGTAATCTGCATGCACGAGGATGTTCCAACATAATAATAAAGAATAGAATAACAACAGAATTCACGTGCATGCGATAAATCAGATGCATAAAAGTTATTCCAATGAGAATAATAAAGAATGGAATAACAACAGAATTCACTAGGCATGCGATAGGCCAATATGCATGAGTTATTCCAATGAGAATAATAAATAATGGAATAATGAAGAATTTCACCATGTATGCAAGATTTAGCAGATATACAAAGTTATTCCAACATATTAATAAAGAATGGAATAACAACCCTTACGAGTATTGAAAGAAAATAACTCTCTTCATGAATATGAAAGAATAATACCCCTTACAAGTATTAAAAGAAAATAACTCTCTTCATGAATATGAAAGAATAATACCCCTTACAAGTATTGAAAGAAAATAATTCTCTTCATGAATACAAACGAAATAATGCCCCTTACCTTAAAAAGAAGAGTATTCCGACGGGTAGGGCGGGGATATACTTGAAGAAAACTTGCACTATTTTCTACGCTCAAAGCTTCTTAAAACTTTAAAGAAATACGCTTTCAAGATTATAGAAGAAGAATTCTCTGAATTTCTGGTGTGTTTTCAATTCTAACTAAGCATCCTATTTATAGGAGAATGGAAAAGATACTATGCAATAAAATATAATATATTCTATTTATACTATATATATATATATATATTTGCATATTTTATTTAAAATCTAATAAAATAAAAAGATTTTACTATGCAAATACTATGCATGCACTATACAAATACTATGCATAATAGAATATAATATATTTTATTTATAATCTAATAAAACAAATAACTTTATAAAAGTATTCTGTTTTATATAAAAAGATTTTACTAAACAAACACTATGCATGCACTATACAAATACTATGCATAATAAAATATAATATATTCTATTTATAATCAAATAAAATAAAACTTTATAAAAAGTATTCATTTTATTATATTTATAATAATAATAAAACAAAATTTATATATATATATATAAACTTCCGTGACTACCCGGATCCCCTCAATATTTTTAAAAATATTTATCATCATTATTATAATTCACAATATTAATCGACCAGGTCGTTCCCAAGAAAGAGGGGGCTTTTCAATAAGAATTTTTTCCTATTGGCGCGCAATTAGGTGACCAAACCTCTCCTTGACAGAACTTCTAGACATCGTCAATATTGCAAATAATAATATGAATAACTTGTCATCTCAATTATTGATTTAATAATATATAAAATATCGACAATAATTAAATCAAATAATGTGAGATCTTATCTGAAGAATCTTCGTAGCAATAATTGAACAAAACTGAAAGTGACTTCTCGGTAAAGCATCGATAATCAATACTGGTGTGCTTCTTATGCAACCACGCCAGTATTCGCATTTCTTTACTACCAGGTAGTTCAACAGTATTAACGGTAAAACTTCCGCCATTATTTTTATAAAAATATTTCTGTCATTTTCTCATTCTGACAATAATTCCGTTGTGGGGTCCACCAATGATTGTGCCGTCGTACGAATATTCCCTATTAAAACGAATATTCTTTGACTAATCGAATATAATACAACAACTTGCATACTTTGTAAAATTTATAAATACTACTCACAACTATAACATTATCTCAAATCCACACCATAATATTAAAAAAAATATTTCGAGAAATTTAAATCTTTATTCATAAATTTTGGGGTCTCACAATCTCCCCTCCTTATAGAATTTTGCCCTCGAAATTTACGTACGTACCTGGTATGATGAGGATACCTTGACTTCATTTCAGATTCTAACTCTTGAGGTATAACCTTTGAGTGTTGAATACGATCCTTCTTATCCAAGATTTTAACACGTATCTCCTCATACGTTAAATCTTCTGCTATCTCGTCTAGTTTTAATTTAATAATCTGGTTCGGGTCATCTACATAATTACGTAACATCGATACGTGAAAAACTTTATGAACATGCGACATACTTGGCGGTAAAACGAGTCTATAGGCCACAGTTCCTACTCGATCAAGGATTTCAAATGGGCCAATTAAATCGAGGGTTGAGATTTCCTCTGTTCATCGATTTTTGCTTCTAGAATAACGTCCTCTTAAACCTTCTTCTTTACATTCATCAGCTCTGAGTATGTAGCTTGAGCGGCTTTAACTTTATCGATTAAAGTCGATTCTAATCGTATATTTGTTATCTTCACGTGGGTCCCTAGAGTCTTTAACTCTATCTTTATCATTTGTAAGTTATACGAAATGGGTTTTTGTGTTAACAACATCGTACTCATAAACGCATACGATCTTCTATTCAACGCGTTAGCTACCACGTTCGCTCTTCCACGATGATATTGAATGGTATAGTCGTAATCTTCAACAGCTCGAGCCAACGTCCTTGGCGCATTATACGTTTGTTTTGGTTAAAGAAATATTTAAGGGTTTTAGAAATGGGTTTTGTACTGGGGTCAATACAAAATTCGATTTCACGCTCTAGGGGTAGGCTAAGAAGTCTTCAAGAATACGCCAGGAAATTTATTAACAATATAAATATCATTCAAAATTGTGACTCTCATCCATGACTTGGATAGTACGTCACATTGATACCTATCAACTTGCCATCGTCATTCACGACGTCACCTACAGAAAGTCTGGCTTCGGTGCATTCCTCACAAGGAAGTCACCAGATAAAGGCTCGGGCCTTTTTACTTATGGCTTGATATGACAATGATTGACTTTAGTGGTTTGGTTGCTTGAATTCGCATAACAGGTTGGTTAAGAATATGAAAGCTAACAACCTTACGAAAATAATCAATTTTGGCATAATGAGTGGTTAACTAATCGATTTCTAAAAATCACATCAAAGGCAAGTATTTTCAAAGAAATAAGATCGACAGGTAACGTGAAAGTATCGATTTCAAGATTTATAAACAGTGGAGGTACCGAAGGTTTCTTATAACTGAGTTTCAACCGATAAGTCAAAGTTTAATTTCTCCGGAGTCAAATTTAAACGTTGAGCGCAAGCAAGAGATATAAAAGAATGGGTAAAACCGGTATCAAATAAGGTATAGATTTCGTAAGCGTTTATGATTAACTTACCCGTGATAACTTCGTTCGGGTTCCTCGACAAATGCTCTCACTTAAACTACCAGCTTTGACTTGTCTGAGACATCTTTTGGCATCACTATCCCAGCAGGACTTGACTTCACTACATGACAAAATCGAGCTAGGTGACCTTTTCTTCCGTAATTGAAACACGCTTTGGATTACTGCTTACAGTTTGGACGGATGTGTCCCTCCTGTCCGCATTTGAAACATACGACCGGTGGTCATTCTTCTCCCCTAGAATTTGCTTCTGGTGTTAGTGTTGCTGCCAATGTCTTCTAATCATCGTTAAATCTTCTCTTCTTGAATTTTCCACTTCTATTATCTTGTCCATGATTACCACCGAAGTAGTTACAATTTTTGGCATGATAATTTCCCCCACGATGGTTATCATTGTTCTGATGGCCGTTGCCACCGGTACGATTATTATCGTGTTGTTGGTCGTTGCCTTTTGGTTGTGCTGACTCATTATCGCGCTCCAATAACTGAGCCCTATTCACAACATCTGAATATAAACAAAGTTTGTGAGAAATGAGGTATTGACGTATTTCGGATTTCAAACCTCGCAGAAACATTCGCATCATTCGTTCCTCATTATCGACCAAATGGGATGAAAACCAGGAGAACTCCATAAATTTAGCCTCGTATTACGACACGGTCATATTGTTTTGCTCCAACTTGATGAATTCCACCTCCTTCATGTGACGAATACTTTTGGGAAAGTACTTGTCGTTGAAAAGCTCTTGGAACTTCTCCCAAGACATCTTGAGTGCGTCAGGCTGGGTACATTTTACAGATTCCCACCAATGATCTGCTTCTTCATGCAACATAAAGGTGGCGAATAGAACTTTTTGCTCTTCTGAGCATTCCAAGACATCAAATATCTTGGTGATCTGCTTAATCCACGTCTCTGCCTTAAGTGGGCCTGGCTTTCCCAAAAACTCCGGTAGTCCCAGCTCTTTGAACTGCTTAGCGGTGACCAACCGTGGGTTGCCATTGTTTCCACCTATATTTTGAACACGAGTCTCTCTTACCTGATATTGCATGAATTGCATAAAGCCTCTGAACATCCCATCGTTCATCATTTGATCGTTGTTGTTATTTACCTAAGGATTATTGTCTTCTTGTTGCACATTATCCTGGGTATTGATCGTTGGTCACTCAACGGTCTCATGTGATTCATTGATGATCTCAACATTTTCAGATGCCATTTTTAAACACTGTTACAAAACAAGGGTTAATTAACATATCACATATTATCCCTATACTCTGACCGACCAATTAAATACCAAATAAACTTAGGTAGGTCATACTAGCGAAGGAATTCCCCGTCTCTCCCCTCCTAGTTCTTGTCTCACATCTCAGCCAGGGATCATATCCCTAAACTTTGATACCAACTATGACGCCCCCAAAACAGGTATAAATCACTCATCTTGAGTCGCCAAATACATGGTACAGAATACAAACACAACTTAATAATACAACTGTCGTGTAAAATACGACAAAACATAACTGAGAGTTTAAATAAGAATATTGCCTTCTAGACAATATACACTCTCAATAGAGTTCTCATTACAATTATTATCACACTATTTAACAGAATAGTGAGGACTACTAATGCTATCATCTGGACCGTCACTCCATTTCCCGACTCGTCCCAGCTATATTCTCATTTCCTGAAGCGAACAATGAAAGCAAAAGGGTGAGTTCAACTAGCCCAGTAAGAAATATTATGACTAAGATAATGCATAATAAATTATCCTTAGCCTTCAACAGTATAACAACTGATAGAATATAATAGACAACAAGTTTTAGATCAACAACTGCAGTGGAATAAGCAATCCATTAGAAGAGTCAAGTAGAGAATAAAATCTACTATCCTCTATGATTTAAAAGGTTTTTCATCACTTTTATCGCTGAGACTCAGCTTAATAAATAATCCACATCATCAAATCATCCCTTCACTACAGGCCAAGGATATTATTTAGTATCACGACCACGAATTATTCATGCACTACGGGCAAAAGATAATCGTGTTTTCATTAACGGTCCTGATCATGCCATAAAATAATTCATCTTTGCACCCTTGGCCGAAGAGAATCCATAGCCATAATCATACCAAAAATTGTCCATCAATGCACTACGGGCCAATGAGGACTTTTTCCACATCATTTGTAACATTACAGTCATGATTATACCGAATAATCCCTGGTCATAATCATACCAAGTCCATCTATGCACTATAGGCCACAGATGACTTTCAACATAATATAAGCATGAGGATGATGACAATTCAATAAAACAAGTTCAAGAATAAATTTTAAAGATTATAAGTTAATTTATCCTGAACTCAACAACGTCCAAATTGTGAACATGATACGGCTTTGTGGAGTAAAATTCAAGAATGCTTAGAAGAATATTTTCATGAAAAGATACTAGATGAAGCGCAAATATCCAGGATATTCTACTAATTTCATGGAGTATAGAAGCCAAAACTTTAACCAACTGAGTATAATAGAATATATGAAACTGCAAATGGATTTTCGCCCGCCATGCGGTAATCCACGTAGACAAATCATTTGCACAATTTAATAAGAAATGAATACAAAGGATCATTCACCATGCATGCGGTAATCTACATAGACAGGTTATTCCAACAGAGTCTTGCGGCTAGATTTTGAGGTTACCTTTTTCGTAGATATACAACCATTTCTAGGACATTATCCTAGAAGGATACTGGAATGTTGGTAAAATCATTATGGACCATACTATGTCCAACAAGGTACAATTTTTCCTTCAGATACATCAATCAATTATTGCGTATCAGGAGGCGTCCATTATGAGAAAACCATTTGAGATGATCTAGAAACTTATTGCACAAGTATTTATTCCTTGATCTAATCAAAAAATATAAATACTTTGTCAATTTGTTTCACTTCTTAATTCTTTGAACCTTTTAAATAATTCACACTTGTTGTAAGACCCCGAATTTTTTTATAAATAAAATGGAATTTCCTTTAATTATTATTTTGAAATAGTAAGGGTTGATGTGATTAATGTGGATAGTTATGGGTAAAATACGCAAATATTTCAAAATAAGCAAGTGGTTATAAAATATTCATCATTTGTCGGAGAATATTCGTTTGGTCGTGGAATATTAAATCGTTGTCGGGGAATATTAAATGCAATGCCTTTGACCGTGTATGGGCCCCATAACGGAAAGCGATTGGAGGAAGAAAATGACAAATATAAGTTGTTTAAAAATAAATTGGCAGTAGTTGTTACAGATTTCTTTGTTGGAATACCGGTGGTAAAAAACACGATGTATGCATTGTTCTAATAAGATGGCACTGCGGTATTGCACCAATTATTGATTCTTACGTAAGAAGACACTACTCAATAATGGTTACAGTAATTACTGTTCAGTATTTTATTTTATTGATTCAATAATTGCTGCGTTGATATTTTATTGTTGTTGTTTCAATAATTGTCATTACACAATATTTTTCATTATCGAAGCAATAATTCATATTATTTGAATAATATTATTAGATAACATTATTGGCAATGTCTAGAAAGTTACATCAGGAGAGGTTTGGTCACCTAATTTTGCTACCAAGTAAGGAGAAATTCTTATTGGAAAGCCCTCTCTCACAGGAACCGCTGGTTGTCAATATTGTGATTCTGTAATATTATTTGTGAATAATTAATTATTGATTCATATGATGAGAAAAATATTGATTTTATGTAGATATAGATGGAGAAAATTTTATCTTTTTTTGATAAAATAATTCATTTAAATATATTATTTTAATAATATATTAACGGTGATATTTTTATAATGAATGAGTATATGAGGAGGAAGAGTATTTTTGTGGTATTAAATGTTTAACACATATTTTGTGCGTTGGTGGACACAATTATTGACCGAAATTTGATTATAGCTTGTAAAATCGCCCGTTTGTGGATTTCGGCCAATTTTTGTTTGGAATTTGGAAAAACTTTCTTCTGCAAAGTTGTAGAGAATTGAATTTCCTAAAAAAACACGCGAGATTTGAATTTTCTGATAAAAAGGCTATTTATTATGAATTATTGAAGTTCCGAAGCTCCAAAATAATTGATTTTTAGAAGTTTAAAATATTTTTAATTACAAAAACGTTTTTTTCATTTTTTAAACTCATTTAACATGTGTAATTTGAAGTTTGGACCATATTTGTGTGCGTAGGAAATTTGATTATATATATTATTATTATATTAAATTTTACTTTTTGGTGTTCTAAGCATTTTCCTATAAATAGGTGCTTGGGTTAGAATTGAAAATCACAATTGAAGCGAAGTTTTCTCTCTATATTATCGGCGTATTCTTGTGAGTATTTTGAGTATACTTTGAGTAGTATTGCTATACGGTGAAAGTTCAAGTCATAGCTTTATATCAGGTGTTTCATTTAAATCTTGCGCTTTCGAGGTAAGGGATATTATTTTTTTTCAGTAATGATATTATTTCTTCAATATCATTATCTTTGAAATATTGATCTGAAGTTTTTATCAAATTTGGAACTTTTAGTGTTTGAGTTCTTATTCACGATATACAAGCCTTTATTCACGATATCTGATCTTATTCACGAATACTAAGACTTTATTCATCGAAAAATAAAAATTTTCCCTTTTCGTCTAAAATATCTATTGTGGATATTAGCTTTGATTGTATCCATGTTTTGATCATTCTTGAATTTTACACCACTATGATTATTTTTGAGGTATTTTTGGACGTGGAAAAAACAAAGTACGAATCCTTAATCCTTAATCCTTGTCATTTTGTTTCACTGGATTCGTTTCTTTAAAAAATATTTTTCATCATCCTCAGTCTTAAATGATGATATTATTGAATATCTTTGGCCTGTAGTGCAAAGATGAATGATTTCGATGAATATCTTTGGCTGTAGTGTAAAGAAGATGAATGATTTCGATGAATATCTTTGGCCCGTAGTGCAAAGATGAACAAGTGTTTAGATGAAACATGACCAATGGTGAATGTCCTTGGCTTTTCGTAGTGCAAAGGATGAATATATGATTCTAGATATATATTGATTGATGTTACTGAGGATAAAAATATTGATGATGGATTTATTAAATTCATAGATATTAGTAGATTTCATCCTCTACGTAACTCTTCTACATGAATTAATATTTTCATTGCAGTAGTATGATTTAAAACTTGTTGTCTATTGTATTCTATTAGATTTTTTCCTGTTGAAGACTAACGATAATTTTGTTGTATATTATCTTAGTCATAATATTCTTCTTCTTGGGCTAGTCAAGCTCACCCTTTTCCTTGTTGTTCCATTTTTTCTTCTCGGGAGGCGAGAATGTGGCAGTCTTAGTGGGGTATGGAATGAAGGTTCTACAGAGAGTTGTTTAGTAGGTTTCACCATTTTGTAAAATAATGTATAAATAATTGTGATGAGGATTTATTTGGGTATGTATATTATCTAGAAGACAATAATTGTTTTTAAACTCACAAGTATATATGTTGTCGTATTTTGCACGACAAATGTAATAATAAAGTTGTAGTTATTTCTGTACCATATATTTGGCGACTCGAGAATGGGTTGGATGGAATGGACCTATTTTGGGGGCGTCACGGTTGGTATCGAGCTAGGGATATGATCTCTGGCGGAGATCGGGGAATAGAACTAGGAGGGAGAGGCGAGTAAATCCTTCGCTAGTGTGTCCTACCAAAGCTTATTTGTTAGTTGGTCAATATATAAAGATATTATGTGATATATTGATTTGCTTAATTAACCCTTGTTTTATGACAAAGATTTGAGAATGTCGTTGAGAATATTAATGATGGAAATGAGGCCGTGGAGATCATATACTTACCAACGAGGAGAATGTCTGAACAGTGGTAATGTTCCTCCTGTGAACAACACCTTTGAAAGCGAGATGATGAGCGAGGGGATGTTTAGAAGTTTTTTGCGAGTTCATGCAAAATCGAGAGCGAGGAGACTCGTGTTCAAAATCTGAGGAGGAAATGATAGCAATTCACGGGTTGTCATAGCCAAGCAGTTCAAAGAGTTAGGACCACACGAATTTAAGGAAAGCGAGATCCGATCATGGCATGAGGCGTGGGTCAAGCAAATTACCAAGATATTCGATGTCTTGGGATGCACGCGGAGAACGAAGGTTCCATTCGCCACCTTTATGTTAAAAGTGGCGAGGCGGACTCTTGGTGGGAGTCGTGAAGCGTACCCATCCGCCCGCTCGGCGATGTCTTGGGAGACATTTTAGAAACTATTTAATGACAAATACTTTCACGAAAGTGTTCGTTCTATGAAGGAAGTGGAGTTTATTAGACCGGAGTAGAACAACATGGCGGTGTCTCAAAGACGAGGGTAAGTTTGCGAGTTATCCGGTTTGCACCTCATTTGGTGGAGAATGAGGAGCGATGACGCGGATGTTTTCGAGAGGTTTAAACCGGCGATACGTCGATTATCTCATCTCTCATAAATTTTTTCTCTATTAGGATGATGTTAATGAGGGCTCAATTGTTAGAAGCGAGATAACGAGTACGGCCGTAGAGGTACCACAATCGAGGATCATCTAGGAGATAGCGATCAACAAAACAACAATAACCGGTGGAGAAAGAAAAAGGCGGACAAAAATGGTAACCACTACTGGTGGTAATCATGGCCATGAAAATAGAAGAAGCGAAGTGGGAGGAGATTTTAAAAAGAGGAGATTCAACAACGACCGTGTGAAGGCGTCGGCCGCCCGAAGAAGAATCGGTTCCAAGGAGGAGAAAGACCACCCGGTCGTATGTTACAAATGCGGGAAGAGGGACATATCAACCAAACCGCCCACAACAATTTAAGGTATGCTATAATTGTGGAAAGGAAGAACATATCGCTTTCGAGATTTGCAGTGGCGAAACCTAGTTCAATGAGGACGGTGACTCAAAAGATGTCCCGGAAAAGTTAAATTTAACGTTTCTGGAAGAAGCGTTTGTCGTGGCTATTCAAAATGCGAGAACCCGAACGAGTTTAAGCAGGTTAGTTAATTATAATTCTTGCGAAGTTTATACCTTACTAGATACCGGTTCTACCCATTCTTTTATCTCTCTTGCTTGCGCTCAACGTTTGAACTTGACTACGGAGAAATTAGACTTTGACCTATTATTGGAGACTCCGTTAGGAGAAACTTTCATTACATCCGTTGTTTAGAAATCTTGCTTGATTCAAGTTGGCACTATCACATTACCTGTTGACCTTATTTCTTTGAAGATATTTGTTTTTGATGTGATTTTAAGGTTAACTACTCATCATGTCGAAATTGATTACTTTCGTAAGGCTGTTATTTTTCATATTCCTAAACAACCTGTTATTCGAATTCAAGCAATCAAACCATTGTAGTCAAACATTTTCATATCAAGCCATGAAGTCAATAGTTTATTATGGATGTCAAGTTTTCTTAGTCCATGTTATGGATTTGAATAAAGACACGTCAGATTTGAATAATATTCCTGTTGTTATTGATTTTTCCTGACGTATTTCCTGAAGAATTTCTTGGCTTACTCCCAAAGTGTGATATTGAATTTTGTATCGACTTTGAACCCGGTACAAAACCCATTTCTAAAATCTCATATCGAATGGCTCCTATTGAACTTCAGGAGTTAAAAAAAAAAAACCAACTATAGAAGTTGATAACCGAGCCTTTATCTGGTGACTTCCTTTGAGGAATACACAGAAGCCAGACTCTCCGTAGGGGACACCATATTCGTGCGATAGTAAATTGATAGGTTTCATTGTGACGTGCTATCCAAGATTAGGATATGAGTCATAGCTGAGAGCAACCTAAGTCAGTAATCGAAATACGTAGCTTTCTAGGCTTAGGTGGTTATTATCGGAGATTCGTTGAAGGATATTCTCGAATCGCTATTCCATTAACACAGTTGACTCGTAGAGATACAAAATTCGAATGGAGCAAGGAATGTGGGAAGAGCTTCGAAGAACTCAAGAGAGACTCATTTCAAAGCACATGTTACGACCATGCCATCTGGAAAAGCGAACGTGGTAGGTGGCGTGTTGAGTAGAAGATCGTATACAAAGACTGAGTACGATATTGTCAAAGACTCATTTCGTATAATTTACAAATAATAGAGATGGAGATGAAAACTCTAGGTATCCACGTGATGATATACGAGTATAATCGACTTTAATCAATAAAGTTAAAGTTGTTCAAGCTACACACCGGAGCTGATGAATTTGAAGAAGGAGGTGCAAGAAGCTGTTATTTTAAAAGCGAGAATCGACGATGTGAGGAAAGCTCAAACCTTCGATTTATTAATTCATTTGAAATTCTCGATCGAATAGGAACTGTGGCCTATAGACTCGTTTTACCGCCACGTATGACGCGTGTTCATAACGTTTTTCACGTATCGATGTTACGAACCACGTCATTGAGTTAGAACCGTACGAGATAGCCGAAGACTTAATGTATGAGGAAGTACCTGTCAAGATCTTGGATAGGAAAGAACATGTCCTATGTACCGAGGTTATACCACAAGTTAAAGTTTTGTGGAGAAACCATGCTATAGAGGAAATGACCTGAGAGTTGGAAACGGAAATGAAAGCGAGGTATCTTCATCTTTTCGAAACACCAGGTACGTACGTCAATTTCGAGGACGAAATTTCATAAGGAGGGGAGGTTGTAATACCCCGAAATTTTTTATAAATAAAATGGAATTTCCTTTAATTATTATTTTGAAATAGTAAGGGTTGATGTGATTAATGTGGATAGTTATGGGTAAAATACGCAAATATTTCAAAATAAACAAGTGGTTATAAAATATTCATTATTGTTTGGGAATATTCGTTTGGTCGTGGAATATTAAATCTTTGTCGGGGAATATTAAATATTGACCAGTAGCGACCCATGTGGGCCCCATAACTGAAAGCGATTGGAGGAAGAAAGCGACAAATATAAGTTGTTTAAAAATAACAGGCGTAGTTATTACTGATTTACATTGTTGGAATACCCGGTGGTTAAAACACGATGTCTGGCGTTGTTATCTGAGAAGCACTGCAGTATTGCACCAATTATTGATTCTTACGTAAGAAGGCACTACTCAATAATGGTTCTGAGTAATTCTTTATTCGAGTATTTTATTTTATTGATTCAATAATTCTTTGCGTTGATATTTTATTGTTGTTGTTTGATAATTGTCATTACACAATATTTTTCATTATCGAAGCAATAATTCATATTATCCGAATAATATTATTAGATAACATTATTGGCAATGTCTAGAAAGTTACATGTCTAAGGAGAGGTTTGGTCACCTAATTGCGCCAAGTAAGGAGAAATTCTTATTGAAAAGCCCTCTTTCCAGGAGGCCGCACTGGTTGTCAATATTGTGATTTTGTAATATTATTTGTGAATAATTAATTATTGATTCATATGATGAAAAATATTGATTTTATGTGGATATAGATGGAGAAAATTTTATAGTGACAATTGTTGAAAAATGGAAATTTTATCTTTTTTGATAAAATAATTCATTTAAATATATTATTTTAATAATATATTAACGGTGATATTTTTATAATGAATGAGTATATGAGGAGGAAGAGTATTTTTGTGGTATTAAATGTTTAACACATATTTTGTGTGTTGGTGGACACAATTATTGACCGAAATTTGATTATAGCTTGTAAAATCGCCCGTTTGTGGATTTCGGCCAATTTTTGTTTGGAATTTGGAAAAACTTTCTTCTGCAAAGTTGTAGAGAATTGAATTTCCTAAAAAATCGTGCGAGATTTGAATTTTCTGATAAAAGGGCTATTTATTATGAATTATTGAAGTTCTGAAGCTCCAAAATAATTGATTTTTAGAAGTTTAAAATATTTTTAATTACAAAAACGTATTTTTCATTTTTAAACTCATTTAACATGTGTGGCTGAAGTTTGGACCATATTTGTGTGCGTAAGAAATTTGATTATATATATTATTATTATATTAAATTTTTTCGCTTTTGGTGTTCTAAGCATTTTCCTATAAATAGGGTCTTGGGTTAGAATTGAAAATCACACGAAGCTGAAGTTTTCTCTCTATATTATCGAGTGTATTCTTGTGAGTATTTTGAGTATACTTTGAGTATTATTTATACGGTGAAAGTTCAAGTCATAGCCTTTATATCCAAGTGTGTTCAAACTAGAAATCTTCGCTTTCGAGATAAGGGATATTATTTTTTTTTTCGTAATGATATTATTTCTTCAATATTATTATCTTTGAAATATTGATCTGAAGTTTTATCAAATTTGGAACTTTTAGTGTAAGATTCTTATTCACGATATCACAGTCTATTTATTCACGAATACTGAACTATTCATCGAAAAATAAAAATTTTCCCTTTTCGTCTAAAATATCTATTGTGGATATTAGCTTTGATTGTATCCATGTTTTGATCATTCTTGAATTTTACACCACTATGATTATTTTTGAGGTATTTTTGGACGTGGATAAAACAAAGTACGAATCCTTAATCCTTAATCCTTGTCATTTTGTTTCACTGGATTCGTTTCTTTAAAAAATATTTTTCATCATCCTCAGTCTTAAATGATGATATTATTGAATATCTTTGGCCTGTAGTGCAAAGATGAATGATTTTTGATGAATATCTTTGGCCTGTAGTGCAAAGATGAATGATTTCTGATGAATATCTTTGGCAAGTAGTACAAAGATGAGCAGTGTTTAGATGAACATGGCCGGTGGTGAATGTCATTGGCTTTGTAGTGCAAGGATGAATATATGATTCCGGATATATATTGATTGATGTTACGAGGATAAAAATATTGATGATGGATTTGTTAAATTCATAGATATTAGTAGATTTCATCCTCTACGTAACTCTTCTATGAATTAATATTTTCCACTTGAGTATTGATTTAAAACTTGTTTGTCTATTGTATTCTATTAGATTTTTTTTCCTGTTGAAGACTAACGATAATTTTGTTGTATATTATCTTAGTCATAATATTCTTTACTGGGCTAGTCGAGCTCACCCTTTTCCTTGTTGTTCCATTTTTCTTTTCAGGAGGCGAGAATGTAGCGAGTCTTTAGGGGTATGAAATGAAGGTTCTAGAGAGAGTTGTTTAGTAGTCCTCACCATTTTTGTAAAATAATGTATAAATAATTGTGATGAGGATTTATTTGGGTATGTATATTGTCTAGAAGACAATAATTGTTTTTAAACTCACAGTATATATGTTGTCGTATTTTGCACGACAAATGTAATAATAAAGTTGTAGTTATTTCTGTACCATGTATTTGGCGACTCAGAATGGGTTGGATGGAATGGACCTATTTTGGGGGCGTCACACTTGTATTTTAGTAAATACACACATTCAACTCTTTGAATGATCATCTCCTTTTCTTATACTAATTTGTTCAATTTGCAAAATTATTTTCACGTAAGTCAAGTATACAAAATCCATTAAGTAATATTCCAGTTCTATACAAAACATTATTATTATAAATAGAACAACAATTGTTTTTAAATATAATACCAAAGATTTCATTGTCCAACAGCAAAATAGAAATAATGTTTCAAACAAGTACTTTAATACAATAACACCTTATTGACTTAATAGATTTTCCCATAGGCATCGCTTAAACTATAAGTTCCTATGGCTAATGCAGCATCCTTTGCTTCATTTACCAGACATAGAATTACTTATCCTTTGTTTAGCTTTCTACTTCTGCTTGGTCCCTTCATAAATCTATATTTATGATAACTAAAGCCGGTATCCAATACCCAAGTAAAATCTTGACTCAAAGAAAAATTTATTTTAAATCATAAACAAAATGGTATTTGTAACCGAAACTTCACTAAGCTTCTTCTGGTTAGCCTATATAAGATGCTTCTTATAGTTTCCTTTCCAGTGTTCAGGCTTATTGCAGTGGAAGCAAACTCCTTTGCTATCCGTATCATTTTTGTTCTTATTATCCTTTTTTTCCTTTTTTATTTACCTTCTTAGAATCGTTCTTCTTTTCAGAAGATCCTTTGGCCCCTACCAGTAAGACTTGGTCTTTCTTAGTTGGAAAGTGACTCTCAACATTTTTCAACATGTTAAGCAAATCAGCGAAGCTGATATCTAACTTATTCATATGAAAAATTCACAACAATTGTGAAAGGAGTCTGGGAGTGAATACAAGATCAAATTTTGGCTCAACTTTCTAGCCATTACAAAATCAGTTATCCTAACTGTTCAATAATTGATCATCATTAGGACATGTGTCTGTACTGTAGTACCTTTGGTCATTTTAGATCGGAAGAGCTCCTTAGATAGCTGATATATATTAGTCATATTTTCCTCACCATCAACTACTTGACGTGCAGGAGTATAGTATGAGCATCCATAGTTTCATGCTGACGGTGAAGCTCGTTACTCATGGATGCGAGCATGATGCATTGAGCCTACTATGCATCATCTTGACACTTTCTAAAGTAGCAATCTCTTCCTGAGAGGCATTGTCTGCAACCATTGCAGGGATATGTATATTAAGGACATAAGATAGCTTTTCAGCCATGAGAACTATTCTCAAATTCCTTAACCAATCCGTTTAATTCGGTCCTGTTAAATAACATCTAATATGTTTCGCAGTGATAGTAATTTAGACATTGTAAAATTCTGTAAATGAATTTGTAAGTAACAACATTTTAGCATACATGCTTTTATTAATTACCAAAATAAATTAGGTCTTGTTTTAAATTGGTATCTCCCACTATTATCATCAAACTATATTACCCTCACTTATATAGTTCGGCAAAATCTAATTAAAGATATGCTAGTGAGAATAAGGATCCCACTTCAAATGTATATAGCCTTGTGTGTGCACAACAAATTATATATAAATAAATAGATAGACAACTTTTGTCAATTACATCAACTATGCAACTCCTTGTATTTTGCCTCTTAAATCATAATGGTCAAGTGTGTGCACATCCTAACTAAAATAATTTAAGTTAAGTCAGACCCAACATTTCCATATAAGTGAAGAGAAAACTATAGCCCTTGTGTGTGCACAACAAAACAGTAATGTTCAATTCCTTATAAATATCATATGTAATAAAAACATCTTAAATATTTAATACTTGTCTTGTGTGTGCACAACAAACTCATATTAAATATTCAATGCTCTATTGTTTCTATCATGCTAGAAGACAGCGTTCGATATTCCAAATATATTTGAACGTTACAACTTAATATAAAATATTTGAGGGGTTTGTTATTAATTTATCTCATCTTGTTTAACGCAGCATTTATATATATATATATATATATATATATATATATATATATATAAAATACGTGTCATATTAATTAACATACGAAGCATGTTTTGCATAATATATATATATATATATATATATATATATATATATATATATATATATATATATATATATATATAGTATAAGCATGCACATATAGAATACTATATTCTACCCAGATTGATTATGGACTTTATTTTAGTTTGGTTCTTTAGGCGACCAAGTGAACCAAAAGGTCAAACTTAAAGTGCAAGAATTAATATTTAAATATAACTATTACATTTAAACTTGGGCTCCATTACAAGCGGGTCTTTAAAAATTTCTTTGCTCCTTGATCTCCAATTCTTCAAAATTAACTCTAATTATTCCTATTACAAAACTATTTAAAATAAATAGAAACCTTGACAGCAGTCAAGGAGAAATACATAGGAGGGAGATAAAATTTACATTATGAAAAATTAGAGAAGACGAGGTACGCAGACCTCATTTAATAAAACTCATACATTCATGCATCCAACTAAAATAAAATCCAATCACATTGGTCAATAGTCCATAATCCCATTTATTATCATACACATCACCATATGCATCAATAAATAACATTCATCTCATGAATAATAAACATTCAATATATATATTGATATCATTTAATGGATAAACTTAGTTAGTATAAAATCTAATTTTGAATCAAAATAAACTCCTTTATTTTAATCCAAATTTAAATCAAAATAAACTTCTTTTATTTTAATTTATCCAAGTTTAAATAAAATAAACTATTTTATTTTAATCAAATTCTTTAATCAAAATAAACTCATTTATTTTAATTAATTATGGAATCCAATTCCAACTAAAAATAAACTCTTTTATTTTAAAGAAATACTAATTTTTCTTTCTTATTCACAAATAAACTTCTTTATTTTGAATAATATGAAATCTTATTCCATATCTAAATAAACTCCTTTATTTAAGGAAATATGAAATCTAATTTCAACTCCAATTAGTTATCATGAAATCCAATTCCAACTTAACTCTAATTAGTTAGCATGAAATCTAATTTTAAGATTAAAATAAACTTTTTATTTTAATTATAAAATAATTAAAAATATATATATATATATATATATATATAATATACTAATCGTGTTAATCCTTATACACGTGATTCACTTGTAAAGTAGTATGTTTATATGATTCTTGCATTTCATATATAAAGTATTCATATTCTTGAATGTCCAGAAGATTATTACGTGAATGAGCAGGAAATACTCCTTTTAAGCATATATACTAGTTTATCCACGTGGCCACATATCATATTCATGGAAGCGTGAATGTGCAGGAAAAGGATTCGCAAGTTTACGGTTTTTCCCTTCTTTTTTTTAAAATAAATTTTATACAAAAAAATGATGCCCAATTAAATTGTTCTAAACACATATCAATATACATATTAAATTAAAATAATTAATAATTCGCATAAATGTTTGACTCTGATGCCACTGTTAGGTTTGTAATATTCATGAACGCAATCAAATTGCACAAAATAAGCGAAAACGTGGAAAATTAGAGTTTTAAAATTTTACAAACTATATACCCGGATCATCCTTTATGCGCATTTATTAATTAAACAAAAAGATAAAGAACAAAAATCATACCCTTGAAGATTCGAGCTTCCTTAGGTACAAGTTCACCTCCAAATCCTTTCGCGTTCAACTTGAATCCACCGAGTTTGGTTCTTTTCTTTGATCAATGTTAGCCACCCAAATGTTTGACCTCTAGAGGTGATCCATTAAGGAAGAAAAAAGATTCAAGAAGATGGGTGTTTGACAAATCTCTAGTTTTTCTATCTCTCATAGAAAAAGAGTGTAACTATCTCTCATAGAAAAAGAGTGTAACTATCTCTCATAGAAAAAGAGTGTACTCTCCAGCAATTAGAATCACGTATGTTGTGAAAGCGTCAACTACTCTCATCCATAATAAGACTCCTCTTATTTATAGATGTGGGCAACCCTCCTTAACAATTAAGGATTTGGGTTTTGTTTTAATTAATTAAACTCCTTTAATTAATTATGCTCCCAATCTTATTAAGAATAATTAATTAAATTTTTTTAATTAATTAGCCTCCTAATATTATTAGGAATATATGAGAGTACTTTTATTAATTAATTCTCAAACTCTTTTAGGAATTAAATAATAATAATACTAATAATAATAATAAGACTCCTTTTATTAATTTATATTTAATATTTTCAAAATATTAAATAATAAATATTAAACTATTTAATTTATTCTATCACCATAGATTAAATTAAATATACTTAACTTATTATTACGATTATGTCATTAACTTCTTAAATAATTATTCTTCTTTTATGGTATGACCCTTTAGGTTCTCCATATTAAACCTAGGTTGTGAATAAATCAATTAGAATAATTCTAATCTTATTTAAATAAATAAATTAAATTATTAATTTATTTAATTAAATAATATTTATTCTATAATAGGGATAAGTCTCCCTAGCGATTAATGACTTTTCAGATAATATAGATTTTAACATTAATCATGAAAGAACCTTTGAGTAAATAGTTACCGTACAATTCAATCCTTCCACCATACAATGTCCCAATTAAATATAAGATATGAAATTACTGTCAAGTCTTATTTTATATAATTATATGTATTTTGACTCTTAAATGCACAACTCCAAATAATGCAAATTAGAAACTCTTTTCCAATTTCATTCTGCCTTGGCCAAGGACTACTGGGTTGTCATTTATCGAATCACATAGGACATTTTTCTTCTTTTACTAAAAGTGGTAGATTCTTTATTGATCATACATTATCTTCATGTACAACTTATTATACCCAAGTATACCCTTTGATATACCCTAAGGGTCTTAAGAAATAAGTCAAAGTATAACTCATCATACACAAGATACTATGATGATCTCAAGTCCAAGGAGGTACTACTATCACTACAGGAATTCCTATTGATAGGCAAGTAAAACTCTATTAGGTATTCCTTAGCAAGCCGCATTCAGATAACTTATTCTCTAATAAGCACCTACATACTTGCTTTAGTGTCTCCACACAAATGATCATGAGATCAATCATCCTCATCCAATGAGCAAGCAACGTATGTACCATCTATCTGGATTCACTAATACCCTATTTAGTAATCCAATGATTGGGAACTATTTTAGTTTTAAGCTTTCTAAGAATTTAGATCTCATTAGAATGATCATCATCATTATTCTAAAAGCATTGCTTAAAACTATGGGTTTATCACATATTATAAAATAGCATCATGTAGATAATTTAAAGCCTTTAATAAATTAATACTTTTTATTAATAAATAAATAAGATTGTTACAAAATATATATTTTATCATCAAACATGATTAGCTTATGTGAATACTACTTTCAAAAGGTTCCCTTTGCCACCTTCATATTGCGAGGAGAGGCAGATCATTGGTCGGAATCTATAAAACGTACTCAGCCTGCCGCACTAAAGATGTCTTGGGTGAAGTTCCAAGAATTGTTCAACGACAAATACTTTCCTGAAAGTATTCGTCACATGAAGGAGGTAGAATTCATCAAGCTGGAGCAAAACAATATGACCGTATCGTAATATGAGACTAAGTTTGTGGAATTATCCCGATTTGCATCCCATTTGGTAGATAATGAGAAGCGTATGACGCGACTGTTTCTAAGAGGTTTGAAATCCAAAATACGTTAATACCTCATTTCTCATAAACTTTGCTTGTAATCAGATGTTGTGAATAGGACTTAGTTATTGGAGCATGATAATGAGTCAACCCAACCAACAGATGGCAGCTGACAAAATGATAATACCAGTGATAGCAGTCATCGAAGCGGTGATATGACGCCCCCAAAATAGGTATACATCACCCATCTTGAGTAGCCAAATACATGGTACAGAATTCAAATACAAACGTAATTTATACAACTGTTAAGTGTCGTGCAGAATACGACAAAACATAAGCTGTGAGTTTTAATACAAATATTGTCTCCTAAACTATATCTAAACTTAAATTCAATCCTCGTTACATTTATTATCACATTAAATAGTGAGGACTACTAAAACAACCATCTCGGACCGTCACTCTATTCCCCGACTAGTCTCAGCTACATTCTCATTTCTTGAAGAGAACAATGAAAGTAAAAGGGTGAGCTCAACTAGCCTAGTAAGAAATATTATGACTAAGATAATGCAGAATAAATTATCGTTAGCCTTCAACAGTGTTAAACTGATAAAATACGATAAACATTAAGTTTAACTGCAGTGGAACAAGCAATCCATTAGAAGAGGTAAGTGGAGCATGAAATCTACTATCTTCTATGATTTAAAAAAAGTTTATCATCAATTTTATCGTTGAGACTCAGCTTAATAAATAATCCACATCATCGAATCATCCCTGCACTATGGTCTAAGGATATTCATTAGTATCACGACCAAAAAATTTCCATGCACTACGGGCTAAAGATATTCGTATTTTCATCAATGGTCATGATCATGCCAACAATTGTCCATCAATGCACTACGGTCCAATGTGAACTTTTATCACATCATTTGTAATATTACGGTCATGATTATACCGAATAATCCTTGGTCATAATTATACCAATCAACAGTCCATCTATGCACGTAAGCCAAAGATGACTTTCATCACAATATAAGAATGAGGATGATGACAATGATATAAGAATTCAATTAAAAGAAAGCAAAGAATAAATTTTTAAAGATTTATAATTTAATTTATCCAGAATTCAATAATATCCAAATTGTCAACATGATACTGCTTTGTGGAGTTAAATTCAAGAATAATATTGTATCAAAAATGATTTGGACCGAAAAGAAATCAATTTTTGTCATGAATAGTGCCCCGGATGAATAGTACCCAAGTGAATAGTACCTTGTGAATAGTAATTCAGGAATAGTACTGTGAGACCCCAAATTTTATGAATAAAGATTAAATTTCTCAAAATATTTTTTTGAATATTATGGTGTGGATTTGATATAATGTTATAGTTGAGGGTAATATTTATAAATTTTGCAAATTTTGCAAAGTAAGCAAGTTGTTATATAATATTCTATTGGTCGGGGAATATTCGTTTTAACAAGGAATATTCGTACGACGGCACAATCATTGGTGGACCCCACAACGGATGTATTGTCGTAGTAAAAAAATGAAATTATCATTTTATAAAAATAACGGCGAAAAGTGTTCAGATTGCGGTAGTAAAAGTAAATGTACTGATAATGCTGCGTGGTTGCGTAGTAGCACACGGTATTGATTCTTGATGCTTGTGATGCCCCCAAGCGGTATACATCACCCATCTTGAGTCGCCAAATACATTGTCTGTAATTCAAATACAACTTAATAATACATTTGTCGTGTAAAATACGACAAAACATAGTGAGAGTTTAAACAAGAATATTGCCTTCTAGATAATATCCACTCTCGATGGAGTCCTCATTATAATTATTATCACACTTTATTTAATAGAATAATGAGGGACTACTAATCTTATCATCTGGACCAAATCACTCCAGTTTCAGACTCGTCCCGCCTATATTCTCATTTCCTAAAGAGAACAGTGAAAGAAAGGGAGAGCTCAACTAGCCCGATAAGAAATATTTTGACTAAGATAATGCATAATAAATTATCCTTAACCTTCAACAATAAAACAACTGATAGAATCTAATAGACAACAAGTTTTAGATCAACAACTGCAGCAGAATAAGTAATCCATTAGAAGAGTCAAGTAGAGCATAAAATCTACAATCTTCTATGATTTAAAAGATTTATCATCAATTTTATCGATGAGACTCAGCTTAATAAATAATCCACATTATCAAATCATCCCTGCATTACAGGCCAAGGATATTCTTTAGTATCACGACCACGAATTATCCATGCACTACGGGCCAAAGATAATCGTGTTTTCATCAACGGTCTTGATCCTGCCATAAAATAATTCATCTTTGCACCATTGGCCGAAGAGAATCCATAGTCATAAACAAACCAAAAACTGTCCATCAATGCACTATGGGCCAATGAGGACTTTTACCATATCATTTGTAACATTACGGTCATGATTATATAAGAATAATCCTCGGTCATAATCATACCAAGTCCATCTATGCACCTTCTGAGTGCCATGAGATGACTTTCAACATAATATAAGCATGAGGATGAAGAAAATTCAATAAAACAAGTTTAAGAATAAATTTTAAAGATTTATAAATTAATTTATCCGAGGACCAATAACGTCCAAATTGTCAACATGATATTGCTTTATGGAGTAAAATTCAAGAATGCTCGGAAGAATATTTTCATGAAAAGATCTTTGGATGAAGCCTTAAATATCGAGGATATTCTACTAATTTCATGGAGTAAACTGATAAAATACAATAGACATCAAGTTTAACTGCAGCGGAACATGCAATCCATTAAAAGAGTCAAGTAGAGAATAAAATCTACTATCTTTTATGATTTAAAAAAAATTTCATCACTTTTATCGCTGGGACTCGGCATAATAAATAATCTACATCATCCCTGCACTACGGCCAAGGATATTCATTAGTATCACAACCACAAATTATCCATGCACTACGAGCCAAGGATATTCGTGTATTCATTAATTGTCATGATCATGCCAACAACTGTCCATCAATGTACTACGGGCCAATGAGGACTTTTACCACATCATTTATAACATTACGGTCATGATTACACTGAATAATCCCTGGTCATAATCATACAAAGTCCATCTATGCACTACAGGCCACAGATGACTTTAAAAAAAATATAAACATGAGGATGATGACAATGATATAAGAATTCAATAAAACAAGTTCAAGAATTAATTTATTCAGGAACTAATAACGTCCAAATTGTCAACATGATACTTCTTTATAAAGTAAAATTCAAGAATGCTCAGAAGAACATTTCCATAAAAAGATACTAGATGAAGCGCAAATATCAAGAATATTCCACTAATTTCATGGAGTATAGAAGTCAAAACTTTAACCAACTGAGTATAATAAAGAATGGAATAACAAAAGAAATCACCATGCATGCGCTTGGCAGCATGCGAGTTATTCATGAGAATAATAAATAATGGAACTAGGTCGAGGTAATATACATGCTTAAGCGAGGATATTCCAAAGAATAATAAAGAATGAAACAACAGCGAAATCACCTTGCATGCGGACTTGGCATGGCGAGTTATTCCAACGAGAATAATAAATAACGAGAATCGGTCGTAAAAGCGCTTGCATGAGGATATTCAATGTAGAATAATTAAGAATGGAACCGTGTGCGGCGTAAAGCGCGCAGACATGGGATGTTCAACAGAATAATAACGAATAGAATAACAACAAAAATCACCAAGTATAGGGTAGACCGCGTATACAGGTTATTCCAAAAGAATAATAAAGAATGGAATAAAATAATACCCCTTACCTTAGAAAAAAGAGTACTGGATATAGGAGTAGTGAAGTAGTAGAACACTTTTCTTCGTTCTCTCTACAATTTTTCTCTCTAGAGTTTCAGTGAATTCGTAAGAAATAATAAAGGAATGAGCTTCTATTTATAGACGAATGAACTGCATAGTAACTAATTCATGAACGGTCCAAATTGATTTACTTTTAATCGGACGGTCCATATTGATTTAATAAAATATTCTAATAAAACAAAATTTTTAAATAAAATTATAATATATATTATATATATATTAACACTTGAATTTATGGGGGATGAATCCCGTGAATACCTACTCCACTACCAAATATATATTATATGTAATATTAATTATTATACCCCTTTCTGCAATCAAGTTTCCCAGCGTGATAACAAAAATTCAGCCATCAACTATGGGCCCCATAGGTGGGCCCCCACCTATTATTATATATACATATATACTGAATAACTTCCTACTGATTATTTTGAAAAATGGGTAATTGGGGGGGTCCAAACATAAGCAAAATTTATATAAAATACTTCATAAAAATCCCCTCAATATTTTTAACAACATATATCATCATTATTATAATTCACAATATTAATCGACCACGTCGTTCCGGAAAGAGGGCTTTCAATAAGGATTTCTCCTATTAGGCGCAAGCAATTAGGTGACCAAACCTCTCTTGGCGTAACTTACAGACATCGTTAATATTGCAAATAATAATATTAATAACTCGCTATCTCAATTATTGATTTAATAATATATAAAATATCGACAATAATTGAATCAATTAACGTGAGATACTATGCAACAATTCATGAAGCAATAATTGAACAAAAGCGAGTGACTTCTCACGTAAGCATCAATAATCAATCTGAAAGTGTGCTACTATGCAACCACCAGCGTATTCACATATTTTTTAACACAGGTGTTTCAACAATTAACGATAAAACTTCCACAAGTTATTTTCATAAAATATTTTTGTCGCTTTTTCAATCAAATGATAATAATTCCGTTGTGGGGTCCACTAATGATTGTCTTGAGTAAATGCGAATATTCCCTGTTAAAACGAATATTCCCCGACCAATCGAATATTATATAACAACTTGTGTACTTTGTAAAATTTATAATTATTACCCACAACTATAACATTATATCAAATTCATTCCTTAATATTTAAAAAATGATGTTTGTAGAAAATTCATCTTTATTCATAAAAGTTGGGGTCTTACACTTTGGCATCACTATCCCAGCTGGACTTGACTTCACTACACGACAAAATCAAGCTATGTGACCTTCTCTTCCGTAATTGAAACACGCTTTGGATTGTTGCGTATAGTTTGGACGGATGTGTCCTCCCTCTGTCCAGTATTTGAAACATCTGACCGGTGGTCGATTTCTTCTTCCTTTGAAACGGGTGTTGATCTGTCTTTGTCTTTCCATCATTATTAAACCTTCTCTTCTTGAAATTTCCACTTTATTATCTTGGCTATGATTACCACCAAGTGATTACCATTCTTGGCATGATAATTTCCTCCACGATGTTTATCATTGTTAGATGGCGTACATTGCCACCGATACGATTATTATCGTGTTGTTGGTCGTGCCTTTTAGTTGTCTTTGACTCATTATCGTGCTCCAATAAGCGAGCCCTATTCACAACATCCGAATATAAACAAAGTTTGTGAGAAATGAGGTATTGGCGTATTTCGGGTTTCAAACCTCTTAGAACATTCACGTCATTCGGCTCCTCCTCATTATCGACCAAATGGGATCTAAACCGGGATAACTCGCAAATTTAGCCTCGTATTGCGACACACGGTCATATTGTTTTGCTCCAACTTGATAAACTCTACCTCCTTCGTGTGGCCGAATACTTTCGGAAAGTACTTGTCGTTGAAGCGACTCTTGGAACTTCTCCCAAGACATCTTGAAAGGCCGTCGGTGGAGTGCGTTTCTGATTCCCACCGATGAATTTGCCTCTTCACGCAACATAAAGGTGGCAAATGGAACCTTTTGCTCCTTGGAGCATCCCAAGACATCAAATATCTTGGTAATCTAATTTAACCATGTTTCTGCCTTAAGTGGTTCTGGCTTTCCCAAAAACTCCGGTGGTCCCAGCTCCTTGAGCTGCTTAGCGGTGATCGACCGTGATTGCCATTATTTTCACCTATATTTTGAACAGGAGTCTTTCTTACCCTATGTTGTATGAATTGCATAAAGCCTCTGAACATCCCATCGTTCATCATTTGATCGATGTTGTTATTTACCTAAGAATTATTGTCTTCCTGTTGCACATTATACTGGGTATTGATCGTTGGTGACTCAACGGTCTCATGTGCTTCATTGCTGATCTCAACATTTTCAGATGCCATTTTCAAACACTGTCACAAAACAAGGGTTAATTAACATATTACATATTATCCCTATACTCTGACCGACCAATTAAATACCAAATAAACTTATGTAGGTCATACTAGCGAAGGAATTCCTCGTCTCTCCCCTCCTAGTTTTTGTCTCACATCTCAGCCAGAGATCATATCCCTAAGCTTTGATACCAACTGTGAAGCCCCCAAAACAGGTATACATCACCCATCTTGAGTTGTCAAATATATGGTACAGAATTCAAATACAACTTAATAATACAACTGTCGTGTAAAATACGACAAAACATAACTGAGAGTTTAAACAAGAATATTACCTTCTAGACAATATCCACTCTCAATGGAGTCCTCATTACAATTATTATCACACTATTTAAAAGAATAGTGAGGACTACTAATGCTATCATCTGGACCGTCACTCCGTTTCCCGACTTGTCCCAGCTATATTCTCATTTTCTAAAGAGAACAGTGACAGAAAGGGTGAACTCAACTAGCCCAGTAAGAAATATTATGACTAAGATAATGCAAAATAAATTATCCTTAGCCTTCAACAGTATAACAACTGAAAGAATATAATAGACAACAAGTTTTAGATCAATAACTGCAGTGGAATAAGCAATCCATTAGAAGAGTCAAGTAGAGCATAAAATCTACTATCTTCTATGATTTAAAAGATTTATCATCAATTTTATCGCAGAGACTCAACTTAATAAATAATCCACATTATCAAATCATCCCTGCACTATAGGCCAAGGATATTCTTTAATATCACGACCATGAATTATCCATGCACTACGGGCCAAAGATAATCGTATTTTCATCAACGGTCCTGATCATGCCATAAAATAATTCATCTTTGCACCCTTGGCCGAAGAGAATCCATAGCCATAATCATACAAAAAACTGTCCATCAATGCACTACGGGACAATGAGGACTTTTACCACATCATTTGTAACATTACGGTCATGATTATACCGAATAATCCCTGGTCATAATCATACCAAGTCCATCTATGCACTACAGGCCACAGATGACTTTCAACATAATATAAGCATGATGATGATGACAATTCAATAAAACAAGTTCAAGAATAAATTTAAAGATTTATAAATTAATTTATCCTGGAACCAATAACGTCCAAATTATCAAACCATGATACTGCTTTGTGGAGTAAAATTCAAGAATGCTCAGAAGAATATTTCCATGAAAAGATACTAGATGAAGCACAAATATCCAGGATATTCTACTAATTTCATGGAGTATAGAAGCCAAAACTTTAACCAACGGAGTATAATAGAATATATGAAACTGCAAATGGATATTCGCCCGCCATGCGCTAATCCACGTAGACAGATCATTTCTACAAGTTAATAAGGAATGAATACAAAGGATCATTCACCATGCATGTGGTAATCCACATAGGCAGGTTATTCCAACAGAATAATAAAGAATGGAATCAAGTCAAATGCGTAATCCCTTGCAGACGTGATATTCCAAATGAATAATAAAAAATGGAACTGTGTCATCGTGAATCCGCACGGACAATGAATAATAAAGAATGGAACCGAGTCATGCGTAATCCGCATGCATGGATATTCAATGAGAATAATAAATAATGGAATAACAACAAAATTCACGGGCATGCGATAGGCCATACGCAGACGGAGTTATTCCAATAGAATAATAAAGAATGGAATAATAGAAGAATTTCACCATGTACGCATGTAATTAGCATAGGCAAGTTATTCAACATAATAATAAAGAATGGAATAACAACCCTTACGAAAGTGTTGAAAGAAAATAACTCTCTTCATGAATACGAAAGAATAATACCCCTTACAGTATTGAAAAAATAATTCTCTTCTTGAATACGAAGAAAGAAATAATACCCCTTACCTTAAGAGAAGAAGAGTATTAGGACCGGGTAGGCGAGGATATACTTGAAGAAAACTTGCACTATTTCTACGCCTAAGCTTTCTTAAACTCTAAAGAAATATGCTCAAGATTATAGAAGAAGAATTCTCTAAATTTACGGTGTGTTTTCAATTCTAACTAAGCATCCTATTTATAGGAGAATGGAAAGGATACTATGCAATAAAATATAATATATTCTATTTAATATATATATATATATATTATTTAAAATCTAATAAAACAAATAACTTTATAAAAGTATTCTATTTTATATAAAAAGATTTTACTATGCAAAACACTATGTAAGCACTTATCTAAAAACACTATACATAATAAAATATAATATATTCTATTTATAATCTAATAAAATAAATAACTTTATAAAAGTATTACATTTTATATAAAAAGATTTTTTACTATACAAACACTATGCGAGCACTTATGCAAATACTATGCATAATAAAATATAATATATTCTATTTATAATCAAATAAAATAAAACTTTATAAAAATATTACATTTTATTACATTTATAATAATAATAAAATAAATTTATATATATATAATATAATATAATATATATATATATATATATATATATATATATATATATAAACTTCCGTGATACTACGGGATCCCTCAATATTTTTAACAACATTTATCACCATTATTATAATTCACAATATTAATCGACCGTGTCGTTTCGAAGAGGGGCTTTCAATAAGGATTTCTCCTATTGGTAGCGATTAGGTGACCAAACCTCTCCTCGTGAGAACTTCTAGACATTGTTAATATTGCAAATAATAATATTAATAACTTTGTCATCTCAATTATTGATTTAATAATATATAAAATATCGACAATAATTGAATCAATAACGTGAGAGATCTTATCGCAGCAATTCATCGTAGCAATAATTGAACAAAACCGAGTGACTTCTCGGGTAAGTATCAATAATCAATACTGGTGTGCTACTTATGCAACCACGCCAGACATATTCTTTTACTTTTACTTCTTGGGTAGTTCAACAGTTTTAACGGTAAAACTTCTGCCGTTATTTTCATATAAATATTTTTTTTGTTTTCTCAACAATAATTCCGTTGTGGGGTCCACCAATGATTGTACCGTCGTACAGATATTCCCTGAAAAAAAGAATATTCCCCGACCAATCGAATATTATATAAAAACTTGCATACTTTTCAAAATTTATAAATATTACCCACAACTATAACATTATCTCAAATTCACACCATAATTTTAAAAAAAAAATATTTCGAGAAAATTAAATCTTTATTCGTAAAATTTGGGATTTTACAATGCTTACGTGAGAAATCACTCAGTTATACTCAATTATTGCTACGATGAATTCTTTGCATCATATCTCTCATATTATTGATTCAATTATTGTCACAATATCATCTCGTATAATATGTTATATTATTAAATCAATAATTGAGGCTAGCAAAGTTATTCATATTATTATTTGCAATATTGACAATGTCTAGAAGTTCTCACAAGGAGAGGTTTGGTCACCTAATCGCTACCAATAAGGAGAAATCCTTATCTGAAAAGCCCCTCTTCTCGGGAAACATTTGGTTGTTAAATATTGTGAGTTATAATATTAATGATGAATAAGTTTGTGTTGATTAAAGAAGAAATTGATAGTTTTATTGTGTGAGAATTATTAGTGTTAGTGGAAATCGACATTTATTTCGATAATAATTGATGTCTAGAAGTTATCGGGTAATTAATCGGATAAATGAGCAATTAATTGCTATTAATTCACATGAATATAACTATTGGTTCACAAGTGCGTACTATTGATTCACATTCATGTACTATTAGGGGAGTTGGTGCAAGATTGATAATACTTGCATGACTAAATCAAAAATAGAGGTATAGTTGAAGGTACTATACTGTATTTAGTTTTTTTCACATGATTATACTATTGAGTCACATGAATGAACTATTAATTCACATGATTTACTATTAGGGGAGGTGGTGCAAGTTTAATAATACTTGCAGAACTAAATTAAAAATAAAGAAAAAGAGGAAGGTATTATACTGTAATATTTTGATCCCCAAAACATGCAATTATCGAAACTATATTTTTCTATAAATAGAAGCTCATTCCTTCATTATTTTTCACCAATTTACTAAAGCTATAGAGCAATTATTATAGAGAAAAATTATAGAGAGAAAGAAGAAGAGAAGTCTGCCTACCTCACTTTATTCCAAAGATATCCGATCTTTTTTGAGGTAAAGGGGTATTATTCTTTCGTATTTATGAAGAGAGTTATTTTCTTTCAATACTCGTAAGGGTTGTTATTCCATTCTTTATTATTATGTTGTAATAACTGCATCTCATCTGAAGTACCGCATACATGGTGAAATTCTTACATTATTCCATTCTTTATTATTCTGCTGGGAATAACTCGTCTGTATGGATTTCTATCGCATACTTGGTGAATTATGTTGTTATTCCATTCTTTATTATTCGTTATTAAATATCTCGTCGCATGCGGATTACGATGACCTGGTTCCATTCTTAATTATTCTATTGGAATAACTTTTATGCGTATTAATTCTATCGCGCGTGCTCGGTGAATTCTTTTGTTATTCTATTTTTATTATTACATTGGAATAACTTTTGTCATGTGGATTACCGCATGCATGGTGAATGATCCTTCATATTTATTCTTTATTAAATTATGGAAATGATCCATTTATGTGAATTACCGCATGGCGGTGAAAATCCATTCATAGGTTTCAGTATATTCTATTATTATACTCATCGGGATATCATTTCTTTTGTACTCAAATCATGAAATATCATTTTCTTTAATATTTTTCTGTTACGAGTTACTATTCACTGATTACTATTTACCCAATTACTATTCACTCTAGTATTATTTACTCGGGTATTCGGGGTACTTTTTGTGCCGGAGTACTATTCACGAGTTACTTATTTGAGTTCTTATTCATCCGATTATTATTCACTCTAGTATCATTCACTTTCGGGTATTGGGACACTTTCGATATCGGGTACTTATTCACGGGATACTATTCCAAGTCTTATTCACTTGGGTACTATTCACTCTAAAAATATATTTCTTTTCTGTCCAAATTATTTTTGGTACATGAATATTATTATTGAATTTTACTCTACAAAACAGTATCATGTTGAAAATTTGGACGTTATTGATTTCTGGATAAATTAAATTATAAATCTTTAAAATTTATCCTTGAACTTGTTTATTGAATTATTATGTCATTGTCATTGTCATCATGCTTATATTGTGATGAAAGTCATCTTTGGCTTACGTGCATAGATGGACTTGGTATGATTATGACCAGGGATTATTTGGTATAATCATGACCGTAATGTGACGAATGATGTGGTAAAAGTCCTCATTGGCCTGTAGTTCATTGATGGATAGTTATTGGTATGATTATTGTGACGCCCCCAAAATTAGGTATACATCACCCATCTTGGGTCGCCAGATACATGGTACGTAATTCAAATACAACTTACTTAATACAACTGCGGTACAATACGATCGACAAAACATAAACCGTGAGTTTGAATACAAATATTGTCTACTAGAGATTATACAAACTCAAAAGGAGTCCTCATTACAATTATTATCACACTATTTCGCGAGAATAGTGAGGACTACTAATGTTATCCTCGAACCATTACTCCGTCCCCTACTCGTCCCGCCTATATTTTCATTTCAAGAAGAAACGGTGAAAGAAAGGGTGAGCTCAACTAGCCCAAAGAAGAAATATTATGACTAAGATAATGCGAGAATAAATTATCATTAGCCTTCAACGATGTTAAACTAATAAAATATAATAAACATCAAGTTTAACTGCAGCGGAACCAGCAATCCATTAAAAGAGTCGAGTAGAAAATAAAATCTACTATCTTTTATGATTTAAAAGATTTTTCATAACTGTTATAGCTGAGACTCAGCTTAATAAATATTCCACATCATCGAATCACCCCTGCACTATGGCCAAGGATATTCTTTAGTATCACGACCACAATTATTCATGCACTACGGGCCAAGAATATTTGTGTATTCATTAATGGTCATGATCATGCCAACAACTGTCCATCAATGCACTACGACCAATGATGACTTTTAATTTTTACATCATTTGTAACATTACGATCATGATTACACCGAATAATCCCTGGTCATAATCATACCAAGTCCATCTATGTATTACAGGCCACAGATGACTTTCAACAAAATATAAACATGAGGATGATGACAATGATATAAGAATTCAATAAAACAAGTTCAAGAATTATTTTATCCAAGAATTATTAACGTCCAAATTGTCAACATGATACTGCTTTGTAGAGTAAAATTCAAGAATACTTAGAAGAATATTTCCATGAAAGGATACTGGATGAAGCGCAAATATCAAGGATATTCCACTAATTTCATGGAGTATAGAAGTCAAAGTTTTAATCAACTGAGTATAATAAAGAATGGAATAACAAAAGAAATCACCATGCATGCGATAGACCGCATTGACGAGAGTTATTCCAATGAGAATAATAAATAACGGAACTGGTCAGGTGTAAAACACATGCAGACAGGATGTTCCAAGTGAGAATAATAGAAGAATGTCACCAAGTATAGGGTATCACAGCGTGCAAAGTTATTCCAACATAATAATAAGAAATGGAATAACAACAGATTCTCTTCATGAATAAGAAAGAATAACACCCTTACGGGTACAACAAATAATATTCCTACCTTGAAGAATGGATATAAGTGAAGTAGCGAATAATACTCTTTTCTTTCTTTTATTCTCTATACTTTCTCTCTATAGCTTGAAGCAATTAAGTGAAAAATAAGGAAGCCCTAGGCCTCTATTTATAGAAGATTTATTACTATTTACGAAAGTATTTACTATTTACTGAAGGTAATTACTATTGATGAAGGTAATTACTTATTCTGAAGGTAATTACTATTTCTGAAAGAGACTCTTAGATGATGACATATGGCCCCCCATAAATAATTAAACTTACCACAAACGTCTAATAATAGACTCTTTATATACATCGAGGATTGAATAAAAATTACCGTAAATCATTTTATTTTTTAATCAACACATATTTAATCTTTCAACAATTATTAATCATTTATAACTTGTCGTCTCAATTATTGTTTAAATAATATAACATATTATCTGAGATGATCTTTGTGACAATAATTGAATCAATAATATAAGAGATATGATCACGAAATTATCGTAGCAATAATTGAGTATAAGTGGTGACTTCTCACGTAAGCATCAATAATCAATCTGAGTGCTGCTACTATGCAACCACGGCGTATTCTTGTACTTTTACTCTTGAGTAGTTCAAGCGGTTTTTAACGGTAACACCTCCGCCGTTATTTTCATAAAGTATTTTTGTCGTTTTCTCAATCCGACAATAATTCCGTTGTGGGGTCCACCAATGATTGTGCCGTCGTACGAATATTTCCCGACAAAAAGAATATTCCCCGACCAAACGAATATTTTATAACAACTTGCGTTCTTTGCAAAATTTATAAATATTACCCACAACTATAATATTATATCAAATCCACACCATATTTTTAAAAAAAATATTTCGAGAAAATTAAATCTTTATTCATAAAATCTGGGGTCTCACAACCTCCCCTTCTTATGAAATTTCGCCCTCGAAATTAGGGTACGTACCTGGTATATCGAAGAGGTAAGGATACCTTGATTTCATTTCAGATTCTAACTCCCAAGTCATTTCCTCAACATCGTGGTTTCTCCACAAAACCTTGACTTGAGGTATAACTTTTGAGCGTAGAATATGTTCCTTCTTATCCAAGATTTGAGCAGAACCTCTTCATACGTCAAATCTTCCGTTATTTAATCGGTTCTAACTCAATAATGTGGTTCGGGTCTTTCACATATTTACGTAACATGGATATGTGAAAAACGTTATGAACACGAGACATACTTAAGCAGAAAGGCGAGTCTATAGCCACGATTCCTACTCGATCGAGGATTAAAAATGGACCGATGAATCGAGGATTCAGTTTTCCTCTCTTTCCAAATCTTGTAACTCCTTTCCATGGAGTAATACGTAACAACACATGATCTCCTATATCGAATTCCACGTCCTTTCGATGAAGATCAACATAACTCTTTTGTCGATTTTGTGAGGTTTTTATACGTTGTCGGATCGTTTGAATCTTTTCTCGTAGTCATACGTATCAACTCTCTGGTCCCAACAACGTTGCTTCACCCACCTCATCCCAACATCTTTGGAAGCGACACTTTCTTCCATACAACGCTTGAATAGAGCCATGCCAATACTTGGCGATAAGCTGTTGTTGTAGGAAAACTCCACCAATGGTAAGAACTTGTCCCAACTTCCTTGAAATTAAGAACACGAGTCTTAATACATCTTCAAGAGTTTGAATAGTCCTCTCCATCGTCCGTCCATCCCGAGGATGATATGCCGAAGCTAAATCGTAAAGTCTGTGCCCATAGCTTTTTGCAAACTAACCCAAAATCGTGAAGTGAATCATGGGTCTCGATCGAAACTATGGATATCCTAAGATACCATGCGATCTTACAATCTCGTTTATATACATACGAGCAAAGGCGTTCAAGTGTATAAGTTTCTCGTATCGGTAAGAAATGAGCGGACTTGGTCAATCTATCAATTATGACCCAAATCGCATCTATGCCTTGAGAAACCTTAGGAAGACCTAGAATGCTTGAAATCCATGGTAATGTGCTCCCACTTCCATTACGAATTTCAAGTGGTTGCAATGGACCTTTTGGTACTTGATGCTCCGCTTTAACTCGTTGACAAGTTAAACACCTTGAGATAAACAGCGCTATCTCTCTCTTCATATTGCTCCACCAAAATGTATGACGAATATCATGATACATTTTGGTACTCCCAGGATGGATTGCAAACGGTGTGTTGTGCGCCTCCATCATGATTTTATACTTTAAATCAGGGTCGTTAGGAACACAAAGTCTGGAGTTGACTCGAAGTATTCCTTCTTCATCGATTATTGCTTCCGGCATAGCACCTTCTTGCACTTTCTTCCTCATACGCATCAGCTTCAGGTCTGTAGCTTGAGCAGCTTTAACTTTATCGATTAAAGTCGGTTCTACTCGTATATTCGCCATCGTCACATGCTTCCCTAGAGTCTTTAACTCTATCTCCATCCTTTGCAAGTCACACAAAATGGGCCCTTGCGTTGACAATATCGTACTCGTACTTGCATATGATCTTCTACTCAATGCGTCAACTACCACGTTTGTTTTTCCAGGATGGTATTGGATGGTATGATCATAATCTTTCAACAGTTCAAGCCAACGTCGTTGTCGCATGTTGAGTTCCTTTTGAGTGAAGAAGTATTTGAGGCTTTTATGATCCGTAAAGATCTCCACTTTCTCCACATACAAGTAATGCCTCCAAATTTTAAGTGCAAAGACAACAGCTGCCAACTCTAGATCATGAGTAGGATAATTCCTCTCATATTCATTGAGTTGTCGCGAGGCATAGGCTATGACTTTCCCATGTTGCATGAGAACACATCCCAACCCTTTGCTCGAAGCATCACTGTAGATGACAAAACCCTCCGAGCCAGATGGTATTGTCGAACAGTCTTTGAAATGAGTCTCCTCTTGAGTTCTTGAAAACTCTTCTCACATTCTTCGCTCCAATCGAACTTTGTATCTTTCCGAGTCATTTGAGTCGATGGAGTAGCGATTCGAGAAAATCCTTCCACGAATCTCCGATAATAACCGGCTAAACCGAGAAAGCTACGACTGCCGATTCATCGATTTAGGTTGCTCCCAAACTTTGAATAGCTTCAATCTTTCTTTGGGTCAACAGATATTCCATGACTGATGATACCGCGTGCCCAATGAATGCTATTTCCTCAAACCAGAACTCGCATTTCTTTAACTTGGCATAAAGCTTATATTCACGAAGCTTTTGGAGTGTCAGCCTTAAGTGATGTTTATGATCTTCACGGCTTTTGGAATAAATAAGGATGTCATCAATAAAGACGACCACAAAGTGATCCAAATATTCCTTGAATACTCGGTTCATTATATCCATGAAAGCGGTAGGAGCATTAGTCAATCCAAAGGACATGACCAGAATTCATAATGCCCGCATCTTAGAGTTAAAGCCGTCTTTGGAATGTCATCGGTTCTAATCTTCATTTGGTGATATCAGGAACGAAGATCAATCTTTGAAAAGAATTTGGCTCCTTGCAACTAGTTAAACAGTCATCAATACGTGGTAATGGATACCTATTTTTGATGGTGACATGATTTAACTCCCGATAATCAATACAAAGTCGCATACTCCCATCTTTCTTCTTCACGAATAGAATAGGAGCACCCCAAGGAGAAAGTACTAGGGCGAATAAAGCCAATGTCTAACAATTCCTGCGGTTGGGTTTTAACTCCACGAAGTTCAATAGGAGCCATTCGATATGGGGCTTTTGAAATGGGTTTTGTCTTAGGGTTCAAGGTCGATACAAAATTTAATTTCACGCTCTGGGGTATGCGGGAAGTTCTTTGGAGAATCGTCGAAAATTTATTAACAATAGAAATATCGTTCAAAATTGACGTATTTTTGTTTAAATCTGTGACATGAGCTAAGAAAGATTGACATCCGTTTTTCAATAAACGAATAGCTTTATGGCTTGAGATGATCGTGATTGATTTTAATGGTTTGGTCGCTTGAATTCGCATAATAGGTTGATTAAGAATATGAAAGCTAACAACCTTACGAAAACAATCAATTTTTGCATGATGAGTAGTTAACCAATCAATCCCTAGAATCACGTCAAATGCAAGTATTTTCAATGAAATAAGATCGACAGGTAATGTGAGGGTACCGATTTGAACCAAACAAGACTTACAAAATAGTGGATGTAATGAAGGTTTCTCCCAATGGAGTTTCCACGAGATAAGTCAAAGTCTAATTTCTCCTGAGTCAAATTTAATCGATGGCGCAAAGTAGGAGAAATAAAAGAACGGGCGTAATCCGGTATCAAATAAAGTATAGACTTCGTTAGAGTTTATGATAAGCTTACCGTGATGACCTCATTCGGGTTCCTTGCTTTCTAGGAGGTCACAACAAACGCTCTCCCTTGCACCACTGGCTTTGACCCTTTGGGGACTGACCTTTGGTGCCTCCATCCTAATTGAATTTGTCTTGGTGAACGAAAAAAATCGAGCTAAGTGACCTTCTCTTCCACAATTATAACATGCTTTTGACTGACATCGCATAATTTGGTGATGTGTCCCTCCCTCCGCATTTGAAGCATATGATAGGTGGTCTTTCTCCTTCCTTAACAACTTGGTCTTTGGTCTTGACGTCTTCCCATCATTGTTGAATCTCCTTTTCTTGAAATGTCCATTCTTATTATTTTATTACGATTACCACCAAGTGGTTACCATTTCGGCTGTTGATTCCTCCACGCTTGTTGTCACCGCTTTGATGACTCTCTCGTTGGTATTATAATTTCTTAAACCGCTTCTCTTTTAGTTGCGTTGACTCGTTATCGCTACTCCACTAATCGAGCCCTATTTACAACATCTCGAATACAAACACAATTTATGAGAAATAAGATGTTGACGTATCCCCGCTTCAAACCTCTTAAAAACATTCGCGTCATTCTCTTCATTATCCACCAAGTGGGACGAAACCGGGATAACTCCGCAAATTTTGCCTCGTATTGCGACATACGGTCATATTGTTTTGTTCCAACTTGATAAATTCCACCTCCTTCATGTGGCGAATACTTTCGGAAAGTATTTGTCATTGAACAACTCTTGGAACTTCTCCCAATACATCTTCTTTCTGCGGCGAGTTGAGTACGCTTTATCGATTCCCACCAATAATCCGCTTTCTCCCGCAACATAAAGGCGTGAAAGGAACCTTTTGCTCCTCGAGAGCATCCCAAGACATCAAATATCTTGGTAATCGCTTTATCCATGTTTCAAATTTATAAGTGGTTTGGGCTCTCCTTAAACTCCGGTGGACCCGACTCCTTGCTGTTTAGCGGTGACCACCGAGAGTTTCGAGATTTCCCCAACGTTCGGGCAGAGAGCCTCTCGCTTTCTTTGTTGCATGAATTGCATAAAGCCTCACGAATATTTGATCATTCATCATTTGGTCGGTGTTGTTGTTTGCATAAGGATTGTCGCCTTCGATGCACATTATCCGGTTATTGATATGTGGTGAATCAGCGATGCTTTGTCTGCTCCATTCTTTATTCTCAACATTCTCGGATGTCATTTTCAGATACTGCCACAAAACAAAAGGTTAATTGACATGTAACATATTATCCCTATATTCTGACCAACCAATAAAATAGCACATAAACTTAGGTAGGTCATACTAGCGAAGAAATTCCCCGTCTCTCCCCTTCTAGTACTATTCTCACATCTTAGCTAGGGATCGTATCCCTAAGCTTTGATACCAACTGTGATGCCCCCAAAATTAGGTATACATCACCCATCTTGGGTCGCCAGATACATGGTATAGAATTCAAATACAACTTACTAATACAACTGTCGTGTACAATACGACAAAACATAAACTGTGAGTTTGAATACAAATATTGTCTACTAGAGATTATACAAACTCAAAAGGAGTCCTCATTACAATTATTATCACACTATTTCACGAGAATAGTGAGGACTACTAATGTTATCCTTTGGACCATTACTCCGATTCCGAGGCTCGTCTCGGCCTATATTCTCATTTTCAAGAAAACGGTGAAAGAAAGGGTGAGCTCAACTAGCCCAAAGAAGAAATATTATGACTAAGATAATGCGAGAATAAATTATCATTAGCCTTCAACAGATGTTAAAGCGATAAAATATAATAAACATCAAGTTTAAGCTCAGCAATGGAACCAAAGAATCCATTAAAAGAGTTAAGTAGAAAATAAAATCTACTATCTTTTATGATTTAAAAGATTTTTCATAATCTGTTATAAATTTGAGACTCAACTTTTAATAAATATTCCACATCATCGAATCACCCCGCACTACTACTACCAAAGATATTCTTTAGTATCACGACCACAATTATTCATGCACTACGGGCCAAGAATATTTGTGTATTCATTAATGGTCATGATCATGCCAACAACTGTCCATCAATGCACTACGACCAATGATGACTTTTAATTTTTACATCATTTGTAACATTACGGTCATGATTACACCGAATAATCCCTGGTCATAATCATACCAAGTCCATCTATGTATTACAGTGCCACGTATGACTTTTTCAAAAATATAAACATGAGGATGATGACAATGATATAAGAATTCAATAAAACAAGTTCAAGAATTATTTTATCCAAGAATTATTAACGCCCAAATTGTCAACATGATCATTGCTTTGTAGAGTAAAATTCAAGAATACTTAGAAGAATATTTCCATGAAAGGATCTTTGGATGAAGCCTTAAATATCAAGGATATTCCACTAATTTCATGGAGTATAGAAGTCAAAGTTTTAATCAACTGAGTATAATAAAGAATGGAATAACAAAAGAAATCACCATGCATGCGATAGTAACCGCATGCATGGAGTTATTCCAACAGAATAATAAATAACGGAACCAGTCAGGTGTAAAACACATGATGAGGATGTTCCAGTGAGAATAATAGAAGAATGTCACCAAGTATAGGGTAGACCAGCGTGACACAAAGTTATTCCAACATAATAATAAGAAATGGAATAACAATGATTCTCTTCATGAATAAGAAAGAATAACACCCACTTACGAAGTACAACATATAATATTCCCTACCTTAGAAGAATCGGATATAAGTGAAGTAGCAGAATACTCTTCTTCTTTCTCTTTTATTCTCTATACTTTCTCTCTCTATAGTTTGAGCTAATTTCGTGAAAATAATGAAGCCCTAGGCCTCTATTTATAGAAGATTTATTACTATTTACTGAAAGTATTTATTATTTACGAAGGTTATTACTATTTACTGAAGGTAATTACTATTTACTGAAGGTAATTACTATTTACTGAAAGAGACTCTTAGATGATGACATATGGCCCCCATAAATAATTAAACTTACCACAAATGTCTAATAATAGACTCTTTATATACATCAAGGATTGAATAAAATTACCGTAAATTATTTTATTTTTAATCAACACATATTTAATCTTTCAACAATTATTAATCATTTATAACTTGTCGTCTCAATTATTGTTTAAATAATATAACATATTATATGAGATGATCTTGTGACAATAATTGAATCAATAATATAAGAGATATGATGCGTAAATTTTTGTAGAATAATAATTGAGTATAATTTGAGTGACTTCTCACGTAAGCATCAATAATCAATACTTAGTGCTACTATGCAACCACGCCAGACATCGCATTTCTTTACTACCGAAGTAGTTCAACAGTTTTAATTGTAACACCTCCGCCGTTATTTTCATAAAGTATTTTTGTCGTTTTTCTCAATCCGGATAATAATTCCGTTGTGGGGTCCACCAATGATTGTCTTAGTCGCAACGAATATTCCCCAACAAAAAGAATATTCCCCGACCAAACGAATATTTTATAACAACTTGCGTTCTTTGCAAAATTTATAAATATTACCCACAACTATAATATTATATCAAATCCACACCATAATTTTTAAAAAAATATTTCGAGAAAATTAAATATTTATTCATAAAATCTGGGGTCTCACAATTATGATCAGGGATTATTCGGTATAATCATGACCATTGATGATTAAATGAATATCCTTGGTCGTGGTGCAGGGATGATTCGATTTTATTTATTAAGCTGAGTCTCAGCGATAAAATTGTTGGAAAACTTTTTAAATCATAAAAGATAGTAGATTTTATGCTTTACTTGACTCTTCTAATGGATTGCTTATTCCTCTGCAGTTGTTGATCTAAAACTTGTTGTCTATTATATTCTATCAGCTGTTATACTGTTGAAGGCTAAGGATAATTTATTCTGCATTATCTTAGTCATAATATTTCTTACTGGTCTAGTTGAGTTCACCCTTTCTTTCACTGTTCTCTTCAGAAAATGAGAATATAGCTGGGACAAGTCGAGAAATGGAGTGATGGTCCAGGATAAGTGGCTTTAGTAGTCCTCACTATTTTGTGAAATAGTGTGATAATAATTGTAATGAAGACTCCATTGAGAGTGGATATTGTCTATAAGGCAATATTCTTGTTTAAACTCTCAGCTATGTTTTGTCGTATATTACCCGACAGTTGTATAATTAAGTTTGTATTTGATTTATGTACCATGTATTTGACGACTCAAGATGGCTGATGTATACCTATTTTGGGGGCGTCACAAGTACCCCGTGAATAGTACTCCGGCATGAAAAAATTAAAATTTATCAAGAATATTCAGAATAATATTTCCATGAAAAGATACTGGATGAAGCGCAAATATCAAGGATATTCTATTAATTTTATGGAGTATAGAAGCCAAAACATAACAAAATGAGTGTAGAATTCGAAATCTGAAATGAAAAAATATTACTTACATACTACAGAGTATGGAAGAACATATTATTTCTTATGAATACTGAACAAAAATAACATCCCTTACCTTAAAAAGAAGAGTATTTCGACTGGTAGGACGGAGATATTCTTGAAGAAAACTTATACTGTTTTATACGCTCAAAGATTTCTAAAACTCGAAAGAAATACGCTCAATATTATAGAAGAAGAATTCTCTGATTCTGGTGTGATTTTCAAGTCTAACTAAGCATCTTATTTATAGGAGAATGGAAATGATACTATTTGAAAAAGTTTTTTCACAGACCAACAGTGGCTTCACGGGTGAATTTCAAATTCGTCTGATAATTTTAATTCTTTACTATGCAGACACTATGCATAATAAAATATAATATATTCTATTTTTCATAAAAAACAAAATTTATAATATATATATATATAATATACATAATAACAAAGTACTTTACCTCCCGTGACATTCCCAGGATTCCCCCCCCCCATTTTCCACCAACATTTGGGCCCTACATGTGGTCCACCGCCTTTATCATATAAAAATATATTCTAAATAATTTTTTACCGATTATTTTGAAAAATGGGTAAACGGGGTTCCAAATAATAAGCAAAATTTACAACAAATACTTCATAAAAACCTCCTCAATATTTTTAACAATATTTATTCATCATTATTATAATAATATTTTTAACCAGATCGTTCCCAGGAAAGAGGGGGCTTTCCGATAATGATTTCTCCCTATTTGCACGCAATTAGGTGACCAAACCCCTTTTCTCGACAGAACTTTCTAGATATTGTTAATTATGTAGATAATAATATGAATAACTTGTCATCTCAATTATTGATTTAATAATATATAAATATTGACAATAATTGAATCAAATAATGTGAGATACTACGCGGAGAATTATCGTAGCAATAATTGAACAAAACCGATTGACATCACGTAAAGATCAATAATCAATACTGTGTGCTACTCTTGCAACCACGCCAGTATTCTTGTACTTTATCATAGGGTATCTTAACAGTTAACGGTAAAACTTCCGCCGTTATTTTCATAAAAAGATATTTCTGTCGTTTTCTAATTCCGACAATAATTTCGTTGTGGGGTCCACCAATGATTGTGCTGTCGTACGAATATTTCCTGTTAAAATGAATATTCCCCGACCAATCGAATATTTTATAACAACTTGCATACTTTGCAAAATTTATAAATATTACCCACAACTATAACATTATATCAAATCCACACCATAATATTTGAAAATGATATTTATAGAAAATTGATCTTTATTCATAAAAGTTGGGGTCTTACAGGTGACAACAAACGTGGAGAAAATCAAAATGCCAGAAATGGTAACCACTTCGGTGGTAATCATGGCCAAGATAATAGAAGTGGAAATTTTAAGAAAAGAAGGTTTAATAATGATGCAAAGACAACAGCACCAGCACCCGTTGTTAAAAAAGGAGAACGACCACCGGTCGTATGCTACAAATGCGGAGGGGAGGGACACATCAGTCCAATTGCTTTCATTGTTCTCTTCAGAAAATGAGAATATAGCTCAGACGAGTCGGAGAATGGAGTGATGGTCCAAGATAGATGGCTATAGTAGTCCTCACTATTCTATGAAATAGTGCGATAATAAATATAATGAGAACTCCATTTGAGTTTGGATATTTTCTATGAGACAATATTCATGTAAAAACTCTCAGCTACGCTTTTGTCGTATTGTAAAAATGAAGTTTGTATTTAAATTTTGTACTATGTATTTGGCGACTCAGAATGAGTGATGTATACCTATTTTGGGGGCGTCACAGTTGGTATCAAAGCTTAGTGATATGATCCCTGACTGAGATTTGAGGCTAGAACTAGGAGGGGAGAGACCGGTAAATCCTTCGCTAGTATGACCTACCTAAGTTTATTTGTTATTTAATTGGTCGGTTAGAATATAGGGATAATATGTGGCATGTCAATTAACCCTTATTTTGTGACAGTGTTTAAAAATGTCATTTGAAAATGTTGAGATAAGCAATGGAGCACATGAGACCATTGTGTCACCGATGATCAATAACCAGTATAATGTGCATCAAAAAGGCAATAATCCTCATGTAAACAACAACACCGACCAAATGACGAACGATAGTGTGATTAGGAACTTTCTAGAATTTATGCAAAACCAAACGAGAGAGACTCCTATTCATAATACAGGTGAAGTCAATGGCAACTCACGGTTGGTCACCGCTAAGCAATTCAAGAAGTTGGGACCACCGGAGTTTTTGGGAAAGCCAAAACCACTTAAGGCAAAGACGTGGATTAAGCAGATCACTAAGAAATTTGATGTCTTGGGATGCTCAGAAGAGCAAAAGGTTCCCTTCGCCACCTTTTTATTGCGTGAAGAGGCGGATTACTGGTGGAAATCTATAAAACGAACTTATCTTTCCGCACTGAGATGTCTTGGGAGAAGTTCCAAGAATTATTCAACGACAAGTACTTTCCTGAAAGTATTCGTCACATGAAGGAGTTGAAATTTATCAAGCTAGAGCAAAACAATATGACAGTGTCTCAATACGAGTTCCGAGTTATCCCAGTTTGTATCCCATTTGGTCGATAATGAGGAGCGAATGACGCAAATGTTTCTAAGAGGCTTGAAACCCAAAATACGTCAATACCTCATTTCTCTCAAACTTTGTTTATATTCAGATGTTGTGAATAGGGCTCAGTTATTAGAACGCGATTATGAGTCAGCTCAACCAAAAGGCAACGACCAACAACACGATAATAATTGTAATGGTGGCAACGACCATCGAAACAACGATAACCATCGTGGAGGAAATTATCATACCAGAAATGGTAACCACTTCGGTGGTAATCATGGCCAAGATAATAGAAAATGTGAACTAAGTGAGAATAACTTTAAGAAAAGAAGATTCAATAATGACGAAAAGACGTCGACACCAACACCAGCACCCGTTTCTAAAGAAGTAGAACGATCACCGGTCGTATGCTAAAAATGTGGAGATGAGGGACACATACACAACAACCCAAAGTGTGTTTCAATTATGGAAATGAAGGTCATTTATCTCGATTTTATCATGCAGCAAAGACAAGTCCAGCTGGGATGGCGACACCAAAGGCTGTCCCAGACAAGTCAAAATAGGTAGTTTAAGGGAGAGTGTTTTCGTGACGAGGAACCCGAACAAAGTTGTCACGGGTAAGCTAATCATAAAATCTTGCAAAATTTATACTTTATTCGATACCGGTTCTACCCACTCTATTATTTCACCTACTTGCGCTCAACGTTTAAATTTGACTCTAGAAAAATTAGACTTTGACTTATCTGTTGAAACTCCGTTGGGAGAAACCTTCATTACATCCACTGTTTATAAATTTTATTTGATTCAAATCAGCACCCTCGTGTTACCTGTAAGACCCCGAATTTTATGAAATAAAAGTATTCAATTTTCTTATAATTATTATTTTATTTCGTAAATGGTTAAATTGATAAAAGGTTAAAGTTAAGGGTGATATGTGAAATTTTTTGCAAAGTATGCAAGTTGTTATAAAAAATTCGTTTGGTCGGGGAATATTCTTTTTATCGGAGAATATCCGTATGACAGCACAATCATTGGTGGACCCCACAACGGAAGTATTGTCGTAGTAAAAAATGATGTAATTATCTTTTACAAAAAAATAAAGCGAAAGTGTTACCGTTAAAAATTGTTGAACTACCCAGTAGTAAAAGTAAAAGAATGTCGCGTGGTTGCATAAGTAGTACACGATATTGATTATTGATGCTAAGTCACTCAGTTATACTCAATTATTGCTACAGTAATTGCTGCATAATATCTCTCATATTATTGATTCAATTATTGTCACAGTATCGCCTACATAATATGTTATATTATTAAATCAATAATTAAGACGGCAACGTTATTTATATTATTATGTGCAATATTGAAAATGTCTAGAAGTTCTGTCAAGAAGAGGTTTGGTCACCTAATTGCGCACCAATAAGGAGAAATCCTTATCGAAAAGCCCCCTCTTTTCTGGGAACGACCTGGTTGTTAAATATTGTGAGTTATAATATTAATGATGAATAAGTTCATGTTGATTAAAGATAAAATTGATAATTTCATTATGTGGGAATTATTAGTGTTAGTGGAAATCAACATTTATTTCGATGATAATTAATGTCTGGTGGTTATATTGACCAATCGAGTAATTCACCGAATAGATGAGCAATTAATTACTATTAGTTCACATGCTTATAACTATGTGTTCACATGTGTGTACTATTGATTCACATGATTTACTATTAGGGGAGTTGGTGCAAGATTGATAATACTTGCATGACTAAATTAAAAATAGAGGTATAGATGAAGGTACTATACTGTAATTAGTTTTTTTTTCACATGATTATACTATTGAGTTACATGAATGAACTATTAATTCACATGATTTACTATTAGAGGAGGTGGTGCAAGTTTGATAATACTTACAGGACTAAATTAAAAATGAAAAAAAAGAGGGAGGTATTATACTGTAATATTTTGAGCCCTAAAATGTGCAATTATTGAAACTATATTTTTCTATAAATAGAAGCTCATTCTTCCTTCATTTCTCACCAATTCTCTAAGTCTCACAAGAGCAATTATTATAGAGAAAAGAAGAGAAGTTTCTACCTCATTTATTCCAAAGATCTAGTTTCTTCTAAGGTAAGGGTATTATTTCTTTTCGTATTCATGAAGAGAGTTATTTTTTTCAATACTCCTAAAGATTGGTATTCCATTCTTTATTATTCTCATTGGAATAACTTTATGCATGCAATGCGGACTATCGCATGCCAGTGAATTCTTCGTTATTCCATTCTTTATTATTACGTTAGAATAACTCGTCATGTGGACTATCGCATGCCCGGTGGATTCTTACGTTATTCCATTCTTTATTATTCTATTGGAATAACTTTCATCATCTTGATCTATCGCATGCACCGGTGAATTCTTCTATTATTCCATTCTTTATTATTACATTTGAATAACTCAGTATGTCTGTGACTATCGCATGCATGGTGAATTCTTCGTTATTCCATTCTTTATTATTCATCGCTGGAATAACCGTCATGCGTGTGGTCTATCACATGCCCGGTCAATTCTTCTGTTATTCCATTCTTTATTATTCTGTTGGAATAACATGTTTGTGCGGTTTATCGCATGTCTGATGAATTCTTCTGGAATAACCTGTTTGTGCGGTCTATCTCATGCTTGGTGAATTCTTCTATTATTCGATTATTTATTATTCTGTTGGAATAACTCGTATGCATCTTGGTCTATCGCATGCTCGGTGAATTTTTCTCGTTATTCCATTCTTTATTATTACATTGGAATAACTTTGTATGTGCGATCTATCGAATGCCCGGTGAATTCTTACATTATTCCATTCTTTATTATTCGTTAGAATAACATATACGTGTGGTGGACTACCACATGCATGGTGAATGATCATTCGTATTCATTCCTTATTAAATTGTGGAAATGATCTGTCTACGTGGATTACCGCATGGCGAGTGAAAATCCATTTGTAGTATACTCATGAAATTAGTATTCATTTGGTTAATGTTTTGACTTCTATACTCCATGAAATTATTAGAATATCCTGGATATTTGCGCTCCATCCAGTATCTTTTCATGGAAATATTCTTCTGAGCATTTATGAATTTTACTCCATAAAGTAGTATCATGTTGACAATTTGGACGTTATTGATTTCTGGATAAATTAGATTATAAATCCTTAAAATTTATCCTTGAACTTGTTTTATTGAATTATTATGTCATTGTCATCATCCTTATGATTATGTTGTGATGAAAGTCATCTTTGGCTTACGTGCATGGATGGACTTGGTATGATTATGACAAGGGATTATTTGGTATAATCATGACCGTAATGTGACGAATGATGTGGTAAAAGTCCTCATTGGCCTATAGTTCATTGATGGACAGTTGTTGGTATGATTATGACCAGGGATTATTCGGTATAATCATAACCATTGATGATTACATGAATATCCTTGGTCGTGATGCAGGGATGATTCGATTTTATTTATTGTCGAGTCTCAAAGTGATAAAGTTGATGAAAAACTTTTTAAATCATAGAAGATAGTAGATTTTATGCTCTACTTGACTCTTCTAATGGATTGTTTATTCAGCGCAGATTGTTGATCTAAAACTTGTTGTCTTTTATATTATATCGGTTGTTATATTGTTGAAGGCTAAGGATAATTTATTCTGCATTATCTTAGTCATAATATTTCTTACTGGGCTAGTTGAGCTCACCCTTTCTTTCACTGTTCTCTTCAGAAAATGAGAATATAGCTGGGACGAGTCGGGGAATGGATTAATGGTCCAGATGGTTGTTTTAGTAGTCCTCACTATTCTATAAAATAGTGTGAAAATAAATGTAATGAGGACTCCATTGAGTGTGGATATTGTCTAAGAGACAATATTCGTGTTAAAACTCTCAGCTTATGTTTTGTCTTATTTTATATGACAGTTGTATAATTAAGTTTTTATTTGTATTCTGTACCATGTATTTGGCGACTCAAGATGGGTTATGTATACCTATTTTGGGGGCGTCACAGTTGGTATCAAAGCTTTGGGATATGATCCCTAGATGAGATGTGAGACAAGAACTAGAAGGGGGGAGACGGGGAATTCCTTCGCTAGTATGACCTACCTAAATTTATTTGGTATTTAATTGGTCGATCAGAGTATAGGGATAATATGTGATATGTCAATTAACCCTTGTTTTCTGACAGTGTTTGAAAATGGCATCTGAAAATGTTGAGATCAAAGAATGAAGCACATAAGACCGATTGAGTCACCAACGATCAATACCTGTGATAATGTGCAACATGAAGACAATAATCCTCGTGTAAACAACAACACCGATCGATGATGAAGCGATGGGATGTTCAGAGGCTTTATGCAATTCATGCAACATTGGACGAGAGAGAGACTCTCTGTTCAAAATGCGGTGGAAAACTTTGGCAACTCTCGGTTGCACAAACGCTAAGATTTAAGGAGTCTGGACCGCTGCGAATTTTTGGGAAAGCCGAACCACTTAAGGCGAGAGACGTGGATAAAGCGAGATCACCAAGATATTTAATGTCTTGGAATGCTCGAGAGAGTAAAGGTTCCTTCGCCACCTTTATGTGCGTGAAGAAGGCGATTATTGGTGGAAATCAGAAAAGCGTACCCGACTGGCCTTGACTCAAGATGTCTTGGGAGAAGTTCCAAGAGTTATTCAACGACAAGTACTTTACCGAAAGTATTCATCACATGAAGGAGGTGGATTTTATCAAGTTGGAGCAAAATAATATGACCGTGTCGTAATACGAGGCTAAATTTGCGGAGTTATCCTGGTTTGCATCCCATTTGGTCGATAATTAGGAGCGAATGGCGAGAATGTTTCTAAGAGGTTTAAAAACCGATATACGTCAATACCTCATTTCTCACAAACTTTGTTTATATTTAGATGTGGTGAATAGGGCTCAGTTATTGGAGCGCGATAATGAGCCAGCCCAACCAAAAGGTAACAACTAACAACACGATAATAATCGTACCGGTGGCAACGGCCATCGGAACAATGATAACATCGTGGGAGAAATTATCATGCCAAGAATGGTAACCACTTCGGTGGTAATCATGGCCAAGATAATAGAAGTGGAAATTTCTAGAAGAGAAGGTTCAATAATGATGGAAAGACAGCAGCACCAACACCTATTTTCAAGGAAGGAGAACGACCACCAATTGTATGCTATAAATGGAGAGGGGAGGGACATATCAGTCCAAGCTGCACGATGCAGTCCAAAGCATATTACAATTGTGGAAAAGGAGGTCACCTAGCCCGATTATGTCGTGCACCAAAGTCAAGTTCAACTGGGAAGGTGGCACCAAAGGCGGATACGGACAAAACAAAGTCGGTGGTTTCAGGAAGAACATTTTTCGTGACTTCTCAAAAAGCGAGTAACCCGAACGAAGTTAGAACGGGTTAGTTAATTATAAATTCTTACAAAGTCTATACCTTATTAGATACCGATTCTACCCATTCTTTTATCTCTCTTGCTTGCGTTCAACGTTTAAATTTGACCCCAGCGAAGTTAGACTTTGAATTATTAGTTGAAACTTCGTTAGTAGAAACCTTCGTTACCTCCACTATTTAAAAATCTTGTTGATTCAAATCGACACTTTCACGTTACCTGTCAATTTTATCTCTTTAAAAATACTTGCCCTTGATGTAATTTTAGGAAATTGGTTAACTACAAATCATGCCAAAATTAATTATTTTTGTAAGGTTATTAGCTTTCATATTCCTAACCAACTTGTTATGCGAATTCAAGCAACCAAACCACTAAAGTCAATCATTGTCATATCAAGCCATAAGTAAAGAGTCCCGAGCCTTTATCTGGTGACTTTCTTATGTGGAATGTACCGAAGCCAGACTTTTCATAGGCGATGCTGTGAATGACGATGGCAAGTTGATAGGTATCAATGTAACGTGTTATCCAAGTCTTGGGATGAGGGTCACAGTTTTGAATGATATTTCTATCGTTAATAAATTTCCTGTAGTATTTTCGAAAAACTTCCTGGCCTACCCCTAAAGCGTGAAATCGAATTTTGTATTGACCCCAGTACAAAACTCATTTCTAAAACCCTTAAATATTTCTTTAACCAAAACGAAAGTATAATGCGCCAAAGACGTTGGCTCGAGCTGTTGAAAATTACGACCATACCATTCAATACCATCGTGGAAGAACGAACGTGGTAGCTGACGCGTTGAGTAGAAGATCGTATGCGGTTACGAGTGTGACGTTGTTAACACAAAAACCCATTTCATATAACTTACCAATGATGAAGATAGAGTTAAAGACTCTATGGACCCACGTGGTGATATCAAATATACAAGTAGAATTGACTTTAATTGATAAAGTTAAAAGCCGTTCAAGCTATACACCCGGAGCTGATGAATACGAAGAAGAAAGTTCAAGAAGGCGTTATTCTAGAAACAAGAGTCGATGAATAGAGGAAATCTCAAACCTCGATTTAATTGGCCCATTTGAAATCCTCGATCGAGTTGGAACTGTGGCCTATAGACTCATTTCACCGCCAAGTATGTCACGTGTTCATAACATTTTTTTTACGTATCGATGTTACGTAATTATGTGGATGACCCGAACCACATTATTGAATTGGAATTAGATGAGATAGAAGAAGATTTAACGTATGAGGAGATACATGTTAAAATCTTGGATAAGAAGTGTAAGACCCCAACTTATTATAAATAAAATTGAATTTTCTCTATTCATTATTCTAAATTAATAAGGTGTTAATTTGATATAATGCTTTGGTTATGGGTAAAATGTGCAAATTTTACAAAATAAGCAAGTGGTTATAAAATATTCATTTTTTTGTCTGGAATATTCTTTTTGGTCGTGGAATATTCTTTTATCTGGGAATATTCGCATACAACCAAGACAACCATTCGTGGGGATCATAACAGAATAACTGTCGAATGAAGAAAACGACAAAGTATGAGTTTTTATAAATAACGGCGTAATTATTATTTATTAACATCGTTGGATTACCCGGTGGTTAAAATATAAGAATATGTCTGGTCGTGGTTGCACAAGAAGACATACGGTATTGAACAAAGATTGTTGAATCATTGATTCGCACGTAAGAAAACACTACTCAATAATTGTTACGTGAGTTATCGCTCAATATTTTATTTTATTGATTCAATAATTACTGCGTTGATATTTAATATTATTGTTGTTTCAATAATTGTCACTGCACGGTATTTCCCATTATCAGATCAATATTTCATATTATTTGAATAATATTATTAGATAGCATTATTGGCAATGTCTAGAAAGTTCATCAAGGAGAGGTTTGGTCACCTAATCATGCGCTCAAGTAAGGAGAAATCCTTATTCGAAAGCCCTCTCTTCAGGAAACTTTGGTTGTCATAATTGTGATTACGTAATATTTTTGTGAATAATTAATTATTGATTTATATGATAAAAAAATATTTATTTGATGTGGATATAAATGATGGATTTATTTATTTTATGTGGTTATAAATGAAGGAATTAATGTTGAGGTGTTTTATCAGTATTTTTGTTGGAATGGAGGTATTAAAACCATCCGTTTGTGGATTTTGGATATTTTTGGTTTGGAATTTAGAGAAACTCAAAATTACAAAGTTGTAGATAATTCGATTTCGTGTGGAATGGACATAAAATTCGTATTTTTCTGATAAACGAGCTATTTTATATGAATTACTGAAGTTTCAGAAAATAAAATAATTTTTATTAAATTATGGGTGGGACCCACTTTTTGGTTGGTGTTGAATGCACATGGGCGGCTGAAAAATTTTAGAATTGGTGGCTAGCTTGCTTGCGTAGAAGAAAGAATAAGAAATAATAATATTCTATTATTTTAGTCTCCTTTGGCATTCTAGCATTTTCCTATAAATAGAGGGCTAAGTTAGAATTGAAAATCACACCAGAGACAAGTTTTCTCTCTTTCTCTCTCTATATTATCGGGCGTATTCTTGTGAGTATTTTGATACTTTGAGTGTTGCTATACGATGCAAGTTTCTGTCAGCACTATATCCGAAATTCAGTCAGAAGTACGGTTATTTTGAGTTAAGGAATGTTATTTTCTTCTCAAATGATATAATTTTTTTCAATATCATTATGCCGAAATATTGGTGAACTTTTAATCAAATTTAGAACTTTTTTGTGTGGGGTTCTTATTCACGATACTTCAGACTATTCATAGAAAAATGAAAATTTTCCTTTTTGTCCAAGATGTCTATTTTGGCTACTATCTTTGATGTAGATCCATGTTTTGATCGTTCTTTTTGAATTTCGCTTCACTATTGGTTATTATGAAGTATTATTGATCTTGGATAAACCATTATACTTAATCCCTAATATTTGTCCTTCCATCTCATTTGGATTCGCTTTTCTTTTAAATAATTTTCATCATCCTCGCCTTAAATGATGATATTATGAATATCTTTAGCTTTTGTAGTGCAAAAGATGAATGATTAATCGATAAATATCTTTGGCCCGTAGTAGTGCAAGATGAACAAGTGTTAAGATGAACATGACCAACTGGTGATACAAATGAATATCTTTGGCCTGTAGAGCAAAGATGAATATTTGATTAAAGATGTATATTGATTGTTGTTATAGGGATAAAATATTGATGATGAACTTTTAAATCTTAGAAGATAGTAGAATTCATTCTCTACGTGACTCTTCTAATGGATTGCTATTTCCGCTGCAGTTGTTGATCTAAAATTTGTTGTCTACTGTATTCTATCAGAATTTTCCCTGTTGAAGACTAATGATAATTTGTTGTATATTATCTTAGTCTTAATATTCTTTACTGGGCTAGTTGAGCTCACCCTTTTCCTTTTTGTTCCATTTTTCTTCTCAGGAGGTGAGAACATAGCAGGATCAAGTCGGGGTATGAAGTGATGGTTCTAAAAAGATGTTTTAGCAGTCCTCACTATTTCTGTAAAATAGTGTATGAATAATTATAATGAGGACTTATTTGAGTGTTGATATTGTCTAGAAGACAATATTTGTATTTAAACTCACAGTATGTGTTGTCATATTTTGCACGATAATTATATTATTGAAGTTGTAGTTTACTTTCTGTACCATGTATTTGGCGACTCAGAATGGGTGTTGTATACCTATTTTGGGGGCGCCACAAGAAGGATCATATTCGACACTCAAAGGTTATACCTCAAGAGTTAGAATCTGAAATGAAGTCAAGATATCCTCACCTCTTCTAAGATACCAGTATCGCATATAAATTTCGAGGGCGAAATTTCATAAGGAGGGGAGATTGTAAGACCCCGATTTTTATGAAATGAAAGTATTCAATTTTCTTATAATTATTATTTTATTTCATAAATGGTTAAATTGATAAAAGGTTAAAGTTATGGGTGATATGTGAAATTTTTTGCAAAGTATGCAAGTTGTTATAAAATATTCGTTTGGTCGGGGAATATTCTTTTTGTCGGGGAATATCCCATGACGACGCAAGATAATCATTAGTGGACCCCCTTAATGGAAGTATTGTCGTAGTAGTAAGAAAAGCACGTAATTATCTTTTATAAAAATAACGAGAAAGTGTTACCATTAAAACTATTGAACTACCCTTAGTAGTAAAAGTACAAAGAATACGCGTGGTTGCATAGTAAAGACACACAGTATTGATTATTGATGTTTACGTAAGAAGTCACTCAATTATACTCAATTATTGCTACGATGAATTGTTGATCATATCTCTCATATTATTGATTCAATTATTATCACAAGATTATCATCGCATAATATGTTATATTATTAAATCAATAATTGAGAGGCAAAAAGTTATTCATATTATTATTTGCAATATTGAAAATGTCTAGAAGTTCGGCCAAAAGAGGTTTGGTCACCTAATTGCGCTTTCAATAAGGAGAAATCCTTATCGGAAAAGCCCTCTTTCCTGGGAAGCGACACGGTTGTTAAATATTGTGAGTTATAATATTAATGATGAATGAGTTCATGTTGATTAAAGATGAAATTGATAATTCCATTGTGTGGGAATTATTAGTGTTAGTGGAAATCGATATTTATTTCGATGATAATTAATGTCTGGAGGTTATATTGACCAATCGAGTAATTCACCGAATAAATGAGTAATTAATTGCTATTCACATGCTTATAACTATGTGTTCACATGTGTGTACTATTGATTCACATGATTTACTATTAGGGAAGTTGGTGCAAGATTGATAATACTTGCATGACTAAATTAAAAATAGAGGTATAGATGAAGGTACTATACTATAATTAGTTTTTTTCACATGATTATACTATTGAGTCACATGAATGAACTATTAATTCACATGATTTACTATTAGAGGAGGTGGTGCAAGTTTGATAATACTTACAGGACTAAATTAAAAATGAAAAAAAAGAGGGAGGTATTATACTGTAATATTTTGAGCCCTAAAATGTGCAATTATTGAAACTATATTTTTCTATAAATAGAAGCTCATTCTTCCTTCATTTCTCACCAATTCTCTAAGTCTCACAAGAGCAATTATTATAGAGAGAAAGAAGAAGAGAAGTTTGCTACCTCACTATTCCAGTATCTAGTTTCTTCTATGGTAAGGGGTATTATTTCTTTCGTATTCATGAAGAGAGTTATTTTCTTTTAATACTCGTAAAGATTGTTATTCCATTCTTTATTATTCTGTTGGAATAACCTGTCTGTGCGGGCTATCGCATGCCTGGTGAATTCCTCTGTTATTTCATTCTTTATTATTTTATTGGAATAACCTGTTTGTGTGGACTATCGCATGCCTGGTGGATTCTTCTGTTATTCCATTCTTTATTATTCTGTTGGAATAACCTGTCTGTGCGGTCTATCGCATGCCTGGTGAATTATTCTGTTGTTCCATTCTTTATTATACTGTTAGAATAACTTCATTCATGCAATGACTATCGCACGTATCCGGTGCTCGTGAATTCTTTTGTTATTCCATTCTTTATTATTCATTGGAATAACTCATCATGCGATCTATCTCATGCCCGTAAATTCTTCTCGTTATTTCATTCTTTATTATTCTCGTTGGAATAACTTCGTCTGCATTTGGCCTATCGCATGCTTGGTGAATTCTTCTATTATTCGATTATTTATTATTACATTTGAATAACTCTGTCTACGCGATCTATCGCATGCCCGTGAATTCTTTCGTTATTCCATTCTTTATTATTCTCTTTGAAATAACTCGCATGTATGCGGTTTATCGCATGCCCAGTGAATTCTTCTATTATTCCATTCTTTATTATTATGTTGAATAACTTGTCATGCGATGCGGCTCTATTGCATGCCCGATGAATTCTTCTGTTATTCCATTCTTTATTATTCTGTTAGAATAACCTGTCTGTGCGGTCTATCATATGCCTGGTTAATTCTTCTGTTATTCCATTCTTTATTATTCTGTTAGAATAACCTGTCTTTGTGGACTACCGCATGGATGGTGAATGATCCTTCGTATTCATTCTTTATTAAATTATGGAAATGATCTGTCTACGTGGATTACCGCATGGCGGGTGAAAATCTATTTGTAGTTTCATATATTCTAGTATACTCATTTGGATAAAGTTTTAACTTCTATACTCCATGAAATTAGTAGAATATCCTGGATATTTGCGCTTTATCCAGTATCTTTTCATGGAAATATTCTTCTGAGCATTCTTGAATTTTACTCCACAAAGCAGTATCATGTTGACAATTTGGACGTTATTGATTTCTGGATAAATTAGATTATAAATCTTTAAAATTTATCCTTGAACTTGTTTTATTGAATTATTATGTCATTGTCATCATCCTCATGCTTATGTTGTGATGAAAGTCATCTTTGGCTTACGTGCATAGATGTACTTTATATGATTATGACCAGAGATTATTCGGTATTATCATGACCGTAATGTGACGAATGACGTGGTGAAAGTCCTCATTGGCCTGTAGTTCATCGATGGATAGTTGTTGGTATGATTATGACCAGGGATTATTCAGTATAATCATGACCATTGATGATTACATCAATATCCTTGGCCATGATGCAGGGATGATTCGATTTTATTTATTAAGTTGAGTCTCAGCAATAAAGTTGATGAAAAACTTTTTAAATCATAGAAGATAGTAGATTTTATGCTCTACTTGACTCTTCTAATGGATTGCTTATTCCGCTGTAGTTGTTGATCTAAAACTTGTTGTCTTTTATATTATATCAGTTGTTATACTGTTGAAGGCTAAGGATAATTTATTCGCATTATCTTAGTCATAATATTTCTTCTTTGGGCTAGTTGAGCTCACCCTTTCTTTCACCGTTCTCTTCGGAAAATGAGAATATAAATTTTGGGGACGAGTCGGGGAACGGATTGATGGTCCAAATGGTTGTTTTAGTAGTCCTCACTATTCTATAAAATAGTGTGACAATAAATGTAATGAGGACTCCATTGAGTGTGGATATTGTCTAGAAGACAATATTCGTGTTTAAACTCTCACTTATGTTTTTGTCGTATTTTACATTTACGGTTGTATAATTAAGTTTTTATTTGTATTCTGTACCATGTATTTGGCGACTCAAGATGGGTGATGTATACCTATTTTGGGGGCGTCACATTACCTATTGATCTTATCTCTTTGAAAATACTTGCATTTGATGTGGTTTTAGGAATCGACTAGTTAACTACTCATCATGCTAAAATTGATTGTTTTCGTAAGGTTGTTAGTTTTCATATTCCTAACCAATTTATTATGTGAATTCAAACAACTAAACCACTAAAGTTAATCACTGTCATATCAAAGTCATAAGTAAAGAGCCCCGAGCCTTTATCTGGTGACTTCCAAGTCTTAGGATGCACCGAAGCCAGACTCTCTATTGGGGACGCCGTGAATAACAGTGGCAAGTTGATAGATATCAATGTGAGGTGCTATCCAATTCTTGGATGAGAGTCACAGTTTTGAATGATATTTCTATTGTTAATAAATTTCCTGACGTATTCCCCGAAGAACTCCTAGCTTACCCCCAGAACGTGAAATCGAAATTTGTATTGACCTTGAACCCGATACAAAACCCTCAAATATTTCTTCACCCAAAACGAACGTAATGTGCGCCAAAGACGTTGGCTCGAGCTGTTGAAAGATTACGGCCATGCCATTCAATTCCATCCTGGAAAAATGAACGTAGTAGATGACGCGTTGAGTAGAAGATCGTATGCAGTTATGAGTGCGACGTTGTTAACACAAAGACCCATTTTGTACGACTTACAAAAGATGGAGATAGAGTTAAAGACTCCAAGGACTCGCGTGATGATGTCAAATATACGATTAGAATCGACTTTAATCGATAAAGTTAAAGTTGATCAAGCTATAGACCCAGAACTGATGAATATGAAGAAGAAGGTTCAAGAAGGCGTTATTCTAGAAGCAGGAATCGACGAAGAGAGAAAATCTCAACCCTCGATTTAATTAGTCCATTTAAAATCCTCGATCGAGTAGGAACTGTGGCCTATAGACTCGTCTTACCGCTAAGTATGTCGCGTGTTCATAATATTTTTCATGTATCGATGTTACGTAAATATGTGGACGACCCGAACCACATTAATGAATTAGAACCAAACGAGATAGCGGTAGATTTAACGTATGAAGAGGTATCTATTAAAATCTTTGATAAGAAGAAACACATTCTACGCTTAAAGGTTATACCTCAAGAGTTAGAATCTGAAATGAAAATAAGGTATCCTCACGTCTTCGACATACCAGGTACGTACATCAATTTCGAGGATGAAATTTCATAAGAAGGGGAGATTGTAAGACCCCAACTTTTATGAATAAAGATTTAATTTTCTCGAAATATTTTTTTTTAATAATAAGGTGTGGATTTGATATAATGTTATAGTTGTGGGTAATATTTACAAATTTTATAAAGTAAGCAAGTTGTTATAAAATATTTGATTGGTCGAGGAATATTCGTTTTATCAGGGAATATTAACGATTTACGGCACAATCATTAGTGGATCCCCATAATGTAATTCATTGTCGGAGTTAGAAAAGCAGCGTAAATAAATTTTTATAAAAATATCGGCGAAAGTTTTACCGTTAACTATTGAAATACTCGGTGATAAAAGTAAAGTAATACGCATGGTTGCATAGTACGTAGCACACAGTATTGTACAATATCTTTGATTATTGATGTTTATGTGAAAAATCACTCAGTTTTACTCAATTATTGCCACAGTAATTGCTGCATAGTATCTCACGTTATTGATTCAATTATTATCACAATATTTTATATTATTAAATCAATAATTGAGACGAAAAAGTTATTCATATTATTATTTGCATTATTGACGATGTCTAGAAAGTTCTGTCGAGGAAAGGGGTTTGGTTACCTAATTGCGCGCCAATAAAGAAAAATTCTTATCGGAAAGCCCCCTCTTTCCTGGGAATGATCTGGCTATTAATATTGTGAGTTATAAAATTAATGATGAATGTTATTAAAAGTGTGTTTAGTGAAGCCAAGTGAATTAGAGGGGTTTTTTATGAAGTACTTATTTATAACAAGTTTTATTTTTTATGAAAAATAGAATATATTATATTTTATTATGCATAGTGTTTGCATAGTGTCTGTATAGTGTTTGCATAATAAAATTATATGAATTTTTGAAAATCGTCCGTGAATATTACTGTTCACCCGCGATTTCTCCTACTATGTGTCCAGTATCCTGCAATTCTCCTATAAATAGGATGCTCAGTTTAGATGAAAATCACACCAGAATCAGAGATTTCTTCTTCTATAATATTGAGTGCATTTCTTTAGAGTTTAAGGAAGCTTTGAATGCAGAAAACAATATAAGTTTTCTTCAAGAATATCTCCGCTATACCAGTCAGAATTACTCTTCTTTTGAGGTAAGGGGTATTATTTATTTCATATTCAGAAGAGATATTATTTTTCGTATTCGTAAGGAATTTTATTTTCGTTCAATATCCGTAAGAAATATTATCTTCGTTAATATTCGTAAGGAATATTATTTTTGTTCAATATTCGTAAGGGATATTATTTTTGTTCAATATTCGTAAGAAAAAATATTTTCTTTCATACTCTGTAGTATGTAAGTAATATTATTTCGTTTCAGATTCTGAATTTTATACTCATTTTGTTAAATGTTTTTTCTATACTCCTTGAAATTAGTAGAATATCCTTGAAATTTGCGCTTCATCTAGTATCGTTTCACAAGGATATTTTTCTGAACATTCTTGTTAAATTTTAATCTTTTCATGTCGGAGTACTATTTATGGGTACTATTCATACATACGACACTATTCATACGTACAATACTATTCATACGTACGATACTATTCATGGGGTACTATTCACAAAGTACTATTCATTGGATACTATTCACCTGAAAAATTAATTTTTTTTCTATCCAAATTATTTTTGATACATGTATATTATTCTTGAATTTTACTCCACAAAGCAGTTATCATGTTGTTAATTTAGACATTTTAAAACTCTGGATAAATTTTTAAAGTCTTTAATATTTATCCTTGATTTCGTTTGATTGATGATTATATCATTGTCATCATCTTCATGCTTATATTGTGATGAAAGTCATCTTTGGCCCGTAGTGCATAGATGGATTGTTGATTGGTATGATTATGACCAGGGATTATTCGGTATAATAATGACCTGTAATGTTATAAATGATGTGGTAAAAGTCCTCATTGTCCCGTAGTGCATTGATGGACAGTTATTGGTATGATCATGACCATGTGTTTTCTTGGGCCAAGGGTGCAAAGATGAATTGTTGTTTGGCATGACCATGACCATTGGTGATAACACGAATATCCTTGGCCCGTAGTGCATGGATAATTCAGGTGATGTGGATTATTTATTAAGCTAAGTCTCAGCGATAAATTTGATGATAAACTTTTAAATCATAGAAGATAGTAGATATCATGCTTTACTTGACTCTTCTAATGGATTGCTTATTCTACTGCAGTTGTTGATCTATATTATCTTAGTCATAATGTTCATTACTGGGCTAGTTGAGCTCACCCTTCTCTTTAGGAAATGAGAATATAGCTGGGACTAGTCAAGGAATTGAGTGACGGTCCTAGATGGTTACTATAGTAGTCCTCACTATTCTATAAAATAGTGTGATAATAATTGTAATGGGGACTTATTTTGATTTTGGATATTGTCTAGAAGACAATATTTGTATCAAAACTCATAACTTATATTTTGTCGTATTCTGCACGACACTTAACAATTGTATAATTATGTTTGTAACAGAATTCTATACCATGTATTTTTCGACTCAGAATGGGTGATGTATACCTATTTTGGGGCGTCACAAAGAAGTCCTTTGTATTTAATGGCTCTCTCATTCTTCATCTTTAACCTATTTATTTGACCGGCTGCAACACATATTAGACTCGAATCTGGACAAAATTCAACGCACCAACGAACCACTAACGCTTTGACTTCGAATCCGACGAACTAAAATTGGATATCTGGTTCAAAGGAAAGAGAAATACTCGGGTTCGCACCGGCTTACCGGAATCACGATACAACCGATCACACTCAAGCATCATATGCTCCAGATCTTCATTCGTAAAAAAAATCAAAGCATCCAGGTCTTCACCAGATAACTAATCTTTAACTGATCTCTCTTTGATGAAATATACCCTAATCTATCTTAGTAATAAAGTTTTTGATTTGGGAATTTTAAAAGGAAGAAGAAGCACGCGACTGATTCTTCACTCTTGTTTTAATTTTGATTTGGTCCTATTTTTTATTTTTGTTTTATTTTTATGTTTAGTTATTAATATGTTTTAATATTTTTAATAATATGTTTCTTTTATGTTTAAGTTTAAATTTAATGATTTCAATCAGTATTAATATTAATATTAATTTTCAAAATAAAAATAATAATTAAAAGAAAGGAATAGAGAGAAAGAAAAAGAAAAAATTATAAAGAAAATGAATTAAAATATTTATTTTAATTTTATTATTATATTAATTATTTTTTTGCCACATAATTAATGATTTTATTTTTTTATGTTGCCACATAAGAAAATAAGAATTTTTTTATTTTTTTTAATGCCACGTAAGAAAATATTTCACGTCAGCTAACAGAATGACCTGATTTTTAAATTTTAAAAAGAACAGTGGGCCAATTGTATTTTTTTAAAAGTAGAGTAGCTATTGACTTACAATTCGACGATCAAAATGAGGTAAAGGTATTTTTTGCCTTATGAAATTCTAAAATTTAAATTAGGATGTGAATTTATTTTAATTTTTGAAAGAAAAACTTTGTACTTTGATAATACTTTTCAAATGGCAAAACTCATGTTTATTATTGGGCCATGATATTTTCGGTGTTGGGCCGAGTTACTTGGTCATCTACCGGGTCATTTCAGTTGGGCCCGATTAGTTGGGTCCTCTTTGTTGGGTCGGGTCAGTGGGCTGACCCGGCAGATATTTAAATATCTATATCTTTGACTGGTAATGATGAATAAGACAGCTGTTGACCGATATGTCTGCAAGGCATTAATGTGGATGGGATTCAGTCGGCCGAAGGTGGCAAATAGTGATGGGATGTGGCAGTGTTTGCGCACGAATACCGAGATCGCCAATTGTGGGGACCGTACAAGAAGGGTGGTGGATGGCATGCGTTAAACCCGTCTCGAGAGTATATTATAGCAAGGAAGTCTTCTAAGAAAAGGTAACTGATAATTTTATCTCTCTCAATACACTAGATATTTTATCCTCCATTGTTAACCTTGTGATCGCTTTTCAGATCGACTCTCACGCTCGAAGTTATCCATGACTATTCGATTTAAATCAAGCTTTTGGTGTTGATCGTGTTTATTGTGCAGGATCAGGACGTCTTACGTGATTGGGACGTGGCAGAAGATCTTGGCATTAACATTGGAACTAGAAGGAGGGCTGTGTTCTAGTGCTTTTGAGTTTTCAATCACAAGTTTTCAGTTGTTCTACGTCAGAAGATGGTGAGGAGTAGAACTGTTACACCGGAGGGACAGCCAATGGTTGTAAGCTCTTCCATACAACGTATCTCTGTCAGGGATCGTCTGGGTCCCTCAAAGAGTGTTCACGATAGCACGGCTTCTAAGCATGATTCATGGGGTTTTCGTTCGAGAGCCCATGGTGAAGTCAAAAGGAGGTTGGTCTTTGCTATTAATAAGGAGCGCGTGATCATGGCCGAAGGTGAGTAAAAGGCATCCCGCCTAGAACTCGGCAGCGAAGTGGTCATGATGATAAAGCTGCCAAGCTGGCAAAGATGACAGACGAAGCAGATAAAGCTTTGGAGGTTCTCTTGAAGCAGAGCGAGGATATAGCTAAGCAGATGCTTTAAATGGCAAAGCTGAAGGAGATGCTTCAGATGGCAGAGCTGAAGGACGAGGCGTCCAATTATGTCCAGTCTGAAAGACATAATAAGCTTAAAGATGGACAACCATGAGTTGGAAAGAAGTCTATGCATTTTGAAGATATGTCTTGAGGCCGCCCTCATGACCAAAGAAGACCAAGGAACCATACTTCTGAGCATCCGAAGAGGGTACCTCACCCTAGGGGTTCTCGGGGCTATGGCACAAGTAGACGAGGGAGCAGCTCAAGAGGATATTCACCCGAGAATAAAAAGAAGGCACTCCGACTTGAGTGTTCTCGCCACTGCCAAAGGGCTCATCACCGAAGCAGATCTAGAAGCCGCACTCCTGAGAATCTGAAGAGGGCACACCGCCCTACGGATACTCATCGTCGAAGAAGCCCATTTAAAGTTATAGGTTCAGATGGAAAGCAGTACCCGGTTTACTATGCAAGTCATGTCCTTAGGGATGTTAAAATCAGCTGAGGAGTCCGACAAAGCCGTTGCAGTGTTTCAGCAGAAGCAGAGTATGCTCTTCGGGAAGTTCACGATGGCATTTGTGGCGATCATTTGGCTGTAAAGTCATTGGCCTACAAGGTACTTCGGCAGGGATATTATTGGCCTACAATTTTTTAGGAAGCTACGGAGTATGTGAAGAAATGCCAGAAGTGTCAGCTCAACAGTACGATCCCACATCAGCCACCGGAAGAGCTATATTCGATTCTATCTCCTATACCCTTTGTTGTCTGGGGGGTAGATATACTGGGTCTATTGCCGTAAGCTAAAGGTCAGGTTTGTGGGATCGAAGTTTGAAATATTCTTGAAAGAACTGGGAATTCAGCACAGAAAGACTTCGGTAGCTCACCTCCAAAATTCACAACGGTGTAAGGAGGTTCGGGTGGACTCGCTGACCATTCGATGGTAGCCTTATCGGCAGGTGGTCCTTATGAATTTGTCAGGCCCTTCGTGGTAGGCAAACTTCATCGGTGTAAGGAGGTTCGGGTGGACTCGCTGACCATTTGATGGTAGCCTTATCGGCAGGTGGTCCTTATGAATTTGTCAGGCCCTTCGTGGTAGGTAAACTTCATCGGTGTAAGGAGGGTCGGGTGGACTCGCTGGCCATTCGATGGTAGCCTTTTCGGCAGGTGTGTCCTCATGGGTTTGTTATATCCTGCGTGGTAAACAAATTCCATAGTCCTTTTAAAATTGTTATACACTGCGTGGTAGACAAATTCACAATGGTATGAGGAGATTTGGGTGGACTCGCTGACCATTCGATGGTAGCCTTATTGGCATGTGCGTCCTTATATACTTGTTATACCCCGTGTGGTAAACAAATTCTATGGTCCTTATATACTTATTATATCCCGTGTGGTAAACAAGATCCCAATGGCGCAAGGAGGATTGGTCGGATTCACCTTATACATGATCTGTCTCACACTTTGGTAACGATAAGTATGCATTACTTTATTTTGTTCAAGTGTTGAGTTCGATTCATTAAGTTCAGTTTATATCATCTCTTAACTTAATTGTTATATGCCTTACCTGATTCACAATTTAAGTTAAGTTTAAAATAATCTTGTACATTTTTCAAGTTGATTGATACTGAATTATTGACAAGAAAGTATTAACGCAGAAGTCATGACAAATGAAGTTGATATTTTATTAATATTAACTGTTCACATAAAGTTAGAATTTTTACAGAAAGTTCTACAGCTAAAGGTAAAGGGAGGTCATCTTCAGGCTTCTCCATTGTCATCATCGTTGTCTAAAGAGTCTAGAAGAGATGGATCTACCTTGGCCGCGACAAACTTTTTCTTGCCTTTACTTCGGCAGATTTCATATCCTTTGGCATACATATGGACGATCTAATCGCTCACCATGGATTTTTCTCAGATTCGCTAGATCTCCTTACGAAGATCTTGACAAATGGGCGGATCCAAGTTCCTAAGGGCCCGAAGTTCTCGTAGTTCCACTTCATGCTTTTGACAATGTGCTAGATATCTTGCTTCTTTAGCGTGAATATTGTTATTTTGCTCCGCCAAGCTCTGATTAGACTCGGCCAGATCTTCATTCTTCTTCGTCAAAATTTTATTCTTCTGAAGCAGGTCGACATGTATATCTGTGATGACCCGATGTGTGGCCTTGGTCATCTCAAGCTCTTTTTTGACCTTGTCGAGATCCTTCCAAAGGCACTCATTGTTGAAGAGAGCAATGTCAAGGTTGTTTCTCTCTTTTGCCAATGCAGACTTCAGAATGGCGTTCTCTCCCTTCTAAGTAGGCGTCTTCTTGGTTTACTTCTTCAGATTTGGGACGGAGGCACCCGAAGATAGCGTTTGCCTGCAGATGACCATTATTAGTCAATTCGTTCAAATTGATGGGCAGGGATGTAAATGGATAAGTCAAAAATCAAATTCCTTTAGTCTGGTATTTCATTCCTTCATCGTCGTCAGTCCATAATGGAACTATCACACGAACCGATGATCATTCCAGATTACGAACGCATGCTATTAGAGGTTCCATATACGGAATTTCTCATGGATTCGGCAGAGAGTGAGGGATCTCATCGATATGCGCCTACTTATTCTTTGGGCTCTTTGTCGAAACCACGATTTCAACTGTGGTGTCCGAAGGAAGATCGGCTTCGTGGGAGGTACTTGTGGCTCTTCTACAATTGGAGGAGTTATTTGGATTTTTTCTTTTTTGCACGAAGGACTCGGGTCCGATTCATCGAGGGCATATCGAGGAAGCACTCGTTGTAAGAAGTCCAGGTGATGGGGTGTTTTGATTTTCACCGAACTTACTTTTTTTGGCGAGGTTGGCTTGTCCCTTCAGTGGGAGTTGATTCTTTGGCTTGAGCTTCGGTAGTTAAAGGCTCTTCAGTTGGTACTTCTGTAGAGGTCGACGAAGATAAACCCTTTGTGTTGCTATTTGATGTTCACCAGATGAGCCTCGGTAAGCTATATTTTGGGCCTTTATTAATCTTCTTATAAATCCTTTTGTCATGGACCGATGCCATTTATACTCTTTCATTAAACATCTTGTTTAATAAAAGACTGGGGAGTAATATTGGGCCATGATATTTTCGGTATTGGGCCAAGTTACTTGATCATCTACCGGGTCATTTCAGTTGGGCCCGATCAGTTGGGTCATCTTTGTTGGGTCGGGTCAGTGGACTGACCCGGTAAATATTTAAATATCTACATCTTTGACTGATAATGATGAATAAGACAGTTGTTGACCGATATGTTTGCAAGGCATTAATATGGATGAGATTGATCGATTGAAGGTGGCAAAACATTATGGGATGTGGCGGTCTTTGCAGACGCAACAATTTGAGATCGCCAAATGGGGGATCGTGGTCAAGAGGTGGTGGATGGCACAAGAAACCGGGTCTGAGAGTATATCATAGCAAGGAAATCTTCTAAGAAAAGGTAACTGATAATTTTATCTCTCTCAATACACTAGATATTTTATCCTCCATTATTAACCTTGTGATCATCAGTCTCGACTCTCACACCGAAGTTTATCCCCGACGGTTGAAACCGTCAAGCTTTTGGTGTTGATCGTGTTTATTGTGCAGGATCAGGACATCTTACGTGATTGGGACGTGACAGAAGATCTTGACGTTAACATTTATCATATTGAATATTGATCTTGTCATATGTTGTGCAATATGTGCTAACCTATTTTTTATGGATAATGTTTAGGGTATTAAATTTTTAGTCTTAAATAGTATTTCAAATAATTTTAATTGTCTTATTCAATGTCACATCATTTAAATATTATCAATTTTTTTTATTGCAATTGATAGGATGAACTAAAAAAGAAGATTGAATTAACACAACTCATTATCTTAAATTAATTGGATGTCCATGTTTTTGTCTTCTCTCTCTTCGCATCTTCTTCTCTCCTTCAGCTGATGTTGATTCTAGTCCATAACTATGGAGTACTAGATCCCTGTACACTGTACACAGACGATAGATAAGTTACATGACAAGTTTTGTCCACACCTTTAAAACTTGTTATCTATATATAAATCAGGGCCGGCTATAGGCTATATATAGCCACTTGTTCATGCATCCGATCAAAAATCCTTATCCAGAATTGACGCATCGTTGTGAAATCTCTACAAATTTAATTTACCCCACCACTAATATTTGTATTGTAGCATCTGCTAGCTTGAAGATTATATGGTTCTCATTCTGCCTCATTTTTCATATTTTATAAATTCTAAGGTGTTGAATGAAACGGCTCAAAGAAAAAGACCATTAAAGATATATATATATATATGTCGGATCTTAAAGTTTCATGATTTATGTAATATACCATATATCCCTTTAGAGAGCGGATCGGACTGACGACGATTAAAATCGTCGTATATATATGTAACCGCTGCCTTAATTTTTAGCGACAGACAACTTATAGCGATGAACAGAAAATCCGCTTAAATTCATCGTTAAAGGAGGATATGCAAGATATGTTAGATAAAAGGTGAGCTTAAGATCCGGATCGTATATATATATATATATATATATATATATATGCGTCGCGTCTTGGCGATGCGTCAAGGTATGTTTGTTTATGAAATTTAAATGAGGAATTTACAAAATTGAATCATTTAGCCAAAAAAAAAATATTTGTTACCTTTCAATGGAATAAAATTTATATTGAACATCTCAATTTTCTTTCCAAAAATTAAAAAAATTAAGATTTTTATTATTGTTTTTCTTTCCTTTTATTTTAATAAGAATTTGTTGTTATCACATTATAAGATGTGCAGTCACTTGGAGTTACAGTTTTAAGTATATGTTTTACCATATGTAGCATTATTAAGAATAGAATCATGCTATTTTATGTATTGCTATAAATTTGTTGAATTATAGTTATAAAATATACCAATACATGGAATTAGATAGAGCTAACAAAGTGCTTCGGATTGTTTTTAAATAAAATTTTTTTTAATTTTTTTATATTAATAGTGATTATAAAATATATCATTTAAATTTCAAATTGACTTACTACTATTATTAGAATGACTAAATTTTGCTTTAAATGAATAACTACTAATCACATATTAAGTGTTATCATTGTGATTCTTTCGTTATTTCTAATTTAATATTAAGTTTTATATATAGTTTCAAAATTTAATATTTAATTTTTATAATCAATCATTCATACTTATATATGCATTTTTAATTATAGTTCAAATTTGAATGAAAACCTAAAAGCCTAAACAGGGGCGGATCCATGCTTGGGACAGGGACACTTGGCCCCACTGAATTTTCTGGTGCCATGGTCTTGTCTTGAGATGTGTTCATATTTGTTAATTTTGTTTTGAATTTTTCAACTGCACATAGACATAGTCTAGGAGCTTTTGGACTTATGACTTCTTTGGCAATATTTTTCTATTCCTAGCGGGATGTAATGCTATTTATTATAGGTTAGGAATTAGTTTTTTAGATTAGCCAGGGGTTTTTAGTCTCACGGGAGTTGGGATTAATATATTGAATTACAATGTCTTATCTTTAATTTGTAAATTAATATACAAATAAATTTATCAAAAAAAAATTGAGTACATGTGTTGTGTACTTTCACAATGTCACTTTAAAGTATCAAATATCAACTATACATTTTAGTTAAATTATTCAGTCTTATTTTTTCTCTTGCGTATAATTACTAATAAATAATTGTATTCTTTTGTTTTTTCTTTAAAACAAATTGTACTCTTTTTATAACAGTTACAATTTATTTGATTTCTGTATTTTTTCCCCAACATTTAACAACAATAAATATTGAATATAGCATCCCCTAAATTAATTTTCTCTTTAAAATTTTGTTATATTTAATTTTAAATTTTTTATTCAATTTCTCTCTTTAATTTTTATACATTTTATTTCTAACATTTATTTCTTATCGTGTCACTTTCTCTCTTTTACTATTTACTCATTATTTCTATTTAAAAAAATTTCATTCACCGTCTCACTCTTATAAATTTTCTTTTTCTTTATACAAATTATAGGGAGAGATAGTATATAAATAAATTTAGATTTTTTTCCTTCTCTAATGCTTGATGGAGTAATTTGGTATCTCCGTTCCAAATAGAGAATCAATTTTGATATTAAGTTGTGGTATTTTCATATTTAAAATTGATATGAATACACTAAAATATTGATATGAATAAATTAAGAAAAGAAAAGATGATGTGCATTGTGACGCCCCCAAAATAGGTATACATCACCTATTCTGAGTCGCCAAATATATGGTACAGAATACAAATACAATCTTTAATATACAACAAGAAAAGTCATGAGTTTTAATACAAATATTGTCTTCAGACAATATCCACTCTCGAATAAGTCCTCAAGACATTTATTGTCACACTATTTAATGTAATAGTGAGGACTACTAATACTATCATCTGGACCGTCACACCTGCTTCCCGACTAGTTCCGATTCGTTCTCATTTCTAAAAAAAACAGTGAAAGAAAGGGTGAACTCAACTAGCCCAAAGAAGAAATATTATGACTAAGATAATGCAGAATAAATTATCATTAGTCTTCAACAATGTTAAACTGATAAAATACAATAGACATTAAGTTTAACTGCAGCGGAACATGCAATCTATTAAAAGAGTCAAGTAGAGAATAAAATCTACTATCTTTTATATTTTAAAAAAAAAATTCATCACTTTTATCGCTGTGACTCAGCTTAATAAATAATCCACATCATCCCTGCACTACGGCCAAGGATATTCATTAGTATCACAACCACAAATTATCCATGCACTACGGGCCAAAGATATTCGAGTATTCATCAATGGACATGATCATGCCAACAACTGTCCATCAATGCACTACGTCCAATGAGGACTTTTACCACATCATTTGTAATATTATTATTGGCCATGATTATAAAGAATAATCCTCGGTCATAATCATACCAAGTCCATCTATGCACTATGGTGCCACAGATGACTTTCAATAAAATATAAACATGAGGATGATGGCAATGATATAAGAATTCAATAAAACAAGTTCAAGAATTAAATTATCCAGGAACTAATAACGTCCAAATTGTCAACATGATACTTCTTTGTATAGTAAAATTTAAGAATGCTCAGAAGAATATTTTCACGAAAAGATACCGGATGAAGTGCAAACATCAAGGATATTCCACCAATTTCATGGAGTATAGAAGTCAAAATTTTAACCAACTGAGTATAATAAAGAATGGAATAACAAAAGAAATCACCACGCATAAATGCAGATCTTGATATAACAAAGTTATTCCAATGAATAATAAATAACGGAACCGTGTCAAAGTGAATACCGCACCGAGGATATTCCAACAGAATAATAAAGAATGGAATAACAACAAAAATGACCATGCATGCGATACTTGATGAGACGAAGTTATTCCAACGAGAATAATAAATAACGGAATTAGCTCCGGCGTAAAAACATGTATGTGATATTCCAATGAATAATAAAGAGCGGAACCGGTCGGCACAGAAACGCATGCATGAATGGATGTTCCAACAAAATAATAACGAATGGAATAACAAATGTAAATCACCAAGTATAGGGTAGATTGCATATATACAAAAGTTATTCCAATGAATAATAAAGAATGGAATAATGAAGTTCTCTTCATGAATATGAAAAAATAATACCCTTACCTTATAAAGAAGAGTACTCACGGTAGAGGCGGGGATATACTTGAAGAAACTCAGACTACGCCAAAGCTTTTCTTAAGCGCTAAAGAAATAAACTCAAGATTATAGAAGAATAATTTCTATAGGTTTTCTCTCTAGAGTTTTAGTGAATTAAGTAAGAAATAATGAAGGAATGAGCTTCTATTTATAGAAGAATAGATCGAATAGTAACCAATCTATGAACGGTCAGATCGATTTACTTTAAACGGATGGTCCAGATTGGTTTACAATAAAATATAATATATTCTATTTATAATCTAATAAAACGAATAAATTTTAAAAAGATTTTACTACGCAAACACTACGCAGTACTATGCATAATAAAATATAATATAATCTAATTATTGTCTAATAAAAGCAGATAACTTTATAAAAGTATTATTTTTTTTATATAAAAAGATTTTACTTATTAGCCTAATAAAACGAATAACTTTATAAAAATATTCTTTTTATATAAAAAGCTTTTCTGTTTTATTACATTAATAATACTAATAAAACAAAACTTCATCATCATTATTATTATTCACACTATTAATCGACCAGTCGTTCCTAAGAAAGAGGGCTTTCCAATAAGGATTTCTCCATATCATGGCGCCGCAATTAGGTGACCAAACCTCTCATTGGCAGAACTTTTAGACATCGTTAATATTGTAAATAATAATATTAATAACTCTATCATCTCAATTATTGATTTAATAATATATAAAATATCGACAATAATTGAATAAAACAGAATGACTTCTCACGTAAAGCATCAAAAATCAATATCGTGTCTTTATTATGCAACCACGCCAGACATCATGTACTTTTACTACTGCAGATTAACGATAAAACATCCGCCGTTATTTTTAATAAAATATTTTTGTCGTTTTTCAATCAAATGATAATTATTTTGTGGGTCCATAATGATTGTGTCGCCGCATTTAATATTCCCTATTTAAAAGCGAATATTCCCTTTAACCAATCAAATATTATACAACAACTTGCGTGACTTTTAAAAAATTTATAAATATTATCCACACATACTATAATATTATATCAAATTCATTCAAAATGATAATTATAGAAAATTCATCTTTATTCATAAAAGTTGGGGTCTTACAATCTCCCTTTCTTATGAATTTTCGCCCTCGAAATTAGTGGTACGACACTGGTATATCAAAGAGGTAAGCATACCTTGATTTCATTTGATTCTAACTCCCGGTCATTTCCTCAACATTGTGGTTCCTCCATAAAACTTTGACTTGAGGTATAACCTTGGAGCGTAGAATATGTTCCTTCTTATCCAAGATTTGAACAGAACCTCTTCATACGTTAAATCTTCCGCTTATTTTGTCCGATTCTAACTCAATAATGTGGTTTCGGTCTTTCACATATTTACGTAACATGGATATATGAAAAACGTTATGAACACGAGACATACTTGGCACAGAAAGCAAGTCTATAAAGCTATAGTCCCTACTCGATCGAGGATTAAAAATGGGCCAATGAACCGAGGATTGAGCTTTCCTCTCTTTCCAAATCTCGTAACTCCTTTCCATGGAGCAACACGTAACAACTTAAGATCTCCAATATCGAATTCCACATCCTTTCGATGAAGATCAGCATAACTTTTTTGTCGGACTTGTGAGGTTTTTATACGTTGTTGGATCGTTTGAATCTTTTTCGTAGTCATACGTACCAACTCCGGTCCCAACAACGTTGCTTCACCCACCTCATCCCAGCATACTGGAGAATGGCACTTTCTTCCGTACAACGCTTTAAATGGAGCCATGTCAATGCTTGCTTGATAACTGTTGTTGTAGGAAAACTCCACCAATGGTAAGAACTTGTCCCAACTTCCCTTGAAGTCAAGGACACAGAGTCTTAATAAATCTTCAAGAGTTTGAATAGTCCTCTCGATTGTCCGGTTCGTTTAAGGATGATAGGCCGAACTAAATCGTAAATCCGTGCCCATAGCTTTTTGCAAACTAACCCAAAATCGTGAAGTGAATCTTGGGTCTCGATCAGAAACTATAGATACTGGCATACCATGCAATCTTACAACCTCGTTTATATATATACGAGCAAGACGTTCAAGTGTATAAGTTTCTCGTAAAGGTAAGAAATGAGCAGACTTGGTCAATCTATCAACAATGACCCAAATTGCATCTATACCCTGAGAAACTTTGGGAAGACCAAGAATGTGAAATCCATGGTAATGTGCTCCCACTTCCATTTCGGAATTTTAAGTGGTTACAATGGACCTTTTAGTACTTGATGTTCGCCTTGACTCGTTGACACGTTTAGACACCTTAAGATAAACAAATATTTATCTCTCTCTTCATATTGCCCCACGAAAATGTATGTCAAAGATCATGATACATTTGAGTACTCCTAGGATGGATTGCAAACGGTGTGATGTGCGCCTCCATCATGATTTTATACTTTAACTCAGGGTCGTTAGGAACACAAAGTCCGGAGTTGACTCGAAGTATTCCTTCTTCATTGATTCTTGCTTCCGGCATAGCACCTTCTTGTACTTTCTTCCTCATATGCATCAGCTCCAAGTCAGTAGCTTGAGCAACTTTAACTTTATCGATTAAAGTCGGTTCCACTCGTATATTTGCCATCATCACGTGGGTCCTTGGAGTCTTTATCTCTATTCCATTCTTTTCAAATCATACAAAATGGGCCTTTGTATTGACAATATCGCACTCGTACCCGCATATGATCTTCTACTCAATGCGTCGGCTACCTTGTTTGCTTTTCCAGGATGGTATTGGATGGTATGATCATAATCTTTCAACAGATTCAAAGCCAACGTCATTGTCGCATGTTGAGTTCCTTTTGAGTGAAGAAATATTTGAGGCTTTTTATGATCCGTAAAGATCTCCACTTTTTTCCCCATACAAGTAATGCCTCCAAATTTTAAGTGCGAAGACAACAAATGACCACATTTCTAGATCATGAGTAGGATAATTCCTCTCATATTCTTTGAGTTGTCGAGAGGCATAGGCTATGAATTTCCCATGTTGCTTGAGAACACATCTTAACCCTTTGCTCAAGCATCATTTGTAGATGACAAATCCTCCGAGCGGATGGTATTGTCGTAAGCAGTCTTTGAAATGAGCCTCCTCTTGAGTTCTTGAAAACTCTTCTCGCATTCCTCACTTCAACCGAATTTTGTATCTTTTCAAGTCAGCTGAGTTAATGGAGTAGCGATTCGAGAAAACCCTTCTACGAATCTCCGATAATAACCATTTAAGCCGAGAAAACTACGTACTTCGGTCACTAATTTAGGTTGTTCCCGGCTTTGAATGGCTTCAATCTTTGTCGGGTCAACAGATATTCCATGACTTGATACCACGTGCCCAAGGAATGCTACTTCCTCAAGCCAGAACTCGCATTTCTTCAACTTGGCATAAAACTTATATTCACGAAGCTTTTGGAGTATCAGTCTCAAGTGTTGCTCATGATCTTCACGGCTTTTAGAATAAATAAGGATGTCATCAATAAAGACGACCACAAAGTGATCCAAATATTCCTTGAATACTCGGTTCATCATATCCATGAAGGCAGCAGGAGCATTAGTCAATCAAAAAGACGTGACTAGGAATTCATAATGCCCGTACCGAGTTCTGAAAGCCGTCTTTGGAATGTCATCGGTTCTAATCTTCAATTGGTGATATCCGGAACGAAGATCAATCTTTGAAAAAAATTTGGCGCCTTGCAACTGGTCAAACAGGTCATCAATACGTGGCAATGGGTACTTATTTTTGATGGTGACATGATTCAACTCCCGATAATCAATACAAAGTCGCATACTCCCATCTTTCTTCTTCAAGAATAGAACAGGAGCACCCCAAGGAGAAGTACTAGGATTTAATGAAACCGATGTCTAACAATTCCTGCAGTTGGGTCTTTAACTCTCGAAGTTCAATAGGAGCCATTTGATATGGGGCTTTGGAAATAGGTTTTGTACCGAGTTCAAGGTCAATACAAAATTTAATTTCACGCCGGGTAGGCCAGAAATTCTTGAGTGGAATACGTCAGAAATTCATTAACAATAGAAATATCATTCAAAAACCGACGTATTTTTTGTTTAGATCCGTGACATGAGCTAAGAAAGCTTGACATCCGTTTTTCAATAAACGAATAGCTTTATGGCTTAAGATGACAGTGATTGATTTTAATGGTTTGGTTGCTTGAATTCGCATTATAGGTTGATTAGGAATATGAAAGCTAACAACCTTACGAAAATAATCAATTTTTGCATGATGAGTGGTTAACCAATCAATCCCTAGAATTACGTCAAATGCAAGTATTTTCAATGAAATAAGATTTGCAGGTAATGTGAGGGTACCGATTTGAACCAAACAAGATTTATAAACAGTGGATGTAATGAGGGTTTCTCCCAACGAAGTTTCAACAGATAAGTCAAAGTTCAATTTCTTCGGAGTCAAATTTAAACGTTGAGAAAGTAGGAGAAATAAATGAATGGATAAAACCGGTATCAAATAAGGTATATACTTCGCTAGAGTTTTTGATAAGCTTACCCGTGATGACCTCATTTGGGTTCCTTGCTTTCGGGAGGTCACGACAAACGCCTCCTCGCACCATCTTGGCTTTGACTTTTCTGGGGCGCCCTTTGGTGCCTCCATCCTAATGAGCTTGTCTTCAAGTGAACGACAAAATCAAGCACGTGACCTTCTTTTCCATAATTATAACATGTTTTTGACTGACTGAAAGACACGCTTTGACCGATGTGTCCCTCCCTCCGCATTTGAAGCATATGATAGGTGGTCGTTCTCCTTCCTTAACAACAAAAGTCGATGATCGCGTCTTTCCATAATTGTTGAATCTCCTCTTCTTAAAATGTCCATTCTTATTACTTTAGTTATGATTACCACCAAGTGGTTACCATTTTCGCATGTTGATTCCTCCATGCTTATTGTCACCACTTGATGATTGTTATCTTTGGTATTATCATTTTGCTTACCGCTTCTTTTGGTTGGGTTGACTCATAATCATGCGCCCAATAATCGAAAGCACTATTAACAACATCTGAATACAAACACGCTTTTATGAGAGATAAGATATTGACGATATCTCGGGTTTCAAACCTCTTAGAAATATTCGTCATTCTCTCCTCATTATCAACCAAATGGGACGCAAACCAGGACAGATTCGGCAAACTTGGCTTCAGATCTTGCGACACGGTCATGTTGTTTTGCTCCAGTTTAATGAACTCTACCTCTTTCATGTGAGGAATACTTTCGGGAAAGTACTTGTCGTTGAACAGTTCTTGAAAATTTTCCCAAAACATCTTCAGTGCGGCAGGTTGAGTACGCTTTACAGATTCCCACCAGTAATCTGCCTTTGCCCGCAACATGAAGATGTCAAAGAGAACTTTTGCTCCTCAGAGCAACCCAAGACATCAAATATCTTGTTGATCTGTTTTATCCATGTCTCCACCTTAAGTGGTTTTGGCTCTCCAAAAAACTCTGGTGGTCCCAGCTCCTTGAACTGTTTGGCGGTGACCGTCCGAGAGTTACAAGTGTTTTCACCTGCATTTTGGACAAGAGCCGCTCTCGCCTGATGTTGCATGAATTGCATGAAGCCTCGAAACATTCCATCGTTCAACATTTGGTCAGTGTTGTTGTTTGCATGAGGATTGTCCCCTTCCTGATGCACATTGTCCTGGTTATTGATCTGTGGAGACTCAATGGTCTCCTGTGCTCTATTGATGTTCTCAACATTCTCGGATGCCATTTTTAAACACTGCCACAAAACAAGGGTTAATTAACATATCACATATTATCCCTATACTCTGACCGACCAATTAAATATCAAATAAACTTAGGTAGGTCATACTAGCGAAGGAATTTCCCGTCTCTCCCTTCCTAGTTCTTGTCTCACATCTCATCCAGGGATCATATCCCTAAGCTTTGATACCAACTGTGACGTCCCCAAAATAGGTATACATCACCTATTCTGAGTCGCCAAATACATGGTACAGAATACAAATACAATCTTTAATATACAACAAGAAAGCTGTGAGTTTTAATACAAATATTGTCTTCTAGACAATATCCACTCTTAGAATAAGTCCTCAGTACATTTATTGTCACACTATTTAACAAAATAGTGAGGACTACTAATACTATCATCTGGACCGTCACTCCGTTTCCCCTACTAGTCGGATAAGCGTTCTCATTTCCTCAAGAGAACGGTGAAAGAAAGGGTGAGCTCAACTAGCCCAAGAAGAAATATTATGACTAAGATAATGCGTAATAAATTATCATTAGTCTTCAACAATGTTAAACTGATAAAATACAATAGACATCAAGTTTAACTGCAGCGGAACATGCAATCTATTAAAAGAGTCAAGTAGAGAATAAAATCTACTATCTTTTATGATTTAAAAAAAATTTCATCACTTTTATCGCTGTGACTCAGCTTAATAAATAATCCACATCATCCGTGCACTACGGTCAAGGATATTCATTAGTATCACAACCACAAATTATCCATGCACTACGGGCCAAGGATATTCGGGTATTCATCAATGGTCATGATCATGCCAACAACTGTCCATCAATGCACTACGTCTAATGAGGACTTTTACCACATCATTTGTAACATTACGTTCATGATTATACCGAATAATCTCTGGTCATAAGAATTCAATAAAACAATTATCCAGACAATGATATAAGAATTCAATAAAACAAGTTCAAGAATTAAATTATCCAGGAACTAATAATGTCTAAATTGTCAACATGATACTTCTTTGTATAGTAAAATTTAAGAATGCTCAGAAGAATATTTTCATGAAAAGATACTGGATGAAGCGCAAATATCAAGGATATTCCATCAATTTAATGGAGTATAGAAGTCAAAACTTTAACCAACTGAGTATAATAAAGAATGGAATAACAAAAGAAATCACCATGCATGCGATACTTCGCATAGACAGGTTATTCTAACAGAATAATAAATAACGGAACCAGTCAAAGCGTAATATACACAAGCGAGGATATTCCAATGTAATAATAAAGAATGAAATAACAATGAAATGACCATGCATGCGAAGACTTGCATAGACGAGTTATTCCAATAGAATAATAAATAACGAAATCAGTCCCAAGTAAAGCGCATGCAGACGGGATATTCCAATGTAATAATAAAGAGCGGAACCAATTAAAGTAAAAACGCATGAACGAGGATATTAAGCGAGAATAATAAAGAAGCGGAACCAGTCCGGCGTAAAATGCATGTATGAGGATGTTCCAGCATGAATAATAACGAATGGAATAACAAAGTAAATCACCAAGTATATAGGGTAGATCACAGATACTGAGTTATTCCAATAGAATAATAAAGAATGGAATAACAGAAGTTCTCTTCATGAATATGAAAAAATAATACCCCTTACCTTATAAAGAAGAGTACTCCGACGGTAGGGCGGGGATATACTTGAAGAAACTTGCACTACGCTCAAAGCTTTCTTAAACGCTAAAGAAATAAGCTCAAGATTATAGAAGAATAATTCTCTCTACAGTTTCTCTCTCTAGAGTTTTAGTGAATTCGTAAGAAATAATGAAGGAATGAGCTTCTATTTATAGAAGAATGGACTGAATAGTAACCAATCCATGAACGGTCCAGATCGATTTACTTTAAACGGATGGTCCAGATTGGTTTACAATAAAATATAATATATTATATTTATAATCTAATAAAATGAATAACTTTTAAAAAGATTTTACTATGCAAACACTATGCATGCACTATGTGTGACGCCCCCAAAATAGGTCCATTCCATCCAACCCATTCTGAGTCGCCAAATACATGGTACAGAAATAACTACAACTTTATTAATACATTTGTCGTGCAAAATACGACAACATATATACTGTGAGTTTAAATACAATTATTGTCTTCTAGACAATATACATACCCAAATAAATCCTCGTCATAATTATTTATATATTATTTTACAAAATGGTGAGGACTACTAAACAACTCTCTCTAGAACCTTCATTCCATATTCCCACTAAGATTGCATTACATTCTCGCCTCTCGAGAAGAAAAATGGAACAACAAGGAAAAGGGTGAGCTAACTAGCCCAAAGTAAAGAATATTATGACTAAGATAATATACAACAAATTATCGTTAGTTTTCACGAGGAAAAATCTAATAGAATACAATAGACAACCAGTTTTAAATCAACAATCTGCGGTAAAAAACAAAAATTCATTAGAAGAGTTAAGTAGAGAATGCAAACTACTATCTTCTATATATGAATTTAAAAGTTCATCGTCAATATTTTATCCTGTAACATCAATCAATATATATCCGAATCAAATATTCATCTTTGTACTACTGTACCAAAGATATTCATCGATTGGTCATGTTCATCTAAACACTGCTCATCTTTCTGGGCCAAAGATATTAATCGATCGGTCATGTTCATCTCAACACTGTTCATCATCTTCACTACGGGCCAAAGATATTCATCAAAAATCATTCATCTTGCACTACTGGTGCCAAAGATATTCAAGAATATCATCATTTAGGGTGAGGATGATGAAAAATATTTTAAAGGAAGCGAATCCGGTGAAATAAAAGAACAAATACTAAGGATTCAGTATTTTAAACAATCCAAGTTCAAAAATACTTCATAAGTAATCGAGTGGAGTAAAATTCAAGAATGATCAAAACATGGATACAATCAAAGCTAGTATCCATAGTAGATATTTTGGACAAAAAGAAAAAATTTCATTTTTTAATTGAATAGTGTCGATTCGTGAATAAATGCGTATCGTGAATAAAGTCAGATACGTGAATAGTAACTCAGAACACCAAAAGATAGAAATTTCATAAAAAAAAACATCTTCACGCTTTCGTGAATAGTACTCGTGAATAAGAACTCGTGAATAGTAACTCATGAATAGTAACTTCGTGAATAGTAACTCATGAATAGTAACCCGATATGAAAAATTCCAAATTTGATAAAAATTCCAACCAATATTTTAAGATAATGATATTGAAGAAATAATATCATTTTTTGAAGAAAATAACACCCCTTACCTCGAAAGAAAGTATTTCTAGTTAAAAACAGGATATAAAGCTATGACTTGAACTTGCACCGTATAGCAATACTCAAAGTATACTCAAAATACTCACAAGAATACGCCGATAATATAGAGAGAGAAAACTTGAGCCGGTGTGATTTTCAATTCTAACCTAAGCACCTATTTATAGGAAAATGCTTAGAACACCAAAGTAAAAAATTTAATAAATTAATATTATTTATTTTCCACATCTTCCTACGCATCCATGAATCTGAACTCAGCCACTTGACATGTGTTAAAGATGTCCACCAAACACAAAAAACGTTTTTCTTATTTAAATTATTTTAAACTTCCAAAAATCAATTATTTCGGAGCTTTGGAACTTCAATAATTCATAATAAATAGCCCTTTATCAGAAAATTCGAATCTCGCGAATTTTTATAGGAAATTCAATTCTCTACAACTTTGCAGAAGAAAGGTTTTCCAAATTCCAAACAGAAATTGATCGAAATACACAAACGGGCGATTTTACAGGCTATAATCAAATTTCAGTCAAGAAATGGGGTCCACCGACACACAAAACATGTGTTAAACAACTTTTGCAACAAAAATACTCTTTCTCCTCATATACTCATATATCCCACATTCATTATAAAAATATCACCGTTAATATATTATTAAAATAATATATTTAAATGAATTATTTTATCAGAAAAAGATAAAATATTAATTTTCAACAATTGTCACATTAAAAATTTTCTCCAATAAGGATCTCTTCTTACTGGCGCGCAATTAGGTGACCAAACCTCTCCTTAGACAGAACTTTCTAGACATTGCCAATAATGTTATCCAATAATATTATTCAGATAATATGAATTATTGCTCAGATAATAGAAAATAATGTGTAATGACAATTATTGAAACAACAAGAATATAAAATATCAATGCGAAGAATTATTGAATCAATAAAATAAAATATTGAAGCAAGAATTAATGTGAACAATTATTGAGTAAGTGCCTTTCACGTAAGAATCAATAATTGGTGCAATACTAATAGTGTCCATCGCTCAACAACGCATTAGTGTGTTTTAACCACCGGGTATTTCAACGAGATAGCGGTAATAATTATACCAAGTTATTTATAAACAACTTATACTTGTCGCTTTCTTCATCCAATCGCATTATAGGCCCCATACAGGTCAATGCGTCGTCATTTAATATTCCCCGAAAGTAAGAATATTCCACCACCAAACGAATATTCTCCAAACAACAATGAGTATTTTATAACCACTTGCTTATTCGAAATATTTACGTATTTTACCCATAACTAACCACATTAATCAAATCCACCCTTACTATTTCAAAATAATAAATAGAGGAAAATAAATTTTATTTATTAATAATTTGAGGTCTTACACTATGCAAATACTATGCATAATAAAATATAATCTAATCTAATTATTGTATAATAAAAAGATAACTTTATAAAAGTATTCTATTTTATATAAAAAGATTTTACTATTAGCCTAATAAAACGAATAACTTTATAAAAGTATTCTATTTTATATAAAAGTTTTTTGCATTTTATTACATTAATAATACTAATAAAACAAAACTTCATCATCATTATTATTATTCACACTATTAATCGACTGTGTCGTTCCTGTGAAAGAGGAGTTTTCAATAAGAATTTCTCCCTATCATGGCAAGTAAATTAGGTGACCAAACCTCTCCTCGCGTAACTTCAGACATCGTTAATATTGTAAATAATAATATTAATAAATTTGTCATCTCAATTATTGATTTAATAATATATAAAATATCGACAATAATTGAATAAAAGCTGAATGACTTCTCACGTAAAGATCAATAATCAATACCGTGCGCTACTATACAACCACGCCAGACATCGTACTTTTACTACCGAGTAGTTCAACAATATTAACTATAAAACTTTCAGCGTTATTTTCAATAAAATATTTTTGTCATTTTCTCAATCCGATAATAATTCTATTGTGGGGTCCAAAGAATGATTTGTCTTGGTCGCATTTAATATTCCCTATTTAAAAGCTAATATTATCTCAATTAATCGAATATTATACAACAACTCATGCGACTTTGCAAAATTTATAAATATTACCCACAACTATAACATTATATCAAATTCATTCAAAAATGATAATTATAGAAAATTCATCTTTATTCATAAAAGTTGGGGTCTTACATGTATCCTCAAGTCTATTTGTTGCTAAAGTTGACTCTACTTTTGTTCATTGCTATTGCAACAACTCTTGAAAGGACATTTTCAGTCATGAATATTGTGAAGAATGAACTTCGTAACTAAATGGGAGATGAATGATTGTTTATTAACACGTGATATTTTTAAAACTATTAAAAATAAGATTAATATGCAACAATTTCAAGCAATGAAACCTCAAAAAATGTTATTATAAATAATATTTGAAAATTATTTAGTTGTGTTTCATGTTATTAAATTTTATTCTTAAGGTTTTTTTAAAAAAAAAAATTGACCCCACTGAATTAGGAGGTTGGATCCGCCACTGAGCCTAAACGTAGCGTTTAAGTCATACTCTATTGTATAATTAATTAACTAAATAAATTATATAAAAAATAAAATTATTATAAAATAATAAGTTACCATCATGATTTTAATTTTAAAAGGTAATTAAATTTTAATTAGTAAACTATAAGTCAATTTTTTTTTAACATTAATTAAGGTCTCCTATCTGAAATAAAATTGTTTACTAAATTTTAATCATTAATATATTTTGTAATATACATTACAATTTTTTTATATTAATTATTATTTACTCATAATATTTTTTTTATATTTTTAATATATAGTTATTTAGGAATATAATTGTTGTAGAATAATGAGTTGTCATTATAATTTTAGCTTTAAAAACTAGCCAACTAAATTTTAATAACTATATCCATTCCAAAATTAGAGATACAATTTGATTTTTGAAGTCAAACGACGACATATTAAACTTTAAAATTTAAAATTTAACATGCTGTCGTTTGACCTCAAAAGTGAAATTGTGTATCTAATTTTGTAATAGATGGAGTAATATGTAAGTTAAAATTATTTTGTAACATTAATTAACTAAAGGTCTCCTATATGTAATAAAATTGATAACTAAAGTAATCGTTAATATATTTCTAATATATATGTAAATATAATACAATTTTGATATTAATTATTATTTGTACTCATAATATTTTTAATATATACTCCCTCCGTCCCATAGTTATAGGCTGATTTTTTATTTTGAGATGTCCCAATATATAGGCTACTTACTATTTATAAAATTTAGTTGGTTCATTATTTTACTATTATGCCCTTATAATAAATATTCAACTATTACTCTTTTTTTGAATAAACAACCTTTAATGTCATTATTTTTATCACCACATTTAATGTTGTTGTATTCTCAATAAAAGAATTCAACTTTTTAAGTTTTACTAGTTTAACATATTTTGTGTATAAAAGACAATTGTACCAACAATTAATGAAGTTAAGAGTTTCAATGTGATAAGTAATGAGTAATTAATGTATTCATTAATTCTATATTAAGGGGTATATGTGAAAAATTTGTGTTAAAAATTAACTTAAACTGATTTTCTTAAACTATGTGCCAAAAGAAATCAGCCTATAACTATGGGACGAAGTGAGTAGTCATTTGGAGATTAGTTGAGTAGAAACTTAAATTAAAATTCTAAATATAATTTTTAATTTAAAATTATTATATGACTAAGTAATTAAAATACTCTTATAAAAAATAAAATTATTAAATTAATATTAAAATTTATTGGAGTATAAAGAGAGTTTTAGTTATAGTTAAATTAATCCTAATTCTATATAAGAGTATAAAAAAATGTTTTACCGCCTATACCAAATGCCAAAGATGAAAGAAGAAGAATAAAAAAATATTGTGGTCCTAAGCCAATAAGATTGTTGGTCCTCTTCATTTTATTCTGCTCCATTCTTTCACTCGGCCAAAGTATGGTCGCCTACTACTACTCTATTCGTTCACTTGGACCATGCATACACATGCAATTCTTCTGTCCTTTATAAATTCCTACTTAAATGAAATAGATAATAATTTTGTCCCGAAAGCAATGCAAGACCTCGATCCATTATTTTTCATTAAATTCAAACAGCTGCCTACAATGAGGTCTACCACTTTGTTCAGTTCTTCTGCGGTTTCAGTTTCAAAATGGCATTGTTCTCAAAGAAATTAAAAGGTCGCAACTCAAAACCACCACCCAGCGTTGGCATGACTGGAAAATCTTCTTGACAAGGGTTATGATGGAAGCCTAATGTGTGCCATAAAACCAAATCCTTGTTTTCTATATCCCTATTCCTGCAAAAATAGATCCATCAACAACCACTAATTATTTATTTCACTAAAATTTACTAGTAGTTATGAGTCTATACACAAGAAAGCATATCAAATATCAACAAGTGACATCATTTTACTAGTTATAATCTAGGGAGCAATTGTAAACGGTTAGTTACTACTTTCTTTGTTTTCTTTTCTCATTTTCTCCTCGTTTTCGTGCTTGCATGGAAGTTTTTCAAAGGAGTTTATACGAGTGGTACCTTGGTTAATAATCATTCAAGATTGAATATTCGGGTCCATTAATATATATTTCTGAAAATAGACTATACAGTGATCACATTAGATAAAAACTTTCTTAAAAGTTATGTCATTTTAAAAACGTCTCTCTAAATATGGAAGGAACGGAGGGAATATAAATTTTACCTATTACTCCAAATGTAGAGGGTGTCATCTCCAGTGCTTTGATCTGCATATAACCCGCCAGCCCACAACTCCGACCTCTTATACGGTGTCACAAATATTTGGTAATTTGTGAATGATCCACGAATTTGAATAAAATCATCCTCAGTTAGCAGCGGAGTAGCAGGAGCCCCGGGAAACAGTCTGTACCCCAATTTATTTCCAACTTTAGTCCTTTTATTGGGGTTCACCACAAGGAGGTCAGCTGCCTCACCTAGATGCATCCTTGCATCCAATTCAGTTTTTGCAGTTTCTTCAACAGCTGTCCAGTAGCTCTTCCTTGGCGTGCTACCGTCGGTCCTCTTAGTTTTCAACTTGGATTTGACAAAGGAGTTTTCTCTACCATCAATGTCAAGGTCTAGATAGTAGGTGATGAAATGATCATGATTTATACCAATGGTACTCTTAGCTATAAGTGTACCATATACTTCCTCCTTTATTTCTTCAGTATGGTTGTATACTGAAGCTTTTGTTATTAAATTACCACTTAATCCCACCTAAAAGGAAATCAGATACGGTTTAAAAGTGTTTAGTTTGAAATCTCATTGAAAAAGATAAAATATTCATAATGTCTCATAAAAGTATTTCATACCCAAACTTTGATAGAGCCGCTTCGCTTGAACTCCCAGTCAAAGGTGTAGTCATAGTTGCCAATGGTTGAGACCAGCCTAATCACTAAGCTAACCTCGGGTCTAACCTCTGTTATCTACAAAATCAATGTAGATCCAAAACCATCAATTATTAGATTGAGAGCATATTGTCCCAAATAGAAAAAAACAACAAACTGCAGGATTCATGTAGTTTATCCCAAGTAATTGAGAGAAAGGCTTTGCTTAGTCGTGTTGAGCTGACAGAACAAACAATATACTCCCACAAAAAGAGTCGCACTTAGAAATTTTGAAAATATTAAGAATGTCTTTTGGTTCCAAGTATCCCCGGACAATAATAACTTAGTTTGATAGTGGTGGCATATGATAATGAAATTAAGACAACAAACTTGAGGGCATTGTGTAATTTTATATTACTATATAAGAAAAGACTATTTTTGTGGAACAAAGTAAATTTGACAAATGGGACTTCTTTTGTGGAACAAAGGGAGTATTCATGTAATACTAACTAACCTCTCCAGGGACATAAAGCTCAGTGTGGCGCCAAGCAACATCACCTGCGTATCTTTCAAAAATACAATAGGCATTTGGAACTTTTACTGGTGTACCATCCATGTTAGCATAGTATCCATCCATGAACACAGCATTAGTGGGACAGTCAGTTGAGGGTTGAAGTGGAACTGTGCATAAACCAAGGCCAAATTCCCCAGCATCCAAATATACTAAGTTCTCTGTAGGATCCATATAAGGTACAAATATCTCAGAGACAAGTGCTTTATACATGACTCTTCGATACTTGCCTTTGTTTATATCAAAGATTGATGCAAGCGAGATGACAAGGCCTGCTCGAACATCAAAACCAACGTGAAGCTTCCAATCTGCCCAACTGCCGGTAAACAAAAAAAATATTACACCATAAGTTTCAACATCAAAGATTGAAAGCAAGTTCCAAAACATGGACAATGATCAAAATGTAAAATAAGCACAAACCTTATTTCTTGACTATCAATCTTAAAGCTAGGGCCATTAGGCTGGACAACGGTTATAGGCCTGATATCGGCTGCAAATGGAGGCATCATTTTTGATGCTCGATACTCAGTTCCCTTTGCTTGTGGTACAGAAACCACCAGAGAATCTGAGTAATTAGCAATTTCCATCTTGTCAAGATCAACATAGAATGTTATACCCTCAATGGGTCTAACCCAAATGTTTGGTGACCCATCATAGTAAAAAGTAATTATTTTGTACACCCGTCTATCACTCTTCGCAAACCAGCCTTTGGTATTAATTGCAAGAACCACCTGTTTTATATCTATTCCTCTCTTTTCAATGGACTTGATAAAAGGTTGATATGTGAGTGGAAGAGCTGTGGCAGCCTCTTCCTCGTCACGATTTAGCATAGGGTAGCCAGGGCCATTGTAGATGCGATATGATACAATTGAATGTGTTGTCAAACCAACTATGATTTCATAGGTTTGTTCGTTAGCACGTGCAATTACAAAGGCTCTACGAGGTGGTGGATTCTTTGTCGAGTTTTTTAGCCATGAGAGGACAGAACCTTTACTAGGCTCATGCAAGCCTACATAGTGAAAACTAATATTATGGGACAAACCAAGTTTGGACTCTTTAATTATGGATGCAACATTGTTGATTTCGGAGGGAGAGAGGGAATCTAGAGGGTGAGAGTGACTAGTGTTTCGGGACAGAATGAAGAGAAAACAAAGTACTAAGATGAAGATGGAAGCCATGTTTGTGGAAAATCAAGGTGTTTGTCAATGGTTTTATAGAGAGCACCTCTGAAGCAACCTACTGGCTCAATAGTATTTTTTTTAAGTCATCTTAGCCCACCACAGGCTCACTCAAAAGATAATGACTTGAAAGTACTATTAATAGTAACTTATTCTTTATATACAAACAAATTTTTCATATATCTTTCGATGTGAGACTGATTATTACAACCTTTGTGACCTTTATAACTTAAACAAAACATTTTCCGACTTAATTGTTGATAGTCTTAAATAATTATATTAGCAGATATGAATTCTTGATAGATTGCCGGCCACATTGAGCATTATTTATTGCTGATACTTCTTTCGCTCCACAAAAAGTCTCATTTAATGTTGATGATAGGAAATCTTAAAATTTTAGTTGTGATGTGCATTTATTTAAAATTTGAAAATAACAACTTTATACTTTATAATAGACTAGAATTCAAGTTCCACCCTAAACTTTAATACTAATGCACCCTAAACTTTATTGTGAATTAAATGTACTCTATATTTTTAACTAGAAAATAAAATGCACCCTCCTCGTCATTTTCTGGTCGAACATTCATCAGAAATCTTATTACATCATTAAAACAAGAGTAATACGGTCTAAACCATTAAGATTTTAAATGATTATTTTAAATATATATGCGTCTTGATTATTTTAAATATATATGCGTCCATATCGTCATTTTAAACGATTATTTAGAACTTTAGTGTTTAGACCATATTACGCTTGTTTTAATTACGTAATAAGACTTCCGTTGAATGTTTGGGGGGAATGGTGTAGGTGGTGCATTTTGTTAGGCTGCATTCAATTCAAAATAAAGTTTACGGTGCAAATTGATTGTAGGATTAAAATTTAATGTGTAAATTAAAATTTAGTCATTGATAATACTTTTTAAATACCTTAAGATATCAACTATTTCGTTAATCAAAAGTATATAAACTTTAATCAATTTTGAATTTTAAGATTTCACAGATTAACGGAAGAGGGAGTATCATGTAAGATCTTGGCGAACCAAAACACAAGAATGTAGTTCATTCAGGATATATTCATGCTACTTTCACTTCTTGTAAGTAATCTCATGATAAAAGGATGATACATATAAAGGAGTATCCGTACTGTACAGACATGCATGTATTCAAGTAAGATGAGCGACCTATAAAACATCGCAGAATTAAACGCAAAAAACAAGTTCTAAATGCTCCAGTGAACAAAAGCCAAAAGGTCAATCAATATATACAATAGATAAATTAAATTACAAGTTGTCTTCAAACATATATAGTATTTAAATTTTAATGAAATGATTCCTGACCTGTTATCTTAAATAATTATACTACGTATTATTTTGGAAGAAATTCCAGCATCCCACCAGCTTTCCAGTTATAGTATTAATCTAAAATCTTGGTAAGCACATGCATGATAATTTATTCTGAATAATAATAACTTTTATATATGTACTGATCCATTAATGTGGAACCCAATAAGTACCAAGATTCTAATCTTAAAATTTACTAATTAAAATGATACTAAATAACAGTAGTGCCTTTTTATTAAGATTCTAAGCCCGACTTATACACACCTTAATATATATTCAGGAAAAGAAAAGTCAGCCGGCCAGAAAAAGTAGTAGGACTTAATTCCTTATAATGGCCAGAAAGGAAGAATTGAATTGATCACATGTATAAGTTGCTAATTGAAGAAGGCCGGCTAATACCTAGCTAGCATTGATTCCAGTACTCAACATTCTGCTCACTATCTAATACTAGTACTATTTACCTAGATTAGATAGTTTGCTGGACGTGCATAAATTCCTCATGTTAGTATGTTGCACCAAACTCCATTATTAATTAAGATCGAGTCACATGGTGACAGTAGATCATTTAAAATTTAAAGAATGAAATAGGTGGACACAGATATTTATTCCCTCGTACGTGTTTTATTTTATTTTTTTGTTTAACCACCTTGAGAAAGAAACAAAAGAAAAACATACTAACATGGAAATATATATAAATTCCTCTGACAGACTATATTTCTTTCAGTTAACATGCATACCCTTTCTTATAAGAATGTAGCTCAGATTATTATTATGAAAAAACTTGTATATATGGCTAATTATTCTGCAAATCTTAATGGCTCCCTTATACATCCGAACAAATTTTGAAACTGGTAATATATAATGTTCTTGATCGTTGTCTAGCATTCTACTCATTATTTCTTTCTTTATAGTCCGTAATGTTAATGAAAGTTTTTTTTATAAGGAATTGATATTTCAACGAGTAAAATTTTATATTTCTATAAGCTCCCACTCACATAAATCATGTGGAGTCTATTGAATTTGATATTTTCACAAACTCCCACTCACATAATTGTGTTTTTGTTTGTTGAAATATCAGTCACCTTTCTTTATCCCTAATACATCCATCCATACACCAACCGTGTTTTGGGCCTCCTTGCCATAGTCTGTCTTTTCTTTTTTTTTTATAATGAAGGATATCCAACACACAATGGCGAAGTTAGGAATAATTTTTTTATTAAGTTATAAATAATTTGACGAGAATTCGGGGGCAGTGTCTCAAACCATTTTTTTAATATTTTTTGTACTTTCGGATCTTACACACACACATATATATATATATATATATATATATACTATATTACAATGACAATATGATAAGTAATAATATATGGTATATATACACTATATTGACTCATAATAGACTTTTTCAATAACAATTGTTCATAAGTAATTAATTTATTAATTATTTTTAAAAATAATATAAATTAGATTATTATTTAGTTTAAAATATAATATAGATATAAACATATATTGAGAGGATATGAGTTATATTTGATTGACAAAGTTGAAAATTTATAAAATTTTAGTGGGGTCAATTTATATATAATACTTAAAAAATTTTAAATTTATCTTATATTATAAAGCAATTATATTTGGCAAAAAACACCTTTTAGCCCATTTGTGGTTATAGTGATTTAACGAATTAAATTAATCGTATTTTTAAAATATTCAATTAATTTCAATCGAACTTTTTAGAAATGTTCAATAAGTTCATTCCGTCCAATTTCTTGAATTTGACGTTAATAAATTGCACACATGGCATTGCATTGAAAAAAAAAAAAAAAATTATTTTCGATGTATAAAGATAAAAAAATAAAATAAAATAACATCATTGATTATGTAGCATATACAATACATGTTGATTTTATATTTAATTGTATAAGACCAAATTTTTTTATAATTTTTTAGACAAAAAGAAATAATACAAATTACAAACATAAATAAATTAATATTTATAAACATAAAGAAATAATGAATTTTTTTTTCTTTTTCTTTACCTAAATATTTATAATATTTATTAAAATAGTAATAAAATTAATTTTATTCATCTCATTTAACCCTCTTTATCAAAAAAATTTGTATCAATGAGATCTAGTATAACATTATATTAATTTTTTATAAAAATTAAAATCATTAATTACGTGTCAAAAATAATTAAAATAATAATAACATTAAAATAAATAATTTAATTCATTTTCTTTATTTATATTCTTTTCCTTATCTCTTTTCCTATCTTTTAATAATTATTTTATTTTAAAAATTAATACTAATATATATTTTAATGATATAAAAAGTAAGTTCATAATTAACATAAAATAAAAATTTGATACAATTAGCAAAAATTAATTAAACAAATGACATAAAAATTAAAAATATTTATACAATCAAAACCTCATTATTTTTTTATAATTTTTTCTTTTCTTTTATCTCTTTTCCTTTCTTTTAATTATTTTAATTCTAAATAATTCAAATAATCAAATAATTTATTCCTTTCCTACTGTTCATCTTCTTCACCACTGTTCATCACCACCGCCGCTACTGTTCATCATCACCGCCGCCGACTACTCCCGGCTCACCACAGACAATCTCTCCACAAATCCCAATAACTCCGTATCCATAGATCAGATCTCCCAATCTCCCACTACTGATCAGATCCAGAGGATCTCCGCCCGTCTCCGCCAGTACGCCAAGATTGAAGGCAAGAACGTCTTCTATTGGTTTCAGAACTACAAAGCTCGCGAACGCCAGAAGAAGAGGTTCACCACGGTCGCTAACTCTCCCACTACTAATGCTGCTCCTCAATATGATCATCTTCATCATAATATAAATCCCCCCTTCCAGAGGCATCATCATCATCATAATAACAATAATACTCTGAATCCTGCTCATTGGAGATCATCTTGATAGGTCTAGCTCGATAAGAAAGACTGCTCCGAGATAGAGATTTGAGGGATTTGAAGGTGTTGAATGGAGATAGAGATTTGAGGGATTTGAACTAAAATTCGTTGAGAGATTTGCTCCGAGACTTTTGAATTGGGGTTTAGAGATATGCTTCAGTTATTGGGAATAATGGAGAGCAAAAAGGGGTCAAAAAAGTCATGGCGGTGGAGTTGGAATATATGGGGGTTGACCGAAAAAAGCCAGTCAGCAAAGACATGTATTTTTTTATTTTTTTAAAAAAGCCACGTAAGCAAATTTTTAACGTCTGTTACTAAAAATAGACGGAATGGACTTATTGAACATTTTTAAAAAGTTCATTGAAATTTAATGAATATTTTAAAAACGCGTTTATTTAATTCGTTAAATCACTATAACCACAGTGGTCAAAAGGTGCTTTTTGCCAATTATATTTTTTTCAGTGAGATCAATTGACCCTACAATGGTATGTAGGTGTATGTAGCTTTGCCGCTGACGGCACGGCCACCGGAAGACAAATTTTCTACTGGGTTCATGCAAGCCTATACACTGAAGACTGAGATTTTGGGACAAACCCAGTTTGAAAGTAGCATTCTTATGATATAGAATTATAGATAGACGCCATGGGAGATGTAAATTATTGAAGGTGTTGTTTGTGATGGGTTTTATAGAAATTTTTATTGCACCTTCAGCACAAAAAAATAACATTAATTGTAAATAAATTTAAACAGTAGAGTACTAAATCCTACTGGAGGGAATCATTTGGTTGATTGAGTCCAGTAAAAGATACTTATTAGAGATTGATTTTGAGGGCAAGTCCATTCAAATTATCTTAATTAATTGGGCGGAAATAATACAGTACAGAATTCTATTATTATGTGCATAATAATAAAAATTAGAAATGAGTGTATTTGAATTTCATTTGTTTATATTTTGACCCCTAATTATGAATAAAAATATAAATAAATAAAATTGAAATACACTCGTGTTCAATTTTCATGTATCGCATAATAAATTATACATTTGAATTGGTTGAGTAAATTTATATTGAACCTATCGGTTCCCTTTTCATACATTAAATAATAGTATTCAACATTTCTATAATCTTTTTTCCTTTTTATTCTAATAAAAATTTATTGTTATTGCGTTATAAGATGTGCTGGTAAGATATAAATTAAAAATTCAAATAGAGTGAGTTGTAACTTGAAAATGAATCTAAGTTGGGGTTTCAGTTACTCAATCTCAGCCCATATAATTAAGGATATAATGTGCCAAATATATAATAGTAGGATCATACAAACAAATCTTTAATGGATCTTGTTTTCGTTATATTATGTTGATCAGACAAACTTAAATTTGCATAGCAATAGCATAAATTAAGGTGGTTTTTGTTAAATCAATTTTATCTTAATAAATTAAATCATTTGAGCGAAATAGTATCTGAATTTAAAAAACTAATTGATAAAAAAAATATAAAATATGTGAATGATATTATTTTATAATTTTAACCCTCTGAGTTATTTAAAAATTTTATTTGATATTTTTAACCAAACATTCTAATAAAAAAATGAGTGAATAATATTGTTGAATGTATTCATATAAAAATATTTATATACTCTAGTCAATAAATATTAAACAAATCACCTAAAAAATTAGCAACAGTGTATAGTATGATTACAACATAACGTAATAGTTCAAAATAAGAATTATTTTCCTTAATTTTAAAATATAAGATTATTATTGACTTCATAAAGCCAATTTAAAATATTTCCAAGCTCATAATTGACATGAATTTCTTTGATTTTAGTTTATATAATAATGAATATTGAAAGTATATTAAAAAAAGTACTCATTGTAAGATTTATTGTTTTAGAATTTTAAATCATTTCAATTTTAAGTTTGAAAATATCTCAAATTGACTTTTAAAAAATGATCTTAAAATTTGGAATGGAAGGAATATAATATTTATTGAGACTATTTTTGTCTATAAATTTTAATTTTTTATTAAGAGACAGCTCTTAATGATTTAAATTTAATTTTTTCTTTTATTAATTTAGAGACATTAAGAGGGATAATTGTTTTTTACGAAACAACTCGAGGGTCTTACTGAATTAAACATCGGGCTCTTTAAGATGTAAACAAACCCAACATAACACACGTAGACTTGTTTTAATTTAAGTTGGTGGAATGGGCCTATTAAATATCGGGATCTTTAAGATGTAAACAAACCCAACATAACACATGTAGGCTTGTTCTTTTATACACTCCTTTAAAAAGCCCAGCCACAAGTTGCCTCATTTGTTTTACAATCAATCTTACCTGAATGAGCCCGCCTTATATGGACCTATTTGATTGGAAAAATTTTAGGGTTTACATAAGTATATAATAAATAAAAAATAATTACAAAAATAGTGCATCAATTAAATAATTATATTAACAGTGAAAAATTGTATAATAATATCAACAATAGTGCAATACACGTCCTTATATCCAATGTAACAAAAAAAAAACCCTTAATTCAAGGAGAAAACTACTCCACTTAGATTGGCAGTTACCAACTAACCCAAATACTCAAAAATCACGTTGCCAACGACGATGAACAAAAAGGAAACTTCATAAATGATTTTCTTCGTCCTTAACTGTGACGCCCCCAAAATAGGTATACAACACCCATTCTGAGTCGCCAAAATACATGGTATAGAAAGCAAATTACAACTTTGACAATACAGATGTCGTGTAGAATACGACAATACAACTGTGAGTTTGAATACAAATATTGTCTTCTAGACAATATACACACCCAAATAAGTCGTCATTAATTATTCATACACTATTTTACGAAATAGTGAGGCAATTAAAACATCTTCCTAGAACCATCACTCCATACCTCGACTCGATCCTCGCTTATGTTCTCACCTCCGAGAAAAAAATGGAACAAAAAGGAAAAAAAGGTGAGCTCAACTAGCCCGATAAAGAATATTATGACTAAGATAATATACAACAAATTATCGTTAGTCTTCAACATGGGAAAAATCTAATAGAATACATGATAGATAACTAGTTTTAGATCAACAAATGCAATGGAAGCAAGAATCCATTAGAAGAGTCACGTAGAGAGAGAATTCTACATTTCTAAGGTTTAAAAGTCCATCATCAATAGTTTATCCCCTAATAACAATCAATATACATCTTTAATCATCTTTGCACTGCCAAAGATATTCATTCATATCACCAATGGGTCATGTTCATCTCAACACTGCTCATCTTTGCACTACGGGCCAAAGATATTCATTAGTTAATCATTCATCTTTGCACTCTGGTGCCAAAGATATTCATTTATATCACCATTTAGGACCGAGGATGATGAAAAACATTTTTAAAAGAAACGAATCCGGTGAAACAAAATGATGAGGATTAAGGATTCGTATTTTGTTTTACCCATGTCCAAAAATACTTGAAAATAATCATATTGGTGTAAAATTCAAGAATGATCAAAACATGGATACAATCAAAGCTAGTATCCGAATAGATATTTTGGACAAAAAGAAAATTTTTATTTTTTGAATGAATAGTCAGATTCGTGAATAAGTGTCGATACGTGAATAAGTCAGAGTATCGTGAATAAGTCCGTATACGTGAATAGTAACCCAAACACAACAAGTTCCAAATTTGATAAAAAGTTCACCAATACTTTAAGATAATGATATTGAAGAAAAATATCATTTAAGAAGAAAATAATACCCCTTACCTCAAAATAACCGTATCTTACGATTTGAATTTAGATAGATAGTCGATGTAAACCCGCACCAGATATAGCAACACTCAAAGTATACTCACAAGAATACGCTCGATAATTTAGAGAGAGAGAGAGAAAACTTAGTTTCGGTGTGATTTTCAATTCTAACTTAGCCTCTATTTATGAAAAAAATGTTAACGCCTAAAGAGACTAAATTAATAAATTATTATTATTTACCAAATATTCAAGCCCACCACCAAGGAATCTGATTTTAGCCACCAACCACATGTTAAAGATGCTCACCAACCTTTGAAAAACGTTTTTCTTGAAAATAATAATTAAAATTTTCAAAATCAATTATTTTGAACTCAAAACATCAATAATTCACAATAAATATCCCTTTTATTAGAAAATTGAAATCTCATGAATTTTTATAGGAATTTCAATTCTCTACAACTTTGCGAAGAAAATTTTTCCAAATTCCAAACAAAATTATCCAAAATCCACAAACGGATAATTTTACGATTTATAATAAATTTTTGGTCAAGAATGTGTCCACCGACACACACAAAACATATGTTAAACATTTAATGCCACAAAATAATCTACCTCCTCATATACTCATATATCCCACATTCATTATAAAATATCACCGATTAATATATTATTAAAATAATATATTTAAATGAATTATTTTATCGAAAAAGATAAAATATTAATTTTTAACAATTGTCACATTAAAAATTTTCTCCATCTATATCCACATAAAATAAATATTTTCTTTATCATAATAATCAATAATTAATTATTCAAAAATAATATTACTGTAATCACAAGATCGATAATCGGCCGTTCCAGGAAAGAGGGCTTTCAATAAGGATTTCTCTTACCTGGCAGCAATTAGGTGACCAAACCTCTCCTTAGATGTAACTTTCTAGACATTGCTAATAATGTTATCTCGATAATATTATTCAAATAATATGAATTATTGATTTGATAATGGAAAAAATCGCGTGTAATGACAATTATTGAAACAACATGTAATACAAAATATCAACGCAAACAATTATTGAATCAATAAAATATAATATTGAGCAAGAACTCATCGTAATAATTATTGAGTAGTGCCTTCTTCACGTAAGGATCAATAATTCAATAATCTTTGTGTAATCTGTGTGCTTCGCAACCACGCCAGACATCAGATTTTAACCACGTGTAACCCAACGGTGTTAATCGGTAACAATTTACGTCGTTATTTATAAAACTCAATCTTTGTCGTTTTCCTTCATCCAACCGTTTTTCCGTTATGGGGCCCACTAATGATCGCGGCCAGTAGACGGAGATTCCGACAAAAAAGAATATTCCACGACCAAACGAATATTCCCGACAATAATGAATATTTTATAACCACTTGCTATTTTTTGTAAACTTTGCACATTTCACCCATAACCAAAGAATTATATCAAATTAACCCTTATTAATTTAGAATAATGAATAAAGGAAAATTCAATTTTATTTATAATAAGTTGGGGTCTTACATTAACCATTCACTGTTATCATTTTCTCTCTCTTCCTCCTTTTCTTGAACCTTCTCTGCTCCGACCTCATTCCTCTATTACAACCATGTCCACGTTTATACCAAGGTAACCAATAAAAAATAGAACACTGCATAGGAAAGAGAGAGATAAGAGAGTGATGTGTAATGTAATATTGATAACCAAACATTTGTACCAAAGTAACCAAACATTTATACCAATGTAACCAAACCTTTATACCAAGGTAACCAAATCTACCTCCACACCTGCAGTATGAATTTGTTACAATTTCATGAAGGTAAATAAAAAATAGAACACTGCATAGGAAAGAGAGAGATAAGAGAGTGATGTATAATGTAATATTGATAACCAAACATTTATACCAAGGTAATCAAACCTTTATACCAAGGTAACCAAATCTACCTCAACACCTGCAGTATGAATTTGTTATCTTGGTCTAAAAGTTTAGCAACCAATTTGATGAAGGTTTGGCTACTAATTGTATCACATTAAAAAAAAAACAGAGATTGATCCTGAAAACCTACCCACTTGATCAGTTGCTTCTGTATGTGAAGGAGCAAAATTATCTCCGGACTCTACAGTCAACGAAGTCCTAGATGCAACTAAACCAGAGATTGATAACAAGTTGGTTCTGATTGAAACCATGGAAATATCATCGTATTTCTTCCCAGCCTTTGTCCATCGCCTGGCACCAATGGCCCTGAATATGAAGCTTTGTTTGGAGGAACAAAATATGCAAGAACAATATACAGAGTCATTGATTTGAAATCCAAGTGATTGATAATCTAAAGAAACTTCCGGAAAAAAGCAGATCCTTCGATAAAGATATGAGATGAGAATGGAGAAAGAGAGGATAGTGAAAGTAACGAAGAATAAGAAAAAGAAAAAAAGTAACAACATTAGTTGTTGAGAAGAAAGGGGATTAGATGAGAGTAGAAATTGAAACCCTATCAAATATATTTTGGTGATCTCTCTCTACGTAAACGGTGAACTCTTGGTATGGGCCAAATGTATTATTTTTATAAATAAATATAGGAAATGTAATATTTTTATAATTATTTTATGAGTGTACTATTGTTGTAATTATTTTTAAAAATGTAATAAAAAAATGTAATTGTTCCAAAATTTTATATTCTTTGGTCCAATTCAAAGATCAAAGTTCCTATGATAATACTGCTGTCTGCAAGTCGGGTAACCCTTAAAATATGAATGAGAATTTAGAAACGAAGCAATGCAACCGATTTAAATAATAAAAAGAAAAAATCGATTACAACAGAATAATACAATTAAGTATATAATGGAATGTATATAAATTATTTTAAATTTACATATGTCATTGCATTAATAATAGAATGATGTAAAGGAGCAAAAGGTTGACCTTGTCAATTTAGAACCTAGAAAACTACCAGATGGGTATTAATTGCCTTCACTCGGATTATTAACACCCTAATACCATGCTTTCATGTTATTATATACTCTTAATCACAATGACACGTTTGATTTTCACTAGCCTAGTGATCTTTTATTATAAACTTGTAACAACTTCGATTAAATTTAATTTGAGTCCAATTAATATATATCGAATTAACTCAAATATAATCCAAAATAATGTGGGACATTAGTAGCGATTTTTGTATCTCTACTTTCGACTCATTCTCAATCTATTATAAGATAATATCACATCTTCGTGTCCCTAACAACGACAATCCGATTGGATTACTCAATCTGAATTTTTAAAAATCGACTCTAATATCGATCACACCTAACAACTCGAGTCAAATCATAAATTTAAATTAAATTACCAATGTCAAATAATCCACAAGAGTGAAGAGATTAGACCAAATGTAAGAGGTTAATTAGTATAAAAATTATTGAGATTAAGGCATTAAGGTAAAGAGATTAGGGAGTAAATATTAGATTAGATTGGATGTATGCATCAACAAAAGGACAAGGGGAATAGTAATGGGGCCTCGATCGCGCGGTAAGCATCATAACTTTCCAAAACCAAGAGGTGGGTGGTGAATCCATCATCATCATCACTTCCTCCAAAATTACCCTAGAGATAGAGAAAGAGAAAGAGAAAGAGAAAGAGAAAGAGAATGAATATTAATTATGATTCTTTCTTTTGTATTCATAGTTGGCCTGCAAATCCATTATGCATGCATCATCTTCCAACACAATGAAAACACTTCCAATGGACCTTTTGCCCTTGTCCCATTTTTATGCATGCTCCCACAAATGGCACATCAGCGTGATGCCAATTTGACATCACAACTTCTAACTATACCCGTGGGTCCCTTCTCGAGGAGATCATCACACGACACGTACGTGGGAAAAAAACTAAATAAATATATAAATACTTATTTAAAATTATTAAGATTGGGATTAGCAATAAATTGTACATAACTTATTATGATTATATCCCTTCACCTATATTTTGTCAAAAATGAAATAAAATTAGTTCTAAAATCGATTAATTTGACCAAAAAAATCAAAACTAAACAGTTATTTTGTCTCCAGAAAAAATATATTTTTTTATAAAAAAACAATTTATTTATTTAGTGTTGTATTGATGGTGGGGTTGAAAATTGAGATGTCTGTTGGGAGGATTAATGGTTTTTGTGATGGTGATGGTGATGATCATGAGTGCACTTGGCTTGGCACGCCGTTTATCTTTTAAGCTAGAGAATATATATGATCAATGATGGTTCCAACAGCACGCCCCGGCCTAGTCTTTCATCTCTCTCTCCAATATTTTTTGCACAGGTTTCTGAGGAAGGAGGAGAAAAAAGAAAACCCTAATTTTCGGTATTTGTCACTCTTCCCATCATCATCTTTTATCTTTTTCTACCTCTAAAATCTCCACCCTTTATGATGGTCTGTAGCAATGTGATGGATGATTAGGTTTATATATTACCATCATCATCTTCACATGCCGTATCTTTGTACACAATAATATAAGAAATTATATATCACTGATTATCATTTTGTTACGTTCTCTCACATAATATATATTATTATTATGTGTTATTATGATGCTATTGTATATGCAAATTATATAAACCATCACACATAATTATATAATTAATTAAATAATAATAATAAATATGGATCCCGAAAATTGTGCCCAAATTGTTCGAAAGTACCTTGGAATTGAGAATCAAAGTTTAACTTAATTTCAATTACATAAAATTATAAATATTATTTAAATTTAATTTTAAAATTTGATATTGGATTTCTGAACATATATAGGCCGAACAATTATTCTAGCATAAACATCATCATATATAGGAGTTCCCACGTGTGAATATATAGCTTATTTGATATTCAAGTAGTGAGTCATGTGGTGTTTCTTTATAAAATTTTAAACTAAATAAAATCACATAGATAAGTGCCAATGAATGAAACTTTCACATGCATATCTAGATATTGGATTTCTGAACATATGTACTCTCTCTCTATATAGAGAGGTTTCATTCACATCAATTCAATTGTTCTGGAGTAATTTTTTTTGGCCTGTTGAATTTTTTTTATTTTTTAACTTCAGTCGAAATTTTAACAGGCTAAAAAAGAGTTGTTCCACAATAATCGATTGTTATGAATAGAACCCCATATATATATATATATATATATATATATATATATATATATATATATATATAGATAGGATCAGTCCAGGACTTTGATTTGATCAAATCCAAACTTTTTTTTCAAACAACTAAAAAAAAAAAAAAATTATGGAACTTGAATGTTTACATAATACAGTGTTTTGGGTGTGATTTGAATACATATAACAAAATATGTCTGTATTATGTAAAAATTCAAGTTCCATAATTTTTTTTGGATCAACTCTATATATATATATATATATATATATATATATATATATATAAGTAAGTAAAAGCAATGACAACAAAGAGAACCCACGCGGGCAAATCAACCTTAGAAACCACAACTTTTGGTCTAAATATATAATTTTGTTACGAAAATCCATGAGGATTTTCTCCCCTCTTTCTCTCAATATTTATAATTGAGAACACCCACTAGTACGTAGTATATATATAATATACTACTTGGATTTTTAGATAAATAAATAGATATCCATACTCTCTTTTTTCACTCCCAACTAAAATTATGATTTCTAGATCCTGCCACCTTTTTCACTACCTCCTTATATATATTCTGCCCTTACCCCTCACTTCTCTCCATCAATATTAATTTACTCTCTCTTTCTCTCTATCTATATATCTCTCTGTTTCTGTTTAATTAATTTGCATTACTTTTCTGAGGTTTAATCTAGGGAAAATTAAGATGGGTGAAATTTCATACTCTAAAAATGCGATTAGCAATGGGAATGGTTGTAGTAATGGAAATGGCCATGCAAATGCAGTGGTATTTCAAAGGAAGAGTTGTTGGTATGAAGAAGAGATTGAAGAGAACATAAGATGGTGCTTTGCTCTTAATAGGTATATATATACGTGTGTATGTGTATATATATCTTTTGCATTCATTATATATACAAGTATCATACATGTCCATCAAGCTGCATGTGAAAAAATTCAAGAAGTTTCTACATATATATCTGTATATGTTTCAGTCTTGTATACATCATCATGTCTCAAGGTAGCCATGAATTTAGGAAATCGCTAGTGCCATTTTAATTTCCACTTTTTTTTTTTTTTTTTTTTTTTTTTTGTAAATTTATAGGAAATAATTTCCGCTCCTTATCTTTCACAAAAAGAGGTCCAATTTCCATTTTCATCTTCCACGAGAAGACCCACTTTTTTATTGATAGTACTATACAATGACAAAATATTCTGAAATTTGTCATCACGGTTTTATTATTTTGACAACTACTACTAAACAAATAATATTATTTAGTTATTTTTAGGAGTAAATAGTAAATACAAATATATATATATATATATATATATATATATATTATTCGCGAATTTTTTAAATGAAACCCTTTTCACTTGACAAATATAGAATTATTTAAAGGAAGAGTACTATTGGATAATATCATGCATGAAAAGGCTAGGCTTCACGAATCAGCACTTTACAAAACTGTTTGAGACAAAAAGTTGAAGCTGTCGGCCAAGTGTTTCCATGATTTAATTTATCCTTTTCATATTCCCCATGACATACTCTTATTATACTATGAATATAGTTTAGAAATATCCTACTACTACTCATGTAATCTTAAAAGTAAGGAGGTTTTAACTGCCTTTTCAAAATATTGTGTATAAAAAAAAAAGTGAGACGACATTAATGGAAATAAAACTGAATTAATTATGACCCTTTGTTTCAATCAATTAAGTTCAACCAACAACATCATATCCAATTACTAAGTAAAATATTATGTTGACGTTCTTGTTTGCTGCAGTATATTGCATACAGGATCATCTCAGTACCAGGACATTCAACTCTTGGACACAAAGCCATTTGGAAAGGTCTACATGAAATTTAAGTTTTAAATTAAGAGAAAAAATAAAAGGAAATTTTCTTAGATATATAGCAATATTAATCTAACCCTTATTTGGTTATGATAAAATTAATTAATACTAGTATTTGATAATTTGTAATATATTCAACAGGCTCTAGTCATTGATGGAAAGCTTCAAAGTGCAGAGATAGATGAATTTATCTACCATGAATCTCTTGTTCATCCTGCACTTCTTCATCACCCAAAGTATATACTTTACTAACATTTTAAAGTGATATATACATATACATATATATATATGGATAGAAGCCCCTATCCATATTCAAAGTTGCATAGGAACCCCTATTATCCAACAGTTATGCGGACGGGAAGCCAAAATTTTTATAGCATTCCCATAATTGTTGTGCGGATAGGGTCCACCATCCGCATAACAGTTATATGAATGGAAATAATTACATCTTTTAAATAACAAAAATGAATGGTGGAATCTGTATTGAATGGATGGTGTTCTTATCCAACTTGTTGGCTATAGATTACTTTCCTATATATATACATATATTGTGGAATTCCTTCATGATCTGATTAATTATGTATGCATAAATATCTATTTTCAGTCCCAAGACAATCTTTATCATGGGGGGAGGTGAGGGTTCAACTGCAAGGGAACTACTTAGGCACAGGACTGTGGAGAAGGTTTTCATGTGTGACATTGATGAGGTGACGACTATAATTTATCCATTCTCTGTCTATATAAATATAGTGTTCCTTATTTTCTCTTACGTACAGTTTCTCCTTTTGTATATAATATGCTTCATTCATAACTTTGTCAACAAGGGACTAGTTAATGATGATGGTTTCTTAATTCCCTCCTTATTTTTCACATCTGTACGTAAAATGTGAACTCAATGTTACTTTCGCTGCTTAATTTCTCCCTAATCAAGTAATTACCCTCTGTAAAATGTGAACTTAATTTCACCTTTTCTGCCATTAATATCATCTTGCCGGCACTTTTAGCACCAGAAATTAAAGACGCGAGATTAGTGGAAGCAGTAACTAAGCAACTAAATCCTCTAAGCTAGGTAAAATTAGCGTGGACATAATTACTATCACTAACAATGACCTGATCTAGCACCCAAAAATATATTTTTTTTAAAAACAAAGAAGGAAGGAAAAGAAAAAAAAAGAGGTCATATGGATTCTAAATTATGTATGTGCATGCTATTGAACAGGAGGTGGTGGACTTTTGCAAGTCCCATTTGGTGGTTAATAGAGTGGCTTTTTGTGATCCAAGACTTGAGCTCATTATCAATGATGCAAGGTTTATTCAATTCCCCTATTCACAGCCAATTATAGTTGTTGGTTTATTCTCGCATGCTTTTATATATATATATATATATATATATATATATATATATATATATATATATATATATATATATATATGTAATTAATTTGTATTGTTGTATATATATGGCAGGGTTGAGCTTGTAAGAAGAGAAGATTGTTATGATGTGATCATAGGAGACTTGGCTGACCCAATAGAAGGAGGCCCATGTTACCAACTCTACACCAAAACCTTCTATGAACTTACAGTTAAACCAAGACTTAATAAGGGTGGCATTTTTGTCACACAGGTAACAATATGATTAAAATTCTAAATTGATATATATAGGCTTGAGAGAAATGTAAAGGAAAAGTAAGCAGTTCAAGATTTTACTATATAATTGCAGGCAGGACCAGCTGGAGTTTTCAGCCACACAGAAGTTTTTTCTTGCATTTACAACACTTTAAGACAGGTTTTCAAGTGTAAGTTTCACTACAGAACATGAAAACTTTTGTTACTTTTTTTTTTATAAAAAAATATATATATATTTATCCTCATCATTTGATTCTATATATCATAATATGTCCTTTGTCTGTGCAGATGTTGTACCTTATTCAGCTCATATTCCCTCCTATGCTGACATTTGGGGATGGGTCATGGTATAATGATTTCAACTTTATGCATCTCTTTTTGATAATTAATTAATTTTCCCATCATCCTGTTTCAAAAAAATAAGAATTAAAAGGAAGTTGGGCCGGCCATGTGTTTCGCTTGAAATATGCCATTGTATAGCAAAAATGGTGTCTAAATTTTCCAAAATAAAAAAATCACAGGCATCAGATAACCCATTTCTGCTTGGTGCGGAGGAATTGGACCTGAGAATGAAACAGAGGGTCAAAGGCGAAAATAGATATCTCGATGGCAAAACATTCACATCAGCCTCTACCTTAATCAAAGCTGTTCGAAAATCGTAAGAATTTAAATTTAAATTATCTTTTTAATAGTAAGTACTTAATTAATTAGCTGCTAATTAAGTTGAAATTTGGGTATGGACAGATTGGACAATGAGACACATGTTTACACAGAGGGGACAGCAAGGTTCATATATGGCCATGGCCATGGCCATAATTCTGCCAACAAGCAGAATCAAGCTTGAGAATTAATGTAAGCGAGTGATTATAAGGGAGCTCCAACTGAGAAACGCAAGAGAAACTGAAGACTGCATGCAAGTTGAAAACAATCTTGCTCCTTTTTTAAAAAAACAATAGTTTTGTTGATTTGTTTCATATTGTCCTGCTTATTTGCTTTTCTCTTTTTTGGGGTTTTGTAACTTTTTGTCCTTTTTTTTGGGAATGTAATCACTTTTAAAAGGAATGATATATAATTAATACTAGTAATGAATCTCTCTCTAGCAAATTGCGCAAAAAGTGTAATGGAGGAGGAGTATCCTCATCATCCACAAACACACTAACACTAATACCTACCATTACCAACAACAAACTGACAAAGCAGAGTAGCTCCAGCTGTTGTATTGTATTGATAAGATAAGATAATGGGTATGGATAAATATAGAACCCAAAACATATACTAATAATATGTGTATTGGACAAGTAAGTGGATTTAGAGGCCCAATTGTCAGATTTTTTTTCCAAAGGGTTAATTTTGACTTCCTTAATTACAACTAAATTCAAACACTAGAAAACTTCTTCTCATGGTTTTTTACGGATCCGATTAGTATGAAGTTATTTTTTTGATAAGTTAGTTAATTGGTCAATAAAATACTGACACACATAAAATCTCACTTATGTGTCAGTATTCTATTAGTCAATTGACCAACTTATCCAAAATAAACTTCATACTAACCACTTCCGTTTTTGACAGACATGAAAAGATCCATACATATGGATCTGGATCCTCTATAAGGATTTTTCTGTGAGCATCTTGTGAGAGTTTTGTTGTGGGGTTTATAACACATTAAAAAGGAGATACAATGGCTCACAACTCCTTTCCTTGTCTGTGTATCAAAACGACGTCGTTTTGATACACAGATAAAAAAAAGAGTTGTGAGTCATTAAATTTTATTTTTAATGTGTTGTCAACTCTACAACAAAACTCTTACAAAATCCTCATAGAGCATCCGGATCCCATATAATTAACCAAAGCAGCTCCTAACCTAAGGTGACTTAATATAATGTTCTAGTGAGTCTCCCCCCATTGACCTATAAGACTGAAAAAGAAGCTCCAATTCTATCACACAAACACAAACACAAAGAAAAGAGAGTTGAAAGTGGTGGATGATGATTCGGATGCAAGATTTTAGAGTTGGCCTAGTGTGTCATGACGGTGATCTAATCTGATCAATTTGGAATCACTAACGTTTATGTAAATATAAACAAATTAAGATTAATTTGCAGCCAATAATTATACGTACGTATATATATATATATATATATATATATATATATATATATATATATATATATATATATATAATTGATTGATTATGTTGCATCATCATGTTGTTTCGTGGTGGGATCGATGCCACCACCCCATACCTTATTATTAGCATTAATTCACCAAATACAGTTTCTTAACTACCAAACATTGAGCACGATTATATTGAATTATAATGCGACCCGTGTAACACTTCAATTTTACATTCATCAAAAGATATTGAAAAAAAATATTTATATATAAAAAATTAAATTACTAATAATAGTATTTTCAGTTATAACATTTTGAGTGAGTCTGTACTGGATCAAAAAAAATACTATTTGACAAGTAATTTTAAAGTCTTATTTGAATGAATTTAAAATTTGAGATTTGACCTGAATTGTATATTTTATTTCGGGGGTTGCTATTTTTTATTTTTAATTTAATTTGCACCGACAACATAAATCAAGTGGACTATGAATTTTGTTGATAACCGTTTCACACTTTATCTCTCTGGTTGTCTAAAAAGTTCTTCAAGGCTAACATTGGAATTTCCGATTTTTATTAAATAATTATAATATTATGAAAATAAGCTTAAAAAATATTCTTCATGTTATTTGAGAAGGTGTCTCTGTCAACTAAAATGAAATTTGTCAACCATTACGAAGTTTAGGTCGTGTAATGTTTCACCATAAGGTAATGAATTTTTAGCACGTGTACCATTTTTTATATCAACTCTTTTTTTAACTAAATAATTTATCATATGATAAGAACAGCTGTATTATTATATCTTTAGCAATCCCAAATGACCATTGTCCACGTCATCGGTTCAATATATGGAAGTGATAATATTGCCACATCAGTTCCATTAAAAGGATAGGCGTAGGCGTAGGCGTAGGGGTAGGGGTAGGGGTAGGAGTGGGAGTGGGCAAACACTATTGGGCAAAAGGTTTATTCTTTGATAGATGATATTTATTTAGGGAATTGATATTTTTATTTAAGAAATTAATATTTTTAGATAGTTTTTTTTACGTAAATTATGAGTAGATTTTATTTTTATGTGAGATATTCATAAAAAAATATTATTTTAATATGTAAAAATATTAATTTTCTTTATTTATTATTGTTAACTAATATTAATACAAGAGATGTGTGGTAAAAGATGAGACAAAAATTGAGATAGTAAATATGCATTCCTGAAACATAAGCCATTGTGTCAACATTTTAGTTATTAATTAAAGAAAAAAATAATATAAATTAACAAGATAGACTTTAAGTAAAGTGATTACCTAATTATGACAAGAGCTAGTGAATTTAACTTGTATAATATTTTGTGTTTTCTTTGTATTTATTTTTGGGATTTTTATAGGGAGGTGGCCCAGTGCATACTTAAAATCAATTTTAGTCAGCGATTATAAGTTTTTTAAGCTATTTAAAAAATAATATTAATTACTCTTCATGTCCTTTAACCTTTCATTAATTAATTTATTATAAAAAATTCATAAATTCACAACAAAAATTCATATTTTTATAAAATATTGTCGTATAAATTGTCGCTATACATTTATAACGACACTTTTATTATGTAAATATTAAAAAATATTATGAAAAATATTAATTTTTTTATTAAATAATAATAGAATCGGAGTTTATGATAAGTATTTGAGTATAAAGTCAACTTATTGTCTAAAAGAAGATGAGTTTAAAGGTGTTCCAGAAATGTCTGCGATCGACTAAATAGTTCTATGAACGAATGGGACGGATCGACTTGGAAAATGGAAAGATTTGTACAAGTTATACGTTTCGTCACCACCACTTTGTAGAAAATCGTTAGGTATGAATATGTTAGATACCTGTGACTCGATTGGTAAAATAGTAGTTCCTGCTTAATTTAATTGAGATACATATTAATACTATATATGACTGAGCCTGAATATACAATATAATTAAATTATAAGAATGATACGTCATATTAGGAATATATTTTTTTAAAAGAGTGATTATTTATATTTATCATGAAAATAATAAAATAAATCGATACATAAAATCATTAATACCATAAAAGTTAGTTTAAAGATTAGATTTTTAAACAAGAAGGGAAAGCTTGTCCCTCATCTCTGAAATTGGCGACTTGTTCCTCCCAACAGATCCAATGCAATTAGACGTGGATGCCAGCTCATAGTCACATTTGAAAGTAAATATATTTATTTTACTCCAAACAAAAGAATTAATTGGATACCGTCTTGAGTCAAATAGCAAACTCGTAAAAGAGGCAACAATGACAATTGGCGTCTAAATTAATTTTGTTTCAATGAGTGTCGCTATGAAACTATCCACCTAACTAAATAGTCTTATAAAAAAACTATTTACACAATGACGTAACAAATTATAATTATAAAAAATAAATTCAAAATAACGTGATTAATTATAATTAATTATTATCATTATTTTCATCTATATATATATATTTATGAGGAATTATTAAATAATTATATTTTAACACAAATAATTTTTTATAAGATTCTTTAGTCACGCTAACAATACTTTTGTTTTCGAGTACAAAAAGTTATTCCCGCTCGACAATTGTAATTTGTTAGATTTAACATAAATGTGCACCTTAGATTTATCCCAACTACGTGTGACGTGTGCATGACAGTAATAAAACAATTAAAGAATTTTGAAGGCACTTTTTAGCGAGCGTTTAGAAACCAATTATATGACCATTTCAATTTCAACAAGTCTTGGCAGACCGGTGAATGACAGAAAAATGAAATATTTTTTTTTTTTTTTTGATTGTGACTTTTAAAAATGTATAGTATTTATTTTAACAAATTATTTTATAAAATATAGTGTTTCAGGTATAATTAAATACATATACAAAAATAGAATGTACGGAGCTCTTTCAATTTCAATTTTCATCCCATCTAAAATTTGAAATTATGAGTCAGCACCACCCTTGGTGTCTATCTACCTTTCTCCATCCGTCTCCTCTGGCCTTCTCCTTCTCCTCCTCATCCTCCTATCCATTTCTATAAATACTAGCTACTCTCTTTCTCCACAACTACAATTCCCCGCGCGCATTTCAACTTATAATAAGAAAACCTCCTCCATCATTTACATTTTCATATCCCCTAAAAACCTCCACATCTCCTTAATTCTGCTCTCTAGCTAGCTAGCTAGTAGCCATGGATTCTTGCAGCATTTCTGTTCGCGATTCCTCCTCTCCTTTCGACACCATTCTCTTCGGTATACATACATACATATATATATCTAATATTAATTGTCTGTTCGATCATATTTTAACGTAATTTGTTATGGAACAGATTTGGATGATACTCTATACTTATCCAAGTTAGGATTTGGTGAAGCTACCAAACGCAACATAGATGGTGATCTGTAAATTCTAAACAGTACACAATTTTGAATTAAATTATGTATATATCTCACTTTCCTCAACTCTAATCACCTGTTATTATATTAATTCACAGACTTTCTAGTTCAGAAATGCGGATTCCCTGAGAACAAAGCTTCATCTCTCCGGGTAGACCTTTTCAAAAGTTACGGCAGCTCTCTCGCCGGTTTACGAGTAAATAACTCTTCCTTTTAAATAATTCTTCACTCTTTAAATTATCTTTAATATTCACAAATATTTTTCTCTGTTTAATTTAATTTACTGTTTATTTAAGGCCATGGGCTATGACATTGACTCTGATGATTATCACAGGTTAGTACTTTAATTAAAATCAATATCAATTTCAGTTTCTAAGTGTTTGTGGATCATTATATATATATATATATATAACTTGCTCTGTTTTTATTACAGTTTCGTGCACGGAAGGTTGCCGTATGATTTGATCAAACCAGACGCTCAACTACGAAACCTTTTGAGTAGCATCACTCAACGAAAAATTGTAAGCAATACGATTACGAATTCATAAATTTATGTGTATAAATTTTATAAATGGTCTCTAAAAAATCTGTTCACGTGATTTTTATGTAGATTTTTACGAATTCCGACGAAAAGCACGCAATCAAAGTGTTGGATCGGCTAGGAATCAAAGATTGCTTTGAACAAATAATATGCTTCGAGACGATGAATCCAAACCTCTCAAAAGCGAGTCGTCCCGATGAGATTCCCGTCGTTCTGAAGCCCTCTTTGGAAGCCATTAACATTGCAACTGCCGCTGCTGAGGTTGATCCTCGCCGGACGGTAATAGCCGCACGCCATCGCACTAGCATTTCTTAATTTATGACGTTATAGTTAGTTTGGGTAAACTTTGTGATTTGTTTTGGCAGTTGTTCTTTGATGATAACGACCGTAACATCGCTGCCGGCAAAGCTGTGGGGCTCCGTACAGTTTTGGTGTGTATTTCAATTGTCACCGTCAGTCTACACATAATTTTTTTTATCGGGTTTATATTTTGCCACATATATAGTTTGGTAGGGCCATCAACCATGTATGATGGAATGCAAAATTATTAAAATATCTCAAATAAACGTACGACTATAATATTAAATCAATCAATCAATTAAATTTGTTGATACACCGCATCATCTAACAGAAAATAAAGCAAATGATAATAATTGAGATTATCAATTAAGAAATTAATATTTTTAAATGTTAAAATGACATTTTATATAATTATCTCTCACATATTTATTATTTATGTGAAAAAGATCATATAAAAATATCAATTTCATATCAAGTACTCTATTACTTTTGTTATAACATGATATTAATTGTCATAATAATAAATATAATTAAAAATATTGAGTATAGTTAAAATAATTATAAAATATTAATTATAATACTTATTACTCCGATAAATTTTAAGCTAATATCGGAAACAATAAACATATAAAAAACTTTATGTAGACATGAATATTGAACATGAAAATTAGACATATGTAAATTTTGCCTATTTATATTTTTGATCCTAATAGAAAGTAAAAATATAAATAAATGAAATTCAAGTACGAGTATGTATAATATTCATGTCCGCATAAAAGAGCTCATCAATATAACTCCTCCATAATTTTTTTGTTGGATAATTAATTGTTGACCTTGAACATGTTGTAGTTACCGATTTGTATTGTACTTCGTCTGATCTTGTGTCTGCTGAAATTAAGGTTGGTAAAACAGTGAAAACTAAGGAAGCGGATTATGCATTGGAGGCGGTCAACAACCAGCTAGTCAATGTAATTCCAGAAATATGGTTCACCGGGGAGGAGCAGCAGCCGCCGCCGCCTAGGATCAGCCGTACAAGGAGCGAAATGGATTCCGTTCTAACCACCATCACCCGTGTTGGCGCTTAGTAGTTAATACTACATTTTTAGACCTTTGTATTATTGTGTATGTAACTAACTATGTATGTGTGTATGTATGGCAATAAATTGATAAATAAATTAATTCACTTTCTCTCTCTAAAAATTTGTACACACTTTCTTTCCAAAAATATTTACTCACTTCATCCATTTAAATTTATTTATTTTTACTATTTTCTCACTAAATTGGTTTACTCACTTTCTCTCACTAGATTTTCTATTTACTTTCTTCAAGTATTATAGTCACTTTGTATCTCAAAATTTTTGTACTCAATTTCTCTATCTAAATTTTTATTCATTTTCTTTATCTATATTTTCTCTATTTAAATTTTTATTTATTTTCTCTATCTAAATTTTTATTCATTTTTAAACATGACCTTAGAGTAAACTAGTAAATTTTACATTTAGTTTGTATATTTTAATTATTCACATAAGAACAAAGTTATAATATACTTTTGGACGAAGACAGAGAAAATATTACCCTTACATATCACATTCCTTTTCATCTCGTGATAGTTTATAAAAAAGAGTCCCGTTCAAGATCATTCCTATTAAATATCAATATTTTTTATAGAACATTACTATGTAAGAGGTTCCGTGTTTTTCCCAATCTCTCCCCTCATTTGATTTCTGTTTCACGACTGAGCAAAATAGCCCTAACTCTCTTCTCTCCTGGAAACTTTCACAAAACATGCCTTTCTCCAACTCTCTAGACGAAGTCAAGACCGAATCTAAGTAGCCCAGAGTTCCTTCGATAAACTTAGCTGCAGAAAGGAAAAGCCCTATAATCGGACCCCTCAAGCCCTCACTTCGATTTTGCTGGTTCCACACTTCGATTCGGTAAGGGTTTCGATTCAAATGACTTCTTTTCCTTTTGCGATTTGAAATTTATATCTAACAATTAAACAATTTAATTTGGAGTTGGAAAAGGGGTTTTGTTAGATCTCTGCTTCTAAACTTCTAGTCTAAGGGCTGTTTTCTTATTTTTTTTTGTTCTTTTTTGTTTTTGTTTTTCTCTTTTCTCAGGCAGCCATCTTAAAATCTTAAACTTCACCGACCTGGGCTATTGCAAAAATTGCACTGTGTATCAATGTTTAAATATGATTCTACTTATTTGGGTATTAATTGTTTATGGGACTGAGTTGTTAATCAATTGTAATTGCTAAGCTATTATTTGTACTTTGTTTGATGCAAGGACCTTTTGGTCGTATTTTCAAAATTTTCTAATATTAGTTTTGTATAATTGAACATCTTTTTAATTTGGTGGATTCCAGTTTTTTTTAATTACAAACATAAATGCTCCAAGTTCTATGCAGTTGGTTGGAAATACTGTAGGTACTTGTTTTCAGTACGTAAATGCTCCAACTTGTTATTGGACAGATCCAATGTTTGAAGTTTAGGAAGATTGCCAAGTCCCGGAGGGATTTGGCCCGTGATATTGTTGTTCTGCAATAGCCTGCATCCCACATTAGAAATTTAGGACAAGAAATAAACTGGGTTGTGAATTTTTCAAAAAACAAAACAAGTATTGGTTTCTTACACTTATCTAAGATTTGTGAGGTTAGCTAACCACTCTAACAAAAATCCTGATAAACCTTGGCTTGGAGCTCCACTACAATACACAGAAATTGACATTTTTTTAACATTAAAATAGTCAAATAAAACATAAATATATACACGTGTGTTTAGATATTTGAAGGTTCAAGAAAAAAAATAAAGAAATTACTAACAAGGCAGTGACACGATTATCAGGGGAACAAGTGTCAAACCAAATGAGGGGAGAGATTGGGAAAAACACGGAGCCTCTTAAATAGTAATGCTCTTTAAGAAATATTGCTATTTAATAGTAATGCTCTTGAACGGGACTCATATTATATATATTCCATTGTTGTGATTGCTACTTCCAATATTTGAAGTCTGCACCCTCTGTTCTCTCTATGTAAGATTGTTAATACTTATATTCAAGTACATAGAGATTGGTTATAATTAAAATTTATTTATTTTAGTCAATTACTTAATTCAAATACTGTATTCCATATTAAGGGGGTGTGTTTCCACCTAGCCGGGTCAATGAAGCAACAACTACAATTTGATTAGCTTATTTTAAAGCACTGTTGTTCTGAAAATCGTGTTAGCTCATCTGAGATTTATCGGGTGGCTAGTTGACATGATTTAGGGACCTCCAAAGGGAATTGAGATCTATTGATTTAATTAATGAGGCTTTATTGTATGTTCCATGGGGTACTGAATATTATTGGTTTCACTTTGCATATTAGGTTAGTAACTGAATATTGATAGGAATGTTGATTGCATAATTGTTTCGGCTGCCTCAGAGATATCTGTC